>JBBPCZ010000042.1:7060042-7089539 GCA_037974445.1 Brycinus macrolepidotus | reverse complement strand
AAAATAAATAAAATAAATAGCCTGAGATGGCACCATAAAATTTATTGTCACTTTAGGATGTCTTCTTTCCAGAGATATTTAAAAAATTGAGAAAAAAATGATTTTCAAAAAAAAAAATTCAAAGTTGAAAATGTACCGATTTCGTGGAATGACCCATTACATAATAAACAGAAGGGTCTTTACCATCTGTATGTATGATTACACATCATTATGAAGTCTTAAATCCATCAGAATACACCTTTATCCTTAGGCATCAACTTAATGCTTGAGTTGTGCTGAAAGCTGAGCGAATGGGTCCAAGCAAACAACAGCATGTCAGATGGAGTTTGATTTTAGATGCTGGATCAGGTGTGTTGATGGTGAGTGATGGTTACAGCCACTGGTATAGAGGTGATGCCAGGGCAGCCATGGAGGGACAGTGAGGGATGGAAGATGGCAGATGTACTTTGGCCTGAGGTTAGGGCTGGACACACAGCTGGGCCCTACCTGCAAGACCCCCAGGTCATGTGACAGTGAGCGAAACCCATCATTTACTCATAAAGCTCACTGTCAGCTGCGCTAGGCCTGAGATTAAGGTCTGTAGACGTTTTAGGAGTACAGGTGACATGCAATGCAGATCGTCAAACTGATTCGGTATTTCTTTCTTTTACTTCTACCACATATTGCTATTTAAAAGTTTGAAATCACTGTTGTGATATGATCAACTTTGTTGCAGATAGAGCTGAAATGATTGTAGTATGTTGCCAATACTCTACAGCGCTGTCGGTTTTGTCATGTGACCACTGCATGTCAAAATATTGGCTGAAATATTCAGTTGGCAGGTTAGCAGAAAGCTAACAGGCTAACACTCCAATAATAAAGAAAGACTTTGAGTTACAGAAGAAGCTTTTCAAAACTGAAAAAAAACAGTAAACGTATGTTACTTGAATGCCTGTTACAAGCTCGACATGTCTGTATTCCGCCATTTACCAATTTGGCTCCCTAAAGAACCTCAGACTGGTTTTTAAAGAACAATTGTTGTAAATGAAGCCAGATTGCGAAGGACCTTTTTAAAGTGTAAACCTCCACATGATGTAAAGGTTTTTGGTAGAATCCTTACACTGGTAGGGAAACATTACATCATATGAAGGCTATTTATTTCTTTAAAAGGCTCAGCACACTTGCATATATCATTTTCAGAAATGGTTCATTGGAGAACTTAAATGGTTATTCTATGGCATCGTTTAAAAAAAGACCTTTTTAATTAAAAGACAGTTCCAGTACAATTAAAAAAGGTTTCCAGTTATGATAAAATTATAATCCACAATTTTTTGTGTCTGAATCCATCGTAATAGTAAATAGTTCTTAATATCAGCTGATAAACTAACATTACTGACTATATAATAATAATATAATTATATGAAAAAATAATTAACAATTACAAATAGGGCCAGCATAGGATATGCAAACTTCTGTAAAACACATTTGAAAAGTTCAGGAACATGGTACAAACAAACCCCAGATTTTGCTTACAGTGTATTCAGGCCTTTTCATTTCCTCACGGATGACCTCCGTTCTTCTGTATGATTTTTGACTGTTTTTGGCCAGAGATGCCTCAGTAACGGTGTCCTGCCTGCTTTTTGAGGCATACCGTCCTGTATTAATCAGCATCATGCGAAAATGAAATGAAATGTCGTGGCCTTTAATACAGGAGCACTGAGGGAAATGTCGATTAAAATGTCAAGTGGTTGTGGGTAATATGGGGCTGGGGGTGCTAATGTCATCTGTACACTAATGCACAGGGGCCAGTGGGCATACCCAACCTTACAGTGGAGACCAGAGGAGAGCAGGAAGCTCGCTGAAACACACACCCAGATGTTGCATGGAGGAGTGTGCACTTCTGCATAACAGTCATAGACAAATACGTAAAATAAATCTATAGAAGAAATCAATTTTGCCACTTTATGATTGTATCATTTCCATTCAGTTAGTGCTGGTCATAGGAAAGTATTATAATTTAATATAAACTGATTCACACCTCATTCATAAAAACAGAGAAATGCTGTAGATTCTAAACCTTTGTTCGAAATAACAAAGGTATTTTGTCATGATTTGAGTGGAGATCTCATTGTACAGTCTGAGGGAGTATATTTCTGCCATGTATTTTGCTGTTTCTCGACATAGAAACGAACAAAAACGTGCACGCTAGAACCTACGAACATGGAATGTAAGTCTAGAGTAAATGTGATTAAATGTGTTTGAGTTAAAACCCTGTAACGGTCAGAACCTGCTGGCATGTCCAAATCTGAATACTGAACTTCACTGAGAAATAAGTCTTGAGGTGCACTCTGGTTGAGATTTTAAGAGGTTAAATAGGTAATTGCATTTTTATATTTTATTAATACTGCAAAAAATAAAAGAATAACTTTAGATTTTTTCTAGACTAGATGGAGATGGAGAGAGGGAGAGAGAGAGAGAGAGAAAGAGAGAGAGAGAGAGAGAGAGAGAGAGAGATGGAGAGAAAGAGAGAGAAAGAGAGAGAATGCTACAGTGATCATGCTGTATCCTGAGCTAAGCTCCAAATTAGCTGTGTGGCAGACTGGACTGTCAGCTGCAATTATCTGCTTTCCTTTTCCAGCCGGGCCTGTCTTCTCTCCATCCTGTCTCTCTCTCTTTCTCTCTTCCACAAACACACACACACACACACACACACACACAAAATAAATATTTCCAACAAACAGGCCCCCATCAGTTCTGACATCCTAATAATCACAGCCTTACCTGGCCTCGTTCTTGCACATGCAGGCTATTTAGAGCTATGTGTCCTCCCTTCCAGACCATATTATGGCACAATTATTTCCCTCTAGTCAGTGTGTGTATGTGTGTGTGTGTGTGTGTGTGTGTGTGGGAGAGTGTGTGTGTGTGTGTGTATGTGTGTGTGTAAGACTTTGTAAAATTGAATAGCCATAGGCTACCATTGATTGCCTCTCTACGTTTATTAGCTGACTAATTAGATTTGAAAACTCTGAATCTGGTTGGTAGTGACCACTCCGATCAGAGGAGTACATTATGCCAGAGGTCCTGCGCCATGACCCCTACTGATTTCCTGATGGAAGACACAACCAGTTGCTCATTACTGCCTTATCCATGAGGGGTCTTCATCGGTATGTGTGCCTATGACACCCCCGGACAGGGAAACAACAGCTAGACATCCCTCTCCTGCTTTCTCCTCATCCTCTTCTGATTATTCACTGTAACTCTTTTTGCCAATTAGAGATCATTTCTGAAGACCATCTTTTCTCATGACTGTATGATGTCAATGCTTTTGGCCGCCTCTTCAAACCGGACTTACTGTAGCCCCCAGTGTCTTAAAAGAAACTTGTTAAACCAAGTGCCTCCAGTGGCTTATCAAATGTGTCAAAAAAACAGCAATTACCAATTTCAGCTGTTGCTAGAAGCAATTACTGAAGCAGGAGCAGAATTCAGATCATTAACAAGTTATATTAGATGCTGGATCCATGTCTTCAATCGGAGAAACTATAATAAGTGACAGAGGTCTGATGTATTTTCCTATGTTTAGGTTTGCTTGCAATAATCTACCGTTTTTTACATTTATATACTATTTTCTTTTCTTTCTTTTTTTTTAAATATACAGCTTCATGTTCTTAATAAGAAGAATAAATAAAATGGCAAAATTGATTATTTGATATACAAAGGTTATGTTTCACTGATAAAGACATACTATTCTAGATGTGCAATTTCTTAGTGTGTTCTAAATCATCATCATTATGTGCAATATCTTTATTATTATGTGCAAAAGTTTATTTTGTGCAATTGTCTTATCGTGTGCAATATCACTAAAAATATTATGTGCAATAATAGACGCAACATAGAGAACAACTGCAAACTACTCTTTGTGTTAACTAGTCAATAACCCCAACAGTACTTTTTTTATCTGTAGTATTTAGATCCACCTCTCTTGCTGACCACAGCATTTTGTGTATACAGTGTATTTAGTACTAAGCATTTTCAGAGTATTTTCTGGAGAACTTGATTTTGACTTTATACAACATTTTATACTGTTCTTGTCTTTGTGTCTCTGTGTCTGTGCAGTCAAAGTACAATTTATTTAGTCTGGGATCAATAAAGTTTTCTGATTCTGATTCTATGTGCCTGATGCTTTTATCAAGTGAGGCCCAAAGCAGGAAGGTCAATCCCATTTCAACAGAAACTTCATAAACTGTTCTCAGACCAGTGAATAACGCCTGGCTGCATGCTGCTAGGGGCCATTATTGCCAAAACAGGACCTACCACAATTAATTAACATTCCGGGACGAACAAACATTTAACAAAATATTCAGTAGCCCAGCATTCAGAAAAGCATTAACACTTTTATCTATTAACCATTTAATGTATGCATTACACTCTTAGATAAAGAGACTCCAAGCAGTAAGACAACATTCTATTATTTTCTATGACAGCAGTGTCCTTTTAGATGCTATTTAGAAGATTTTGCAAAAGGTTCTTTCAAGAAAAATGGAAAAAATAATGGTGAAGAACCTTTAACCATGCAAAGAACCATGTGAACATTGAAATGGTTTTTTGTATGGGTGAAGAACCTTTAACCATGCAAAGAACCATGTGAACATTGAAATGTTCTTTGTATGCTATATAGAACCGTTTAGAACCACTTTAAAAAAAATACATCCAACAGGTTCTTCATAATGGGCAAGATCAATAAATTTATACAAAGAACTTAGCTAGAGTTAGCATATGTTCAACCAATGAGCTCTGCGTGCTCGTTAGTGTTAGCATAAAAATGTCCTGGTCGCTCTCCAACTGAATCACATTAACTGAGAGCATGTGAAGTGTGCAAGGATTCTCTCAGGCTGAGCTCAGCCAGGGAGCCGCAAAGCATCATTAGCCTTGCTAGCACCAGCATGTAGTGCCCCAGCCTCCACATATGGCCGGCACAGATTGAGACGAGCCAATGCCTGGTAAGCTTCTATATCTGCCTCATCCCCCTGTTCACTCCCCCAATCAGCTGCAGCATTAGCTGTTACATTGGGAGCAGAATCAGCAGATTCATGGAGATTTCATGAGTGGATGAGTGAACTGAGTGAGCAGAGTCTGTAGCAGCTCCTGTATTCTCGCTCTCTCTCTCTCTTTCTCTCTTTCTCACACACACACATACACACACTGCTATGCCATCTTAGGATGTAGACTTTTTGTAGGATATTTTTTTAGACCTACCAGTCCATTTACTCTGAAATTTTGAATGTAAACAGAAGCTGGTGTTTTAAAACTCTTTAAAATTGACAAAAAAGGATATACAAGGTTTTATTTCAACAGAAATAACATATACAGGGCCGACGTCAGAGCGGATCTACTGGGCTGGCATCTAACTGACTATGGGGGGGCACTATCGATCGTGAACTATATTCATATGGGTGCTGGAGCGTGTGTAGGGGGGGCATGGCGACTCGCTAGGGGGGGCAATGCCTTCGAATGCCCCCCCTTGACGCCGGCACTGAACATATATAAATGAAATATATAATACCTACTCAGAAGGTACTGTAATCTGAGTGAAGACAGATGAGGGCCATGACCTTAATGGTCTGTAGTTTTTCAAGTCTGATGAGTAACGATGCCAAAGTGAATTAATTTCAGTAGGAGTTTTATAAAGTTTTTGGTGACTGCATTATAAGGCTAACTGCACAGATCCCAGTCCTTTATATATGACACCACTGGACACTCTCAGGTAAAACTAGTCCAGCTGGAACAGTGCTATAGGCTACCAAAATAAAAAGACACTCTCATACTCTTACCTCACTGACATACATATACAAACATACCCTCTCTGTCTCTGTTTCTCTCTCTCTCTGTCACACACACCCACACACACACATACACCCCTAATAAAAATACTGAAATACTGAATAGACCCTCACCTGGCAGGCATTTTCCCTACAACAATATAGTTCAGTGAATTCAGGAGTACAATGAAGAAAAGACAGAGAGAGAGAGAGAGAGAGGGAGAGGGAGAGAGAGAAAGACAGCACGATAGAGAAATAGAGGGGGCAGTTCATGCTGGATAATATTGCTGGTTCCAGTCTATTTCCATCCCTACTGTCAAAATGAATTTCACATCTTAATATGGAGAAAGTGCTTACTTTCTAAAATCACAAAAAGGACGAGAGGAAGGAGGGGTGGAGGAACAGAGAGCTGGATAACAATGTGAGGGTATAATGCTGACAGTAAAATAAAAGAGTGAATGAGAACTCAATTAGAAGCCCCAAGCTGACAGCATCACCATCAGTTGGGGGGGATGAGAGAGTGAGAGAGAGAGAGAGAGAGAGAGAGATTCTCCAGCTCTAATTATTATGCCCTCAGGGCTTGACTAAGGCTGTGCCTGTATGCCTGGGATGCCCCCCAACAACACCATTCCCTTTATGATCCATTCTATTCAGTGAATACTATACATGCTTAACAGCATCTGTGCAATATTAGCCATTAGCGACAGTGACAACAGAACTGCCACGCTGTGTTCAACTTCTATAACACAAGACATAAATCATATTATTATAACACATCAACTATAATAACTGATCAAATTCCTCAAACAGTTCAGAAAGGAGAACATGTCCTCTCATATAATGCCTTAAAGTAGTGGCTATTTAGCTGTTGGTGAAAGTTACAATCTTTTAAAAATACAGGGAAAGTGTACGTGCAAGCATTTTTATGCCAGCAACGTATATTACATAACCTTGAAAGTCCAAAACAAATGTGCTCTTTGTTATTAAATATGTATAAAACATCACAAATGTTAATAGCTTAGAAACAAATTATTTATGGAACCCAATGACAAGACTGTATCTACAGTATCTTTGAGAGATTTAAGACTAAAACTTTAGCATTAGCTGGGAAAATTTGGCTTAGTAAGCTATGATAGATTTCACTTAATACTTAATACTACAAAAAAATGCAACATGCCATTACACCAGACCCTAATGGAGAGGACTGATTTTTATCCATACCATTTGAAATGGAGATCACCATAAAAATATAAGGCTTGTAAACATTAGCCTTAGAAATACTTTTGGAAATATTCCTTGGAAATACTCTTAGCAGACAACTACAAAAATCCAAAGTGTGATGTTAGACAACACTAATAGACAATAGGTGATTAAAAACTATACAAAAATAATGATAAAACTT
Organism: Brycinus macrolepidotus; assembly: GCA_037974445.1. Classification (NCBI taxonomy): domain Eukaryota; kingdom Metazoa; phylum Chordata; class Actinopteri; order Characiformes; family Alestidae; genus Brycinus; species Brycinus macrolepidotus. Next base: position 7,082,342 of record JBBPCZ010000042.1, on the reverse strand, counting down.
TTTGCCCATGAATTAAGTTGAGATATTGAGTTTCTGGACTTTGTGGAAATATTGTTCAGATCACTGACCAGTCTGTAGAAATGTCCAGCCCACTGCAAATCTCCATTCCCCTCATAAAGTTTGAGAGCAAGAACTTTTTTTGTGACAAAGTTTGGCAGCCATGCAGGGATTCTCTTGAGCCAAGTACCACAGGGAGTGAGGAACAGTGGGGACAATGTTAGGTATGAGGCAGATATGAAACTTTGGGTAAAGAAAGAGCCTCAAGCTAGATTCCTGCTCGAGTTGCTAAAGCACCTGCTACAGCACAGCACTGACTCACTACTTTCTGCTAGTGAGTGTACGGGGGGCTCCAGGGAACCCTTCGACTGGGGTGGAGATGTTAGCGCCGCACGCTAACTGAGTCACTACTGGGAGCAGCAGAGCCCACTCTGTGGGGATGGAGTCGGGGGCTTGAACACAGAAAGCAAAGAGTTTCAGCTAGGTAGGACTTGATGTTCTCTGTATTGAGCATTTAGCTTCTTAATCAGTTTCTTTATCAAACTAGGGGGGAGGAGAGAGAAAGGGAGTGAGAGAAGGAGAGAGAGAGAAGAGCAGGAGAAAGAGAAAGGGAGAGAGAGAAAGAGAAAGAGAGAGGGAATCTGTGTGTGAGAGAGAGAGAGTAAAAGGGAGAGAGAGAAAGAGTATGTGTGTGTGTTTGTGTGTGTGTGTGTGAGAGAGAGAGAGAGAGAGAGAGGGAAAGAGAGAAAGAGAGAGAAACAAGAGGAAGTGAAGGGAAGAGACAATAAAAGGGAGAGAGAGAGAGAAAGAGAGAAAAATGTGTGTGAGAAAGAGAGCAAGGAGGGAGAGAGATAGAGAGGGAATGAGAGAGAGAGAAAGAGAGAGAGAGAGATAGACAGAGAGACAGTAAAAGGGAGAGAGAGAGAAAGAGAGAGAGAAGGGGGAGAGACGGTAAAAGGGAGAGAGATAGAAAGAGAAAGAGAGAGAGAAGGGAGAGAGAGAGAGAGAAAGAGAGAAAAATGTGTGTGAGAAAGAGAGCAAGGAGGGAGAGAGATAGAGAGGGAATGAGAGAGAAAGAAAGAGAGAGCGAGAGATAGACAGAGAGACGGTAAAAGGGAGAGAGATAGAAAGAGAAAGAGAGAGAGAAGGGAGAGAGAGAGAGAGAGAGAGAGAGAGAGTAAGAGAGTGAGGGAGAGGGAGAGGGAGAGATGGTAAAAGGGAGAGAGATAGATAGATAGAGAGAGAGAGACTAAAGGTTAGGAGGAACAAGTAAGAGGGCACGGGGAACAGCACTGATAGGATACATAGAGCTCAAGTTGAAAATGTAACTTTGGGAAACTAACTTGTTAAAAAAAAAGTGCCGATAAACACATCATCTGCGCCACATGTTCACCACAATAACAGCAGCGAGAGGGAGAAAAAAGTCTGCGCCGAGCCCATGTAGACATATTAAGTCAGCAAACATTTTTCCTAATATATGCTAAGTTCACTAAGATCTTCTTGATCGATGAGAATTCTGTTTGGCAACGTTACACTGAAGTACATCAAATGGGCCATAAATCATAAATGTAGTCATTCGTCAAGTGTTACATACCCCCATGGCTTCTCCCCAGGCTTAAACATCAACAGAAGAGCAAGGGGGAGAGAAGCCATCTCCAGACAACCTCCTAGTGGGTTCTGTCATCTGCACCTCATGGTTCACCGCTTCCAAGGCACCATAAAAGCAATTAATAAGTAAACAAAGCACTCTGAACCTCCAAACATGCATCTTTCACAAAAAGGGACCAAATGGATGGTGAAAAATGCATCTTAAATCTCTTTGCAATTGAAAACGTCTATCCTGTCACTGAGTCTTCAAGAGGAAAATTAACAAATAGGGGAAAGGGATGGGGGTGGGGGGGGACAGGGGGGATCTGAGTGTCTAATATGTTTCTTTATAAGATGAAGTGCTTCATGATGACACAGTACAGAAGTGGGTAAATTTTGTTGTTAAGAAAAACTTGAAGTGTAGTTGCACCACTCTGATCTGATAGATGTGGATAATTGAACGCATTTGCTGATCAGTTAATTAATGAATCAATGAATTAATGAACAAAGAAAGAAAGAAAGAAAGAAAGAAAGAAAGAAAGAGAGAGAGAGAGAAAGAGAGAAAGAGAGAGAGAGAGAGAGAGAGAGAGAAGACATAAAGAATCCCCCCAGATGTTTTTCTGCAAGTTACTTCAGTCAGAACTGGTCAGTCAATAATCAGAGAGATAAACATATTGATATATACAGCTCTAGCACATTATTGCTCAATATTCCTCCCCCTCCACCTAAAAACTAGCAGGCAGAGGTGTCCACGCGAAGTGGCAGGCACATTTCCTTAAATACAGAAAAAAAAATTTTTTTGATTGAGATTCCTCCTGCCTAAATTGCGGTGTACATTAACACCATCCATATCCGCTGAATTTAATCCATCAATTACCGAAAGGAGCTGTTGCAAATTCTTCCCTGTCACTTGCAAATTGCTGCTCCACACACCGTCTCATCGCAGATTTGCCGCTCTCTATATTTATCTCGTCCCGATGCATATTTATTTCTAATTCTTATATGGCCGCGGGCTCCGTGGTGATTCGCCATCCTGCACAAGCATTAGCCGCTCAATAAAAGGGCTTAGAATTACATGTGGAACTCGGTGGGAGCCTCATGGTGGGATTTATGTTGGAAATTATTCACGACTGAAAGAGCGAGTTCGGATTCGGCGGCGGCTCCTGAAATATGAAGATGGGCAGTCTGGAAAGGGGAAGACTTGGGAAGGCTGGAATGGATGTGTAGAATTAGCCCTGAAACTCCTGGAGCTTACAAAAGACTCAATTGAACCAATTTGAAGACTGCATGAAGGCATGACTTACTGGATGTGGATGTGATTTCTGACCAGGATGAGGCGGGATGAGCACAGGCCTTTCTGTGTGTGAGTAAACAAGTGTTTAGAAAGTTCAAGCGAGTTCGCAGATCGATATGATTGGACTATGAATGCCTTTACCTCAGCGTGGGAGTGCAAATGTTGAAGAAAATCATTTCTGGCCCAACATTAGAACAAAGTATGATTTTTTTGGGGGGAGAGCTTGTGAATTTGTTGACATTGTCAGAATTGCTTTTCCACAACAGGCGACTTATGCCGACTACTCTTTTGGGGATCTTTAAAAGGACATTAGGCACACAAAGCCAGGTCTGTTTAATTTTCATTTGACGAGATCAGCAATGCTTTGAAGGCTTCACTCATTGCCGTGCTATAGGCAATAAGTGGAAACAAATAGCTTGCTTTCTTAAGCTTGTTTTAGTTGCTCTGGCAATTACAAAGGAATCTTTCTCTGTTGTTCTATGACCTTTGCCCTCAGAAGGTAAGGGAGACAGCTGCAGTAAACCTGATCTCATTTCCAGCCTCTGGGCACTTTTTTTTCTTCTTCTTCTTTTTTTCTTTATCAAGCATTAGCTTTCAGCCAAACTTCACAACACAGCAAGTCTCCTCTACCTTCCAGAACATGATGAAAAATGAAAAGTCATGAAAAGCAGCCCACAGGCAAGAGTCCGTCCGTCCGTCTTGTTGACAGATGTCAGTCTGGGAGTTCTTCCATCACCTGCCAGGATGGGAGGCCGAAAAATCGGACACTCGGTGTCCACACAAACCAAATACATTTGCGAGAAAAAAAAGAGGGGGATAAAAAAAAAACGAGTAACAACCACTGAGAACAAAGTTTAAAGCCTAGACATTCCAAAAGGGATTATTTCAATTCTATCGCATACCTTTCAGAATAAAAAAAAAAAAATGCAACGCATGAAAAATAGCTCTGTAAACCAATTCAGCACCAAACTACATTTCACAGCTAGGTTCTGGCTGTAAGAGCTGTGATGAAATGGAGGGAGAAGAAAGTGAAAGCAATAACAGAGCTTTAAAAACACAGCAGTTGACCCTTGGCTACCTCTGGCTGCAAACCTATCACCAGTACCCATATCCAAACACAGATGCCTGCAGCCAAACAACGTCCACACATTAGAGCAAGAATCCTGTTCTCTGGAGCTGGAGAGAGTGGGAGGCCCTCCGAGCGCTTTGTTCCAGATTGCATTGTGCCAACTCAATTCTTTTTCACTCTACTTTCACCATATAGGTCTCTTTCTTGAAAATCATTCCTTTTATTTTCCAAGATAATTGAATTTTAATAAAGAACAGTTACAATCAATATGCTATTTATGTGTTTTGTTAAACACATTTTCTTTTTTCTATGTCAATCCCATGTGCCTTTTGTACACCCAATCTTTTAGTGATGATAGCAATGTTGTAAATGGTTGGATTTTGAACACTACTTCAGTTAGTTAAAGAATATGAGAAGAATCAAGGGCATGTGTAGAAGCACGGAGTGATCGAAGTCACAGTTACTGCCAGCAATATTAAAAGCATTGTGCAGTTCAGTATTAATTATTTCTCCATCAATGAACCACTGAACTGAGTGGAGAACTTCATCAGTAGTACAGATTCTACACTTTCAGTATAGAACAAATAAGTGTTTTTAAATACTAGTTTCTGTCTGGTTTGAATTTGATAAAAAAGATGTTGTTGTGTATACAGTGAGTATTTAGAGAGCATCAAGAATAACCTTCATGTTTTAGCCACATTTGTGTCATTTCTTAACTCAAATTAAAGCAATTTCTAAGAAAAACCTCCAACATAATAAATCAAATGTAAATGAACAATGTACTTCGCTGCATAACTTAATTTACAATATAATGAATTGTGTAACTTTAGGTAATTATATACTGGCTACGCTACACCTACATTAAGGGTCACAATGTAGATAAATAACAAAGTCATTGATAATGAAATATTAGTTAATTGTTCATTAAGCATACTTTTTATTTAGCAATATATGCTCCAGTATGACCCATTTTAGGCTACACACTCGAGGAAAAATGTAACAACACATCAGTAGATTAATTAACAGATAATTAATGATCAGCACTTGTTCTCAGATTATTTCTGTATATGTTTAACACACTTATCAGTTCATTAGCAGTGTAAAAAGCAGCAATTGGTACACAGTTAATGAATAAATAAGCTTTGAACTAATGACAATGTTCAGTTAAGAGTGTAGACTATTACTAATTACTTTATCAGTTACTGAGTAATAATACTTAATGAGTAGTTAACTAATATGTCAGTGATGGGTACTCAAAAGTTCTTAACATGTAAGAAACTCTTAATTTGCAAATGCAAAAAAATTGGATTCAAGTCAAATAGCAACACAAAAGTATTAACTCTTGACTCGATAGCAGTGGCGTTTCTGGCCATTCTGGTGCTCTAGGCAAGTTTTGTTCATGGAAGGAGGTGGTGTTGGATGGTACAGAAAATTTGTATCGACCGGGGTATGAGGTCAATAAAATTTTGGTGTGTGGAGGAAATCCCTGTTGGTGACCAATCAGTGACCATCTGCGCTCCACCTACTAAGTTAAACACATACCTTGGAACAAAAGTTTCAGTCAGTCTATTTTCTTGATACATTTTGTCTGACATCACGCAAACTATGTGTAACTATATTACTATAAAACATGGGCGCTGCAAGCATTTTTAATGTGGGGGGACGCAGGGCTCTACATCTCAGCCGTTGTCTGGGGTGGGGGCGGGGGGTGTGCACGCAGAGCTCTACATGTCGCCCGTTGTTGGGGGGTTTGTTGCACGCAGAGCTCTACTTCTCGGCTGTTGTCCAGGATAGAAAAAGTGTGGGGGACGAAATGAATGATTTTGAAAAGTGTGTGTGTGGGGGGTGGGGGGGTGGGTATAATGCTATAATGGTTCCGGCGTCCATGCTATAACATCAGTTTGCTGCAAACTTACACTTTGCATCTTATGTTGCAACTTGCTTGTTTAAGTCTGCAAGCTGATATTGTGAGTTACAAGCTAAAAATTAGAAATTGGCGCTTAATGCAAGAACACATAGTACACGAACTCATCCTAGAAACAGCTCCTGCTTTCTCACACAAACACATGCACGGACACACATACTAATCAGGTTAGCAGAGACACGCTGTTTATGCAGGTTTTGCAAATTTCCTTGTCAATATTCAATTAATTTGCACACACACGCAGGCTGAATATTAAAGAAATATAGATTGGATTATCAGACACACTGCGACCGCCAGACACTGGAATGACTCATAATAAAAATCAAAGCAATTACATTTCAGTACTTTGGCATGTTTTATGTTGTTAGATCCATGATATTGCAGCATACATTATCTACCAAGAAGGGGAATTTTGCATGGAAAACCATATTAACATTAAATACGGGACCGTAATCAGTTTGGAGTAAAATATAGGCAATGTTTAATAGCTGTTCAAACCATAATAATCTACCCAAATCCAATATTAAGTGGAACAAAAAATGGTAAATGAAAGGGACAAAGGATGAAATGTTGGGATGCAACTAAAACAAGCAAATGGATAAAGTAGTACATCCACCACATCTACTAATCATACTGTTACAAATACATTCAGTACTTTGAAAGGTATAATGTGCCAAAATACATAAAAATTTTCATTCACAAAATGATACAGAAATACTAGAAAAACTGTTACTATAATTTATACAGTGCTATAAAGTAAATCTATAATAACTAAAGCTACCCTCAATTCCATATTATATTATTGTAATATAATATATAATATGCGTGCAGTATCCTGTGGTTGTAAATTATAGCATACATGGTTCAATCTACCACCGGCGAAAAATTTAGAAGCCTTTAAAATCAGCTAAAAATGAAAAAGAAAAAAAAAAAAAGTTAAAAAAGCTATGAAAACTATGCATTTCATTTTGGTGATGTTGTACGTGAAAAACTGCATCTCCCAGCACTGACCTCAGAGATGTTGAGGCAATGTTTATTTTGCCATTTAAATGAAGTTTAAATGGCAAAATTCCATAAAACGATTGTCATTCATATATAAATCATTTTAAATATTGATATGTAATTGTATTTTGATAATAAATATTACATTGTCAACATTGTTTTACTACAAAACTTGGAAGGTCTTTTTGTATTACTTCAAAAAAAGAATAGATAAGGAAGGAAGACTAGTCCATAGACAGTGAAATCTCTCTTGTAATTTCTGACAAATTTGGTTAAAATAAAAATAATTTTTAAATATTTGCATCTTCGTGTGTTGCAAAACCTGCATGTCAACCATGTTACTCTTAAAACGTGTGATTTTAAAACTGAAACAGAATAACATGCTACAATACATATTTTAAATAGACAGTGTTACTAAAGTGGCAGTAAGTTATATTATAGAACAGTACAGATTTGAGTATTTTTGTATTATAGTATTTTGGCGTTATGGTCAGTGGCAGTAAAACTAATTACATTTTGCACCTGAATTACATTGTTAACATTCGTACCACATTAGCCACTTCACTAGTAGAAACCAAATTACAGAAATTCTCTAGAAAAGCCTGTAGTTCTTTTTCATATGGGATGAAGTGGACATTAAAAATGAGATAAATACGATGCTATCATACTGTTGCTGTAATATCAAAAGCTTGAAATTCATTAACTCACCCACTCACTTACTCACTCACTCACTCATTCATTCCTTTGTTCATTCATTCATTTATTTTCAAAGTGAATGGACCAATATGACTTAAAATAAAATGTTGTTACAATAACAGACATTAAAATTTCAGTGATAGAAGGTTTTGCTGGCATTAATGATGTGTACATTTGATCTGCATGGCTGGAGGGGAAAACGGCATCCAGGAAGCCAGACGTGTATTTCTAAAGTGGGACGGGGGTACGCCTGCACTCAGAGTGGGGTTTAGCAGGGCAAGCGCATGTTGTGTTAGCCTGCTGAAGAGTTCACACTTTGTGTGTATTGCTCTCTCACCTCTTCATGCCCTAGGGCCTGCTGAAATTTACTCTCACCTCTCTCTTTCCCCCACTGTAACACACCACACCTCACACACACACACACACACGCACACACACACACAAAGCCGTGACCTGGAAGCACAGGGTGGCTAACACAAGGTGACCCGTAAAAACGCTAGGCTAGGCCTAATTACCTGGACATGTTTTGCTCAGGTCCTGTCTCCCCCAATTCTCCTAATCGGCCGGACAAATGATTAATGTGTACACTGGCGACTGGAAAAATATTTTTAACCCCGCTAAAGTTGACCAAGGGTAAAGCAGGAGTATGCTTATGCTGGCACAGGACCAAACTTGCCCTATTGGCCGTGATGGGCTCAGTATGTAAAACTGTGTTTGTGTGAGAGCGCGTGCGCTTTTGTGTGTGTGTGTGTGTGCGTGTGTGTGTGTGCGTGCATGTGTGTGTTGGATTAAAGAGGGTGCTGGGAGGGTGCAGCATAGGTGTGGGGTATCTTGTATAAACAGTCTGTGTAAGGGCATTATTTTTTAAAATCCCGCTTACTGGGGGCTTAAAAGTAACATTGAACGGCATTAAAGTAAAGTAGTATTACTGTTATTGTGAGAAAGGTTCAAAAGTTCACTCGCAGGTCTCGCCCAATGGACCCTGGCGGCCGGTGATAATAGCACAGCTCGGATTAATCCAGTGACCTTCTTTTTTGCCAACTCTTAATACAGGGATGTGGGGCTATGAATGTGTGCAGCGTTTAGGATTAGCTAAGAGGAGTTTACTCTCTAGAAGTGCATTCTCACTGTTAACACTGGCTGTGCTGAGCTGGCTGCTGAGGTCAGGAACAATAGTGAGGGGTCACACACACACACACACACACACACACGCACACACAGTCACACATAAAACAGCAATAGAAAACCAAGGATGGCCGATGTAATCAAATATCAACAATGATTTATACGTAACCCAATGCTTGCCGGTGCTTGACCAGTGATAATTACCCACTGTGGGAAAGAGAATTGATAGAAAGATAGATAGGCCTAAAAGGGCTAGCAATTTGGTTCTGATTCCTGGCGACCATATGGATAGTGTTTCTCCTGAATATCCGGCCTTCTGTTTGGTTCATCGGGCTTCTGAATTGCTGGTTCATGATATTCCATTCATCCGACTTGTTGCTGGGCATCCTCCTTCTCTTTCACCCTCAAGTGTCCCGAGAATAATAATCTTTTGAATTGGTGAGGAAATGGTTTTTCTTATATGTTCAGTTTCAGTTTGGTTATCTGGGCTTTCACATGAGAGGTGAAGCTTAATTTGGTCAAGGATCCATTTGTTTGTTTTCTTTGTTGTTCAAGACACCCTTAAATGTCTTTATGAGCAAGTTCAACGGAAATAATAATTTTCCTATACAATGTCCAGTCTTTATTTCCATAAAGAACCACGGAAAAGACCACAGCCAATCCGTGTCTTATTTCTGGAATGCTGGATCCTTTGTTGAGGTCCACCAGATCCTCACCATCAGTGGTAAACTTGGAGAGATCTTTCCTGTTGCTATAACCTTTTTCTGTTGCCCTGAAGTTCCATCTTCTTACTGTGCTCTTCAGCTTTTCTTTTAAGGGCCTTCAGGTCTTCCCAGTTTTCTGTCCTAGGCTATCTGCATAGAAAAGGACATTAATGTTTCTTCTACCGATCTCAAATCCTTGATCATCTTCTTTCGGCATTGTTTTTTAATTGTATGGTGACAGTATACAGCCTTGTCCTTTGCAGATGTGGAACCAGTCCGTTTTGTTGGATATCAAATCTATGGTAGTACACATTAGCAGTCTAGCCAATAATCTTAATTTTTGACAAGAAAATATTATAATTACTTGTCTTTTTAGACATGTAACTATCCAGCATACACCAGCAGCACACCCTTTACATCCTGTATCACTGACATTTCTGACATTATAAAAACACTTAACTTGTAGAATCATGCTAAATGGCAACATAACATTTTCAAAGCAGTTCTTTGGTACATTATGAGCTTAAAATATCCCTATCAGGCCATGGGGTTATATTTGAAAACACATTTGGGTCAAGAGCTCAAGTCATCGGGGAGCCAGTCTGTGTTGATCCAATAGAGCCAATGAAACAGATGCCTGATCAAAGTTTTGGCAGTGTGAAGTCACAGGGGAGTTCCAGGAGGCAGGCCAGGTTCTGGGTCAGGGTTAGAAATAAGGTCACATTGATGAGTATTAGTGTGGTAGACCCTTCAGTAACAGAAACACTTAGACACCAAGAGTCTGCAACCTGAAGGTGACACACAGCGCCTTCATCATTTTGGACAATGTAGTGTGTAAATGTCTGTAGCATCTTGAACCAACACTTTCACAGACATATTCATGCTCTCAATGGATTCCATTCAAAGTAATGAGACGTTATGGTACATATGTCTGTTTTTTTTGTCAAAACACCTACATTTATAGTGCAATTACTACAAATTCTTTTTATTTTATGCATGTGAAAGGTCACTCTTTTAGAATGGTTTAGGAATGAGCTGTAAAAAACTGCTGTAATTTTACAGTAAATTACAGTACATTTTTTTACAATAACATACAGTTTTCTAAAATTACAGTATGTTACTGCATGTTGCTATCTCTAATGTAAAATGGGATAAACTAAGGCACTTTTTGAAATTACACACACAACAACAACAACAATAATTCCTTTGCTATAATCATACATATAGTACAAGAACAAGAATAAAATTATACAAAAACTACAAAATCTAAATTTTGTACAAACATGATGAGAAAAAAACTAACAAACAAAAAAAAACCTTCTAGTACCTCCTTAGTGGCCACACACACACTGGGGGCAGGACAGTACTTAACCCACACCCCTCTGTCCTGCTCTAGGCCTGACCTCATTTTCCTAAGTGCTTGAATCATAGACAAGGTTTACACAGCCCAAAAAACATGCCCTGTATTCCAATCCCAAGAAAACCCCTCCTAGCACCGGAATTCCTAGAGTCGTTCTGTTTCTAGCAGTGTTGATGGCTATAGGCCTCGTTGGAGTTTCATTAATTGTTTGTTTGAGCAAAGTCGTTAGTGTACGCTTTTCACAGGCTGCCCTCCTACACCGCTCACCATGCATTTTTAATTGGGCACCATGTTGTTTGTTTTGGCGCGCTGGTATTCCAAACGTCGCATGCAGCAGAGTCAAAGCACTCATTTTCACTGTTTTACAACTATGATCAAAGAATAGGTAATATGAGAGAGAGAGACAGAGAGAGAGAAGGAGAGAGAGAAAGAGAAAGAGAGAGAGAGAGAGACTGTAGTCTCTGAAGAGCTAATTGTCACCATAATGTGTTTGGTAATTTGCTTGGTTTCCTTTGTACGAGAAGAATTGCTCTCTCATGCTTCGTCTTTCTCAGTTGCCTGCAGAGTGAACAGAACAAGAGAGGGAGGAAAAGAAAGTGAGGGAATGAAGCGTTTTGCAACTTTCCTCTTATGAGCTTCGCTGACAGCTTCTCAGAAAGAGACAAGGAAACAGTTCTCCATCAAGTGAGAACATGACGTGCCATTCTCCTCAGAAAAAAAAGAGGAACAGAAAGAGAGAGAGAGAAATGTATTTCTCATCTAAATATACAATCTTATGCAGAAGTTTGGACACCCCACTTACATTTCAGTAATTCTGTTTTACGATTTTCTAAGTAAAAAATGTTATGAAATGTTATACATATATTATCTACGCTATAAGCATGTCAGTATATCCTAAGTAGTAAGTGTGCATTAAATATGAAGAGCTGTGACCTCTATTAAATAACTCAGATTATGGAAAACTTACATTTTCTTTATACTGCACTTAAATAGTTTGTTGTAGTGTTTAAACATTGGCTGGTATGAGAATTGAACAGTAGACCTAAGACTGTCATTATTATTGTGATATATAGGAGTGAACTATGCAGTTCTAAGAGAAAAGTGGCTGACATGCTCAATAGTGCAATACTGTTAACTCCTTCTAACCTCATCATTTAGCGTGATCCGGTCCAGTGCGGGTGTCTGCTGAGCTGACCTAACAGAATCGGCAAATATTGTTCTCCTCCAGATGCGTAGAAATGTCCGAATGACGTTGATTAGCTGGCACTCAGAGGAAGCTTCACTTTCACAGCATCAGTGGTGTCACATGATTGGGGAGATCGAGCTAGCAAAATTGCACAAGACTAAAATGGGGAGAAAATTGGGAAAAATGCCAGGAAGGAAGGAAGGAAGCCTGGAAGGAAGGGACGAAGAAGGGAAGGAAAGAAAGAAAGAAAGAAAAATGTAATTAGACCATGGTGCCAAAACCTTTGCTTAAATTCTATATTCAGTTAAACAAGCGACAATGGAGCACTATCATCTACACATTTCTGAAAGATAAAATACAAAGTTTAAAGTATAAGTATAAAGTACTAAAGTCAACTGCTTATTCAGTGTGAGAGAGAGAGAGAGAGAGAGAGAGAGAGAGAGAGAGAGAGGTTTTGTTTCAGCATTGCTAGTGTGTGGTCAGTCTCATCATGTAATTAAACTAGAGGATTATGGAGCACTCACACACACAGACACAGCCACAGAGGTCTGACAGGACAGATTAGCTGAAGCAAGGTCACATGGGTCAGAAAGCCAGACTGACACAGACAGGTCAATGGACAATGTGTAGATTTGTTTGTACAGTGTGTGCCGAACTAATAAGTAGGGCTCTTTTAACATTCACTCCTTATTACAGAAATAATGCAGTACACAGTGTGCCGGCTATTTAGTCGTGTTAATCGCATTCTCAACATTCCCCTGTCACTGCCCATCAAGTGCTATGCAGTAAACAGTGAATGATTCAATGAGTGAGCCATTCTGAACACGATGTAAACTACTTCACCAATATAAAGGCAAAGAAAGTGAGGAAGAACGCAGGAAATAAAGAGCAAGTTGTCTCCAGCCCCTCCAGCTGCCTCGCAGCCCTGGCATGACGGAGAAGTCATTCAAGCAGGACGGGGGCAGCCCTCGGGTGCAGATGAGATGCGTCCATCAAAAAAGCCCCTTCTTCTTTTCTCCCCTCCCCAGTGCACCTGGAGTATCCCGCCACCCTTCCCCATCCACCCCAATCCACCCCCCTCAGAGGCGCAGAGCTAACCCAGATGTTAGCCCGGGTGGATCACGGCCCGCGAACGTGTGCGCTCTGTTGTGACTAGTACCAGATGTGCTCCATTGACCCAAATCACCCAGCCAGTAGACATGCCACATAGGCATCACACAGACCCACCGCACAATCAGTGACACACACCTGTTTCTATTCACTCTCAGGCCTGGGAGCCCCGAAAGGCAGACTAAGAACCGTCAGCCCTCACCACATGTCTGTTTTCGCTTTCTTTTCCTCCACCTCTTCTCCTCCTCCCCCGCCAATTCCCTCGCTTTATTTTTTATCTCCTGTCAAACTCATCTCTGAAGTGTTTACTCTAGGGGCTAATAAGGAACTAGAACAGATTTATTCATTAAAACACAACGGCTAATGATATGGGGGGGGGGGGGGGATAATAATTGAATTTCCCATCCAAACACTGAGAGCCATTTTCAGGAGTTGGGGTGGGGAGGGGTGAAACAAGATATGGGGAGAAGAGGATGCTTGTTTGATTTGAGGAGCTTGTTTCATGTTACTGATTCTGAATTAACTTAAGTAAATACACCTGCGCGACCTCGGAGCAACAGAGAGGTCAAAGTCATTCAAACATTTAAAGAATGGTAATTAAATTACCCTTGGTGCTGAATAACTTTAATTTGGTAGCTTCGCAAATTGCTTCCAGCCTTCCTTCTCCCCCCACATCTCTCCGCAAAGTGCCCCTGGTTTTAGCGGAGAAGACCTGTAACTACAAACAAGCTCTTTATCGGAGCCTAAAGTAATTTGCCTCAATTATAAGCGCACTTCACTGTGGTTCCATTTGGAATGGGAATGAGGCCCAAAAGCACTGACATTGCACAGAGTGGAAAAGTGCTTAAAAAGAAACAAACTGCTTAAGTTGCAAAGTCATGATTTACAGGTCGAAATAAAGTTGTCCCTGAGTGGTATTACAGAAGTCGTTTTGAATGGGGACTTAGGGGTCCTATTTCAGTGGCTTGCGGTCAACCCGAAGGCCCAGGTGGGCCTACTTATGAGTCGTCTATCGAGGCCCTCATGAAGTGTAGCCTTCGGAGCACAATAACTCTTCATTTAGAGCCCTGGCCTTCATCCAGTGGCTCTACTACCTGAGTCTGTTTGAAGAGCAACACGTCGGGCCGGGGTATTTAGCCATGCTGTTTGAGCTTTCTTGCCTAGAGCACAGAACATGGCCGCCTGGCAAAGCAATTCACCACCAGTTCGTGATGAAATCATTCAGTCCTGCAGCTGACACGACAGGCAATCGCATCCCGCTTCCCGACCTCGGGCATGGAAAACTATGACCTTCACACCAAAATGATGGGATTATATGGAAAACGCAGTTGCCCCCAAGGGATTTCATTACGCCACATTTCCGTTTGATAAGGCAAAGCATACCATATCTAAAAATAAACATTTTACACTCTGCTCTTTTTCATGCTTCTCATGAAAGCAGAATTACACAGCCGTGTAGTTCTCACACAAAAAAGGAACCTACGACCAGAAGCAAGCTGACAATGCAAACTGCCTAAGAGAACAGGGCTACCTTATTTGCTGTCTAATACAGACAAAACCAGCAGCCCAATCATGGTAGTAATCATTTCCTCATTAAAAACAAAATTAAAGTGCACAACGTGCTACTAACGTAATTAATATTTTCTCTGTTCATATTTCAGAGGGCGAGAGGGCTGAGGGATGCCTGCTCGGGCTTTGATTTAGTTCACTGCTCAAACTTTTTTTTGCAGCATGTTAAATATTAATAGCGATTAACCCAGTTCAGACTCTGCGGCGGAGTGAACAGGCCGAGTTCAAAGAGCTAGAAGCCGAGAGCAAGCGTCAGGCTGGGGTTACTGCACTGCAGCACAGCATACAAACACACACACAGTTCCTTCACACCATGCTCCAGCCCTGGAACATTATGGAGGGTAAACGCAGGACTCCTCAAGGCTAATCCACTTGATGTCTTATTCCCTTCTGGATTTTTTTTCTTCCTTTCTCATTTCATACATACATACATACATACATGTATGCTTGTGTGTATTTATGTATGTATGTACGTATGAATACATACACACTTTTTTTCTTTCTTTCTGACTTTCTTTCTTGACCAGACACTATTAACCTATCTTCCCTTCTTGACCTCTCTATCAACCTCGGCAACTTCAGATTCTTTCTTTCTTACTTTGCTCATTCTATACTACACTCATCACTCCCTCCTGGCCTCCTGAACAACCTCAGAAATCTTCCATAACACTTGCTCAACCATCAGAGGAGCTGGACACCTAAGAGATTCATTCTTCTTGTCTTTCTTTCTTTCTTTCTTATACCCATCCTCCATTCCTGACCTCCGTATCAACCTCAGCATTCCTACATGGAACTTGCTCACGTATTAAAAGAGCTGGACACCTCAGAGATCAAAAGCAAACACAATTGATCTGCAATTACACAGACATCCAGCTCATCCAAGGCCTCTCTCTCACCTCTCAGCCCCAACCACCCCCCTCCCCCACCAAAGTCCTTGAAGCGGGTGGCTTTGACACGTTGGCCCTTGACAAAAGGCGGCTTTGTTTACATGGCTCAACCACGGAGAGTTCGAGAGCGGCCAAGTGCTGTCAGAGGACATGTTCCCTGGATGCTTTGCAGAGCTTTTTGAGAACTCGCATGTGTGGGTTTGTCACCACATGATCCCAAGAACCACTCTTTGCCATGGCACTACACCAGGCATGTTGACTCTTTTGTGAAACATGTTGATGGTTAAGTGTCAGAGGGAAAGGGGAACAGATACCATTTAGAACTACTAGAACTGGCAAGAAGGAATTGGAAAATGAAACATTAGCATGATCTTATTTTATTGCTATGTATGCCATATGAATGGGAAGCAGTGACAGTCTTACTGGAAGATATACTTGCTACTTGCGATGAAGGCTGCTCTTGTTTTCTTGGCCTAGTGTGACCTTACATCATCTGCGTACAATGTAGCCTGTGTCTTTGCGATGCATTGTGGTTTGACATGCCCTTTCATGGTTACATATTGTTTGTTGTTCTGGAATCAAGCAAAACGAAAACACATGCTGGTAGAGGGAGATTTATTCATGTTAGCGCTGTCCCCAACATCTGACAATGCCTGTAAATTCTGCCAAACCATTCCACAAAACTCCTGATCTCTAACAATGCATTAGCTCTTTCATATCCAAGGCATGACCCTCAGCTTGGATGCTGACTTCATAAGACTCTCTTTGTGTCTTGGATCAGTAAATACCACTAAACCCATAGCCTGACCCTACAACATACAGGATGAAAAACAATGAGGCTAAGAGAGAATCAGGGCAGAATTGGAATAGGCTAAAGAGAGTGAGAGAGCTAGGGAGTATATGAGGGTGTGTTGGTGTGCTAGTGTAGGGGCATTCCTGATGTCACCCCCAGACAGGCTGAATGACTGCAGTGTGGTGGGAAAGGAAGGTCACGCTGTCTGTGCTCTGTCTACGAGGATGCATCAAGGCAAATAACAGGCCCACTGTTAGCCATTATGTACCTATTAGTGCTGATTATCTCCCGATAGTCAGTTACTTTCACTCAGCCTGATGGTGGAAAAAGTGGTGGTGGTTAGGCTTCATGTCATGGGGGTAACAACAAAATCCATCACAGGCAAGAGGGTAGAAGAGATGTCTGTAATCAAGCTTACAGAACTGGCAACATGGAAGTGGGCAAGGCATTCCAAATGGTAGCATAGGATTATCGTAATGCACAAGAATGCATGAGACACATTCACTGGTTTGGACCAAGAAGTAGAAGCTTCAGGGAGATGTTTGCAATCAAGCTAACAGTGCTTACAACATGGAAATGGGTACATAAGAATTATATGTAATGGTTTTGATTAGAAATTCCATGCTGTACAGTGCCACTGTAGTAGGGTTTAGCATTTCCCCTGCTTTAGCACACTCATTGGATAATTATTACTGAACCCACAATGAGTTGAATGAAGTGTTTGAGATCCTAAAACTGCAAGGTCTTATATATAGGCCTACTTTTTTACAAATTTTACCATTTTAGCTTTTAGCTTTACAATAGTGATGGGCCCAAGGACATCATAAATCGCAAATCGTATAAACCATTAGTAAGGATTTCAAAAACAACATAGATGCAAGGGTTAGGTGGGCTGGGGGTGGGGGAGTGGCATACATCACATCCCTAAAAGTGTTGCATCTAAACCATTCTATGTTAATTGTTATGGCTTTTTATAGTAGGCACCCTCAGAAGCTGTACAAACAAGTGGAAGTTGTTTCCCTTTGACAGTTTTTTTGCTGCCCATAACAAAAAAGCATATAGAAAATACTGGGCTGTGATGGTTTTTGAGGCATTGCTCCACTAAATGGTTCCCTTACTCTCTTAGGCTTGAGTAGTATCAACTAGTTCATAACAGTTAATAACTAAAAATACTTAGATGAAGTGCATAAATCTGCAGATTAAAGGCCATTACATTAAATGCAATAGGAATAAACAAAATGTTTCAATGCCATTAAAAAAATCATGTTTAGTGTGCATAGTATTAAAAGTTATACATGCGTTCAAATAAGTAGTCTGAATAAATTTCAAAAATACTTTTTGTATGGCGTGTTAGAGCCTTAAACATAAGGAAATCACAGACTGAGAGTAGTTCCAGAGTGCTGTGCTGGAATGTCTCAAACCTAAGATTGGGAAAAACACTGGTTTAGAGTGATGCACATACTCTTGTATAGCAGATGACACTTTGATGAATGATGACTGCTAATCACAGGAGAATTGATTTTTGGACTTCACACATGCTCACACTTGTTTTGAATTGCTCTGGTAAGAAGCCTGCTGGGAATTCAATCAACGTCCTGTTTGGTAACGCAGCACAGCTTCTTTCTCTGAAAAGTTACCTCGGTCCCAATGGTCTCCCCCAAAAAGATCTCAAACTTTTTGTTGGGAAAACAGCTCGGTGGGAACAGCAAAGTCTGCTGGTCCTCCATTAGATATTCCTCTTATCAGTACATTCTCCTCCATTATGCATTTTGTGGTGCGATAAAAGGCGGACAGATCGAGCTCGTATCCCTCTTCCCGCAAGAAAAAACCCCATCTCCCCGGAGTCCTCGCGGTTCTCTCTGGGCAGACATATTCAATTTGCAGTTATCGCGCTCCTCGTTTTCTGTTTTGTATACTGTATACTCCCGAGTGATCTGGAGACGAGAGTCAGCTGTGTTTTTGGGACCCGTCCTCTCTGCTTGTTTACCTTGTTTACGTGTTGGGTCAGAGCTGGAACAGGGACCTGACATGGGGTTCTGGGACTGGGGGACAGGTGACCTTGGCCAGGCCTGCCAGATGAGAGCGGAGTTTGTAAGCGGTACACAATCTGGCGGACCTCCCGCGGCTGTGCCTGTGATGATGTGAGGCGGCGTTATGTTAAAAAGGAGTCCCGCGGCTGCCCTTGCAGCTTGCCGAGAGCTGATAAGAGCAGCAGAAGGTGCTTGTCTGGGGCTGAGGGTGACACTGAGCATGCAAGCTCCTTGGGGGGAGGCTGTTGTTGGGCTTAGAGCAGGGGGAAGAAAGGAGGGGCGGGAACAGGAATGCCAATCGCGTTCACACTTCAGTTCAGACATTGCCCCTGTGGCTTGTTTCAAGCTTCGATTGGAAGTGCTTGGCACTTAGTTAAAAAGATAACTGTTGCATGGGGACATCATCTGGGCAGTTGGGTGGGGGGGCATTTTTGTCTGTTCTTACAAAGGCATTCTAAAGTGTGGCACAGTTTTACTTTTTACTTTCAATTAACGTCACTCTGTGTTTGTATGTAAAAGTAGAGATATGACTTGAATTTGAGAAAAGGTGGCATGCAAGCTTATTCTGGGAAAACATTACATTTTGGCATGTTTTTGTCAAAATTTGACATTGAGACAACCAGGAAAAAAGTTGGAAGTGATGACTCAAACCTGTTGGCACAGGAAGTAGAAAATGAATGTATCATGTACTCGACCATGTGATTCATTTTGTAATATGATAAAATTATTGTGTAATCTAAATGCATTGCAAAATGATACTGGAGAAAAAACAAATTGCAATCTAAAACCATGTTCAAAATAATTTTGTTTTCAGACACAGGGACAAGGACTATTTTGAGACCAGCTTAAATTCTAAGCACATTTGCACACGTCTGTTACTCGTTTCTGATAATGTGGAGTCTTCACACCCCGCACTCATGGGATGAGGCACTGACTGATCTTGTTGGGTTCTCTTGTTTGGGTCAAGAAGGCCATCTATCAGAGCTGGTGTGAAGGGTAAACAGAGGAGCCTGTGGCTGGATTAGACAAGGGGGGGAAGCCTGAAAAGGCCTAAACCCCCACGTGTAAGATCATAGGTGACCAGCCAAACAAAGAGGAAGGGCTGGGGTTTGAAGGAGAAAGGCATTTTTCTCTCTGATATAAACAAACCAGGCCACAGAGAGAGAGAGAGAGAGAGAGAGAGAGAGAGAGAGAGAGAGAGAGAGAGAGAGAGAGAGAGAGAGAGATAAACACACAACCTGGGCTGAACCTTTGAACTCTTTCTGTCTCTCCAAAGCAGAAAAAAACACAATACTGCGCTCAAAACAGAAACATGCAATAGATAAATAAATAAATAAAACAAAAAACAGAAAGGCAGTCCCAGGTGTACTTTGTTATTGAATACCTTGATGTCCATTTCGCTCATTCCACTTCACCTGTGATTGGCAAAACAACTTTACCCCTGCCTGCGTTTCATCCAATGGGACAGTATGAAGATCATGATATCAGTACCCACAGTTATAACAGGGTTTGGTATTTCTTTATTGTTACAATATACTGAAAATGTTCAGCCCTTCCAGATGTATACATTATAACTGCATATTCTTAAATTTGTGTTAAATAATTTCTCACACATAGCTCTTTCAAAACTAGCGGATGTTTTAAATTCTGTTGAAAGACTGCAGATTTTAAACTTTCTGTTGAAACCACATTTGTGTTTTTAAGCAGCGGAAGAGATCATTTATTATAAGTTATTATAAGCAAAAAAATATGTTACTTATCGGCCTCCTGTTTAGTTTGTTCCTTGATGCTGAAAGTAATGGAAAAAAGAAAAAAAAAACTAGTTGAATGTTGACAAGGTGAGCATCTTCAAAGCATCTGCAGGGGACTCTCAAAGTGAAGTGTAACCAAAAATTTAAACTATTAAGAAAATAACTACGTAATGAATTACTAATTACTAATTACAATGACATAGTATAGCAGAAATAGCAATTATACTTTGCTAAAACAAAGACGAATGTCATGGTGGTGTAGGAATGGAGGCACAAATGCTTGACGATACAAACTTTTAATCCCCAAAAAACCAAGGCAAGTCTAGCTGGGATGGGAAACAGTGAAATGGAAACAGGAGAACGGAAAACAAGCCAAAGTCCATGAAATATTCCCAAACGCCAAACAGAAAATTCAGGATGATTCAAAGCAGATAACAAGTCTGGCACGAACATATGCATACAAAATGGTATCCATTAAAAACTCCTGAAGACTCAACTGTTCGGAGAGCATCACTTCTCCTGATGCACTTTCTATCTTCTTGCACTACTTCCTAAATAAAGATTTTAACACTTAGAACTGTCCTCTGGTTCTCACGCTGTCCCAAAATTTGAGTGTTCCTTGAAAGTCACTTTGGATAAACGTGTCTGCCAAATGAATGTAATATAATTTAGATAAGATAAGATAAGATAAGATAAACCTTCATTAGTCCCACAAATGGGAAATTTGCATTGCCATGGCAGAAAGTGGACAGTACAAAGATAAGAGCAGCAAAAACAATAGAATTAAGGCTATACAACAGTATAATATAAAAAGCACACTACACAAATAATACAATAGTATAAACAGTAATAAATAGTATAGACATTTTTGTGTGTATGTAAATATATGTGTATATAAACCTATACAAGTATGTGTATATGTACATGTGTATATGTATATGCGTATAAGTATGTGTATATGTATTGTAAAATGGTGAATGGACACTTCCACATCAGACTGGCATTGCTTATATAGTATGGAGAGAAACAAAATTAAAAAACAAGAATAAAAAGCAGCTCAGTATCCTTCCCACCTTGAGCGTGGACATGTCCGTGCCATTAAAGGGTCTTTAAATATGTTGACTTATGGTCTTTCGTAACATCAAGAAATAATTATTCAGTGCAATATTTACTTCTGCTGTGACTTTTTGGTCATTGCTGGGTTTATATAATTAAAATAATAACAATTACATACCTACCACATACACACATACTCACAGTGTCTCACAGTCCTTGGCCTTTGATCACATAGACACTTCTAGAGGAGGCCTTTTAAACACAGGTTACTATTATTATGGCTTTGAGAAGATAATAGCAAGCACTAGTTAGCCAAACAGGTTTCCAGCAGCATGTTGTTAATCCTCCTCTCACGCTCTTTTTCAAGGGGCACGCATGTTTATCAGTGGTCAGGGTGGGGTAAAGAGGGTCAAGTCAGTGCAGAGACAGAGTGTGCTCCCTTGGTCTAACCCTGCAAGACCTTTCCCTTAAATACTCAGACACGGGTCACACACCCAGAGTGTGGACCAAGGCTACTTAAGGGAAACACAACACCACACACCTTTATTATGAGACTGGGGGTTATGAGTATGCAGGTGCACTCATATGCACATTCAAGTTTTAATTCCTGTCTTTACATAGGCAGAAGAGTATGTGTAAATCAATAGGACTAATAGTGATTATATTGATAATATTATTATTGAATATTGACCATGTGATTCTGTAGTCACACTACAGGTTCCACCTAAACAAATACCATTTAAATATAGAGGAACAGAATAGACAGAGTGGAGAGAAACATCAGATAAGCTATTATCTAAGGGTGCTAGACACTTGCAATTATGTTGAAATTAAATATCAATGAATACCTTTAGTATATGTCCATTGTAAGTAAGTAAGTAAGTAGAGCTATATTGTCATCCCAGCCATCTACATTAAGTACACAGTGAGACGAAATATCATCCTCCTGGACTACAGGTGCAACATACAACACAACACCCTCAGACAGATCAACAATGAGGGGAAAAGGGGGAAATGAATTATAGCTAAATCTATGTATACAGCTCTGGAAAAAAATAAGAGACCACTGCAATTCATTTTTAAATCAGCATCTCTATGAGTATGAGAACCATTCCATGCCAGTGTCTGTTCAATTCCTACACAAGCACCTCATTCTGCTT
>JBBPCZ010000042.1:7042664-7059646 GCA_037974445.1 Brycinus macrolepidotus | reverse complement strand
TTTTATTTGGAAATTAGGAGAAATATTGTCAGCAGTTCTTAAAAACTAAAGCAAAGCTGTTCAGTTCAATACTTGCACCTATAAGAGATAAAACCTGAGAAACTGAACATTTTTGCAGCGGCACAACAGTATTGTATGCAAAAATATGATATAAATGTAATATAATATATATGTGTATGCTGTCATACAATTTTACAGTAATTTAAAAAAATGACTGACCTCTTTAAGAGGCAAACTTCCTAGCACTATAAGCAGGGATTAATAATAGCCCCTAACAATATTTAATTGCCCCACATTATAGATGGGCTATAGCAGTGGCTACCAAAGTGGTCCTGGAGTCCCTGAACATTTTAGCGTTTCCCTGCTCCCAACACACCTGATCCAACTAATCAGTTAATTACTCAGCTTTGCTTGAACTGAAATAGGTGTGTAAACAAAAAACTGTGCAGGGCAGGAGGTTTGGGAACCATTGGGCTATAGCCTGTACCCCACAAAGTGAACCTACTAGGAAGAGTTTCTAAAAAAGAGAAGGTAGGGGTTTTATTGGTCAGCTAATCCAGGACTATTAGACATGATTATAATTTCATGCTATTTCTAAACGTTCCTGCTATTTCGTCCCCTTGCTTATCCTGCATTGTCTCTTTAAAAGACCAAAGTGGAGGTGATGTGTGTGGGTCAACTTAGGACAAGCCCTTCTCCTTACAGAAGCAAAGAATCTTAATGTATTAAAATGTTCAGCTAATGGCAAGAAAATTCAGCCTTAAATTATTTCATAGCATTTATAGGAAAGCTTGTAACCTCAGACCTTCTTATTCCAGCTGAGCTCACAAGACTATGTGATTTACTGTAAAGTATATAAAGTTCCTTATCCTAGAATTGGCCGATGAGATGATTCATTACAGTCAAGACTTAATGGAAGAACGCTTGCCTGTGCAACCTCATTTAAAAAAAAAAAAAAACAGTTGGTTAATTGCTTTGCAAATTAGGTAAATTCATGGACCGTGGAACATATTTTTGATCGGTGGGGCCAGGCATCAGGTACACCCATTAGGCCTGTACCAAGAATGTGCAAGATAGATTATCATTTTATACAGGGTTAATTTAGAGATGCAATAGGTTAGACCATGATGTGAGTTGTCCCACCCCACCACAGTCCATGGGAAAATTTGCTTGGGACATACCATTCTGAATACAAAGAAGATAAAATCTTACACGATTAAAAATAAAGGTTCCCTAATGGTTCTTGGCTTGGATTCCCAGTTCAGAGAAAAAAAAGTACATAAACTTCACTTTAAACTTCAAAAAGGGTTTTCATATGTGCACATCTTATTCACAATTATTCTTCAAAGAACCATCCACTGAAAGGTTCCTTGAACCCTATGAAGTTCCTCTATGGCATCACTCCAAATAAAACCCATTTGGCATTTAAGTGTCCTGCGAGATCCATAGAATCAACCCAGTTATCATCAGGCATCTGAAACTGTACCAAAACGCTTCAAAATAAGTTGAAGGATCACAAGGGGAGGCATCATGAAAGCAGAGTTTACGAAGCATCTCCACCTCCCTCAGAAAACATCCTCATTGTTGATTTGAACGGATCAGATTAAAGCGGTGGGCCCCTCCCGCCCCACTGCCTACCTTATGCTTTCGAGTGGCAGTGCAGTGAGGAGCGCCTGCCTTCCGTTAAGTTATTGAGGCTTGATCAGAGCCGCGGGAGGCCGATAAGCAGATTAGGCCTGATTAAACTCCTATCAGTGGAACTGGAGCCGGAGACCTGCCAGGACAGAGGCAATGTGCACTCCTCCTCTGCTTTCTCTCTCTTTCTCTCTATCTCTCTCTCTCTCCCCTTTGCTTCTTCAGGCATCCACAACTGATCTGTTGCTCTGGCAGGGAGCCAGATGCCATCAGCGACAAGCGAGCTTCATCAGATACTTAAGCAGCAGATTTGCTCACTCCTCCACACTGATGCACTCGCACACACACACACAAGCGCTTACATACACTTTGATTGTGACCTTAGGGGTGCTGTTGGTTTTCTGGGTCAAGAATGAGAGGTGGGGAGGGGAGAGAGAGAGAAAGACAGAGACAGAGAGAGAGAGAGAGAGAGAGAGAGAGAGAGAGAGAGATTTGGGTTATCTGTTTAGGAAGAGATGGTGCCCCCAGGTCAAATAGGGATAACTGAAATTAGACATAAGCCCAGGATTCAGTGTTTACCGGTTAACAGCTATGATTGTCGAAGTCGAGAAGAAAATCAATAAAAGTGATGTTAAATGCATTTTGGAATGCAAGTCTTCAATTAAAAATTGTCCGGTATTAAGGACCAAACAAACACCACACATTTCCCTCCATAATATATTTTTGCAGCTCAATATATTCCACTGTAAGACAAGTGCAATAAATTGGAAAATCTTGTTTGGTTAAACTAGAGGTCAGTCCTTGTGCTTTGTTGGTTTCCGGCAATAATTTTGAAATGTAGCTTCCTAGCTCCATCAAGAGCAAGTGTAGCCTAGACCACATGAATGTTCTGAAGTGCATTAACGAAAGCAACAGCTTGGCCTCAATTACATTTAGCAAAGAAAAAAAAGTTCCTAGTAAAGCAACGGGTCATGCTCAAGGAACCGCCTCAAGAAAATTCTTTGTCAGTTCGACAAACAACAAGGCTTCATGTGTTAACAAGCAATTTTACTGTTTTAATTGAACTCAGATACTCTGAATGAAAAAAAGCAAAGTGATATAAATGGGCTTGATAAGCAAAAGCAATATTTTACTTCAGTTAAGGCTAGAAAACATGTCTGAAGCCGTGACTTAAAGTCATTTTACAATACTTTAACCCTTTAAACCAGTGTTTAAACCAGTGGAGGCCCCCTGCTTTGCACATTTTAGTGTTTTCTCTGCACTCAACAAACCCGATCCCGCTAATCAGCTAATTAACAACCCCTTACAGGGCTGAAGTGGGTGTGTAACTAAAGGGAAAGCAATAAAATGTACAGGGCAGGGGGGGCTTCCAGGACAAGGATGGGGAAACAAAGGTTTAAACTTCACAGACACCACATCTTACGGTTTTTTATCCAGTAACCCTGTAAGCTTGGCCTCCTACGAGGTAAAATGTGTAATAGTTATACTTATATAATATAACAAAGCGATGTGTTTCTAAAGGTTAATGGGTAAATACAGCAGGCATGTGTGTATCATGTAATAAGCTGTCTTTTTCCCATTAGCAGCTACTTAAATCCTGTCATTAGGTTCTCCATGTGGAGGCTATCTCTTGCTCGGCCGGTATCAGCGAGGGAGAGCGGGTCAGTGTGAGTGGCGCTGTGTGTGGAGGCTCTAAGCTGAAAGCAGAGGCCATATCTGAGACACATGCCCTCTGGGGCCTGACATCCTGCTAAACAAACGAACTGTAAAAGGCTAAAGAGAGGGAGGGAAAGAGGGGAGGAGGAGAGAAGAGGGAGGGAAGGAGGGATGCGGGGAATTCCGCAGCACTGGGGCCATCTGTGAAGGTGGGACAGACCCAGTGCAGGCAGTCTAGTGACAAATCTCCTGTGCTCTCAGCTAGAGTAAATAAAGCCTGCACTGTTACTCTAACCCCCACTGCAGCTTGGACCACCAGACCACTGAGGCTACAGACCTCTGACCCAGAGCGAACAGTCAGGGGGAGCGTACCTGAGAGAGAGAGAGAGAGAGAGAGAGAGAGAGAGAGAGAGAGAGAGGCAGAAAGCAACAGATAGAGATAGACAGATACAGTGAGAAACATAGCGAGAGAAAGAGAAAGAGAGAAAACAAGAGAAAGACACAAAGACAGAGAAAGTAAGTGAGAGAGAGAGAAAGAGAGAGAGAGAGAGAGAGAGAAAGAGAGAGAAAGCACTTATCAGTGCAATACCATTAATCAAACATTCATAATCGCCATCACGATCAGAGCCAACTTATACCCTGTTCTCCTTACACTCTCTCTTTCTATCTGTCCTCTGCCAGCAAATCCACCATTTATCTGTCTAATGGCTTTTATAGACAGCTTAAAATAGTTGTCAAACATTCCTCCCTCGCTCATCACTTTTATTCTCACTTCACCGTGTGGAGCGCACCAGCCCTGTTGAGTGTTTACACAGCAGAGAGAGAGAGAGAGAGAGAGAGAGAGAGAGAATAATAGAGAGAAGTAGGGTAACAAAAGAAACATCTACTCACTCCTTAGCACAGACAACTAGCCAGAGAAAGAAACATTGTCTATGGAAAGTGCAGTGTGTGTGTGTGTGTGTGTGTGTTGCAAGATGGTGCAGGGTACTTCTGTGTATTGTGGTAGGCTTCTTACTGTAAGTCAGCTCTCCAGCACAACATACACACACACACACACGCACACACACACTCTCCAACTTGTGACCTGCAGTTGACTGTTTGAACTCCAGCGCGAGGGTCACAGGAGGTCCTAAACAGAAAGGTCATGCTGTGGTCATGTTGTACTGGCTGAATGGTGAGGCCAGTTTATTGCAGTGATTTATGCGATTAACAGGGACCGTTGGTAAGGAACGACAGAGGGAGGAAAAAGAAATGAAGAAAGAGAGAAAGAAAGCGAGGGGTGGTGCGTGTCCTCTTGTTCCCCATCCCTCCCCCCCTAAACTCCAGTTGCTTTCGGATATAAATTTTGGATGTCTTGCCACCCCCTCCAGCTTGAAAGTCATATAGAAAGAAAGAGAGAGAGAGAGGAAGAAAGAAAGAAAAAGGGGGAAAAAAAGACAAAACGATTCATTTCCCACACTCGACCCCAGCCGGGCCAAGGTTAGGCCTCCACCCTTTCTCCGGTTTATTCAAACAATGCCGGCGGGCCAAATGCTCCACTATTCCAGAACCAAAAAGAAAAGTCCAGCTGATGAATTGTCAAGACAAAAAAAAACTTTCATGAGTAATGAATTATATTAATGACGGGGCAACTCGTCCAAAAACAAAGCTCTTAAATCACACAGTGACACAGGCCTTTTATGCACAGCCTTTTTCTCTGGCCCTTCTCTTTGCTGTTCGGACCCCATGGACCATCATGGCATAGAAAATTAACCTTTTTCCACATCAGAGATGCAGATTAATATGGTCATTTAATTTTAGCTTGCATGTAATTTACTGATGTATATTATTAAAGCTCTTTTTTGTTTTCCTAACCTGAATAATCTGCAAGTGACTATTACCAAGACAATATATGTGTAATTCTCTGTGGAATTTCTCAAACTGGAAGTGCTCAAACTGGGGCTCACACAGTCTCTCAACTACATACCATGAGTTACAACTTACCTATCCATGCTCTGCACACAAATGTGTCCTTTCTAAGCAGCTGTTGCAAACCTGGAAAAGCATTACAAATTGTTGGAAAAAGTCTCATTCAACATAATGAGTAACTGTAGCACACGTTTAAAGCCAGTATATGACACTGGCTTTCCAGTTTAAAATGCTAATGCTATGCTACAGAGCTGGATGAGAGCCAGTTGAAGCTAGACAGATTGAAAATTAAAAACAAAGGTGCCACCATGCTAATTTTACCTCGATTACATGAAAGAAATGCACACAAGAATCATCTAATGTAACCTGACTGTGTGACTTTATAAATATATACAAAATCAATTTAATGAACACAGCTCAGTTTCTGGCAGGAGACCTTACATACCTCATATTTAGGTCATATTATTGCATTTCGAAAAAAAAACTGAGCACTAGTTCTCATTATGGATTATTATGGATTCAATTTCTTGCTTTCCAACCTTGGTAAAATCTTAGGAGTTTCGGAATAATAAGCCTTTAAAGGATGACGACCACTGTTCTGTCCTATACAATCAAACTATATAGGCTACCTGAAAACTAGACACATAACAGTGGTATAAACTGGCTCCCACAGCCCAAGAAATGTACATATTTATTCCCAATTGTAAAGTGTCCATTTGTCATATTTGAACACGCTACAGCACACATTGTGAACAGCATGAAATTCTTTCTCTGAATTGAATCCATTCACCCAAGTGAAGCAGCCGGCAACCAGGAACAGAGCGCCTGGGGAGCAGTGTGTGGGGACGGTACCTTGCTCAAGGGTACCTCAGTGGTGCCACTAGCAGTCCTGAGATTTGAACCCACAACCTTCTAATTGCAGGGGCAACTCCCTATCCACCAGGTCACTAGCCACCACCCACCGAGCTCCATGCCTGATCTCCATGATCATTATTTTTGAAAACAGCAACTTCCACCATGCATCTTTAGGCTACATTATAAATGTATACAAAATCAATTCAATGAGTACAGCTCAGTTTTTGTCAAGATATATTTAGATTATATTTAGATCATGTTATTACATTTTGAAAAAAAAGGGATCTCCATGAGCATTATTTTTGAAATCAGCAACTTCCACCACACTACCCCAAAAGATCTTTTGGAACATGTGGTACCAATTTCTGAACACACCACCCCTGACTGGGCAGCACACAGTAACACCTACTGCTCCGCCTGTTGTAGTTTGAAACTGTTTTAACTCTTGATTATGTCACCAGTATTTGAAGTTTGACCAAAGAAATTTCTGCCTATTTCTGGATCAATTTCTGGATCTGGCATCCTGTTTCAGTCAGATCTGTTTGCCTGGAGATAAGGACGTTGATTTTGATGTGTTAAATCAGCAAACTATCCCTTGAAGATCAATAAATCCCTTTATCCCTTTAACATCGATGAATATCAGCCTGCAGTTTGCAGGGCTGAAACAAAATGTCCTGTCTCAGGAAGTTATGAGATCATGTTTTTATAACCACGTCCATTATGAATACAAAACGCTCAATTTGTTCTCGACACTCCTTCATGAGACTACATGTGACAAACTGATAGGGTTCATGTTATCCATAAACGGAATCTGAGAGGAGTAGTTTGGTCGGAGGCCAAGCTCACGCTGCGCCACTCTGTCAAAGTCCCATCATGCCTGTGGACCCCCAAGGCGACCCAGCACACCCCTCTAAAACGTGGCGAAAGCAAGGCCCAGTAAAGCTCACTAATCCTGATAGTTCCTCCGTGCCTGCTGCGGCCAGCTTCTCCTTATTAC
This sequence comes from Brycinus macrolepidotus, assembly GCA_037974445.1. Lineage (NCBI taxonomy): Eukaryota > Metazoa > Chordata > Actinopteri > Characiformes > Alestidae > Brycinus > Brycinus macrolepidotus. Next base: position 7,052,595 of record JBBPCZ010000042.1, on the reverse strand, counting down.
CTGTAAAATAATCCAATGAAAATCCTCCAAGGCCTCCTAGCAACCAACAGCAGCAGCTGTCAATCAGCTCGTCGCTAACGCAAACCATGTGAGGGCAGCCAGTGAAAAAGTGGTCAACCTAAAGTTGCCCATGCGTTATATTCTTTGCTACAGAGTCGTTTTGGACTCCACCGTCGATGTGTTTGTGTTAAAGATTGCCGGCTCGAATTCAGATCAAAGGCTCTGAAACGATAAAGGCATAAGGACAAATGAGAGGTAATGTGTCCTTGTTTGGGGAGTTATTAAAGGGCTGTCCTCTGGCCTTGATCTGCCCGGGGGGGCTCACCTTCCCCCCACCAGTGTGGTGAAATGAAGCACATAATTGGAAAATCTCGTATGCAATCCAAAACTAAGCAGGCCTCCTGAAACAATCCCGGCACACAACAATTTTAATAAATAACTTCTGGGCGGGCCCTCAAAGGAGCCCAATGTTTCGGAAAGGCTGAGGGCTGCCGCGTGTGTGTTCTGCCCTGTGTGTGTGTGTGTGTGTGTGTGTGTGTGTATGTATGAAGCAGAGGTGACACTGACTGTGTTGTCAAGCGTAAATCCCGATGCTGAGGGGCCGGCGAAATGGGTGTCCATATATCAAAGGCCGCAGTGAAGGAGGCTGCCATTTGATCTGGCTGCAGGAAATTCGGGATTCCAGGCAGATGAGGGTGTGTAACTGAGAGGGCTGCAAAGTCCCGGGCCCTGGAGCCCCCCTGGAGCCCCCCGGAGCCCCTGGAACGGAGAGAGAGGTGCACCAGCTGTTTCCACTCACCCGCCCGCCGGACTTGAACTCTGCAACCTGCCGCATTCTTAACATGGCAGGGGTGAGGAGTGCTGGGTGTAGGCCTGAGGTGGGCATGTGGCTTGTGGCACATGCGTGCGTGCATGCGTGTGTGTATTTGTGTGTGTGTGTACTATGAGAAAGAGAATGAAGACAAAGATCAGGTGAAGAGTGCAAGGTCGTTAACCATAAACTTTTAAACCACAGCCCTACAGCCCTACAGCCCTAAAGTGACTACAAGGGCTGAAGCAGTTCGTTGGTCTGGTTTTGAAATTGTAGAACTGATTCTAATAATAAAATATTCACTAAAACATTCACTAAAAATCAAACTATTTTAAGCACTAATATTAGGAAACCTTGCTCACTCTGCTCTCTCTGGCTCTGGACAAATTTTATGCAAACGAGCTGAGCTATGACCAATCAGACAGCGGATATGTGGCACAGTAAACAACCATGTCATGTCCACAGTCAGGCTACATGCTGAACATTCAGTATTCTAATGCATGTCAAGTGGCTTCAAAATGTGTGAGATGTTTCAGTTCTAAAAGAATATTAGGTTGCTCTGAGGCTCAGAAGGGGCAGCTGGTGGCCTAGTGGTTAAGGTGTTCGCCCTGTGATCAGAAAGTTGTGGGTTCGAATCCCAAGACTGCTAATTACCACTGAGGTACCCTTGAGCAAGGTGCTATCCCCCACACACTGCTCCCTGGGTGCTGTGTTCCTGGCTGGCCACTGCTTCACTTGGTGAATGGGTTAAATGCAGAGGAAGAATTTTGTGCTGTTCACACTTGGGTGTTGTGGTGTGTTCACATATGACAGAATGAACACTTCACTGATTCTGCTTGTTTTAACAGTTGGCGAGGGAACCGGCTTGCTTCCGAAAACACAGTGTTAAACAGTGCAAAATAATGTTATCACAGATTCTGAGAATATATAAATCAAACAAAATAAAAAAACAAATGCTACGCTACAGCAAACATACATTTTTTACCACACGCCAAATTATAAACAAATAGCAAAATATTAATGAAAAAATGACTTTCTTAGTTTTCTTACTTTTAGTAGTTCTGGGGGTGAAATCTGGGAGTGCTGTGTCCCTTGTTCCAAAATCCTTTAAAGAACACAATTTACAAACAATAATTTGAAAAACTGTTTATTTTAATGTTTATTCTGTTATATGAGATTCATTGAACATTCCTAAAAACATCGTATTCAGATTGAGCTTTACAACCATGGCAACTACTGTGAATTATTCACTGCTGCTGGTATGAAGAGTGAGGAATCGAAACATAGGCCCACATATGGGCCCTTACTGCTTACCTAGTTAACCCGGAGTTTGTGTGTGTGTGTGTGTGTGTGTGTGAATGTCTCCTACAGCTACTGACCAGCTCTGTGTGAAACATCGATGTGGACATGACATTGAGGAAGAGCGAGCGGGATAGCGAGAGACACAGCAAGATAGAAGATGGAGGGAGAGGCGCACGACAGACGCGGAGAGAATGAAGCCGGCGCGAGAGCGAGGAGCAGGGCGAGCGAGAGCCCGTAAACGATTACTCCCAAACGTGAGCTGACAGCTGGATCCGTGACCTTGGCGGTGTCGGAGCCAGCTTCATTTACATTACTGCCATGCCAAGTCATTTAGACACCATTCTTATTCCGCCCCGGAATCGCACTGAGCCCCCCCAAAGGCTTAGCAGGCCAAGTTTAGAGTAATTGCCTACAATGAGGTGCTATCTGCATTACAGGCAACCTCTCGCACAATCTGTCCTTGCAGCCAGCAAGTGAAATTGGGTTAAGAATCATATTACACAGTGTCAAGGATAGCGTCTTTGGATGAGTTCACTGTACTTCAGGGTCTTTTGCTCTCTGTGTGTGTGTGTGTGTGTGTGTGTGTGTGTGTGTGTGTGTGTGTGTGTGTGTGTGTGTGAATGTATTTATGTTGCTCCAAAGATGTTTTCCCTCTTGGACAATGATCCGTGTTCATTAAAATCGAGGCTAGGTCAGCAACGGTCAAGGGTGGTCACCTGTCTTGTCTATCAAACACTGTTGCTGTAAAAAGGCAAGTACACAAACACGTTCATAACAACATAAATGCATAATATTAGCATAGTGATATACAGTGTTATTTTAGGTTTATATTAAATTTGATATATTTGATATATATATGTATTATCTTGGTCTTTGAGATTCATAACAAGGTCTATTTTCCTTTCATATTCATTCAAGGTACACTTCAACTGTTTTGAACCTTTGAGATGACATTTACATAATTTTATATTTGAATTTACATAACATGTACCTGTAGAGTGTACCTAAGTATAGTAACACAGTATTTATCACCACTGTTTACACTCACGCCTTTCCACTTTTCAGAAGTAATGCATTGCAATGCATTTCCTCTTCCCTTCACACATATGCAAACACACACACACACACACACACATTAGGTTTTTGTATTTACATAAACTATGACTTTATAATAAAAAAAAATACATTCTTTTAACTTTTCCTATGAAGTGGTATGTTAACTTTATACTGATATAGTACCTCAAAATACAAGAAATGGAGAAACGAGTACCAAAAATAAGAGGTTTGACCGTGTGCTGACCTTTTGCCTTAGGTTCTGATGTTATCTAAACAGTCTTAACGACTACAGATAACTTAATAACTCATTAGGCCCTTTCACTGACTGCCCTACAGACGAACATATGGCAAGTTACAAAACGTCCTTAGGCAGCCTTTCCAAATTTCTTTTATGCTGCAATTAGGATGTTAAATAACTTAACTCACATATTCTAAAAAACACACAGATATACTTTGTATGAATCAAGTACATAAATATATGCGTAAACTCTTGTGAAGTCGAATAAAAAATAACCAAACTGTCGCTTTCATATCAAAACTTATATAGCCGATTTTTTTAAACCATTCAAAGATTTTTGAAACTGTGCTTTTATGACTGATAGATGCAAATCTCTATTCTGATTGGCCTAAATAGGGATGTAAAGTTATCATTTCAGAAACACATGGTTCTTTTGCAACAGTGACGATATGTAGTTTGAATCAGAAGCATAGACAAGGCTAGGGGTGCCCAGCTCCTGTCCTGGAGGCCCAGATGGCCAACAGTTTGGTGGTTTCCCTGCTCAAACACACTTGGTCCAATGCACCTGTTAATTGCCAGGTTCACTGAGTGTGTTTGAGGGGAGAAGCTACAAATCTGTGCTGGATACCGGCTCCCCAGGATCAGAGCTGGGCACCGCTGGACTAAGCCGAAATCAAACATATACACTGAACTGTATACAAATAGGTATGTCAACTTAAGCCTTGTAGAGTGTTGTGGTTGGTGCTGATAGAAGCTACAGCCCAAAACTGCTCTGAGACCAGATTTATGGTTTCTCTGGTAATTAATAAGTCTAGCACAGGGACAACAGAACCTGTCACCAGATAAGTAGGTTAGTCTTGGGTGTCTGATCCTGGAACAGTGTGTCACTCCTCAGTGCTGTCTCCACACCTAACTGTGAGATGGATTTATGGCACATTTCACACATAGCAGCTGCTCCGATAGCAATGGCTCCATTCAGGGCACAGCCATGTTAATTAGGCGGCTCAGCAGTACAGCACTACTGCTTCCATTGCTGACTGGCATCAGCATGCAGAAATGAGTTAATGAGTGTGTGTTGTGGATAGTGCATAGGTGTGTAAATGTGTGTAAGAAAAGCCCTTTAAATAGAATATGTGGAGTGTAGTCTGCATTAAGTCCCAAGTGTGTATGTGTATGTTGGGTGATACTGAGAATGGCATGCTTAAACATTAATGCATAGGGTGTAGGAATGTGTGTGTGTTTGTGTTATTGAGTTGGGAGCAGCAGGGCATACACTAACATAAAATTGTTGGCCTTTTGCTCATGTTACTATAACAACAACATCTGTGAATTTGCACAGCAATCAAAGAGGTACACTATATGGTCAAAAGTATGTGGACATCTGACCATCACAACTATAGGAGCTATGTGAGTTAGACATCCCATTCCAAAACCATAGGCATTAATATGGCTCATATGAAGGCCTGGGTCGCAAATAGGGTTCCAAAAGTTCTAGAGGTATTCAGTTGGGTTTGAGGTCAGGGTACTGTGCAGGCCATTGGAGTTCATCTGTGCCAAACTTGTCTTTGTAGATCTTGCTTTGTGCAGAGGGGCACAGTCACTCTGGAAAAGGAAAGGGTCTTCTCCAAAACTGTTTTCACAAAACTGGAAGTATATAATGTCTAAAATGTGCTTGTATGCTGTAGTAATAGGTTTCCATTCACTGAAACCAAGTTGGGGCCCAAGATCAAACCCTGAAAAAACAGCCCTAGACCAAAATCATTTATCCACCAAACTTCACTAACTAACTTCTGGCAAATAAAGAGCAAATGTATATGTTTCTTGTATAAAGAAATCTAAAAAATATCACACGCCATAATGTTTTCCTCTATGGTGTCCTACATCATTAGTTCATAGGATGTGTGTGTGTATGTGTGTGTGTGTGTGTGTGCGCGTGTCTGTGTGTGCATGTGCAAGTGTGTGTGTGTGTGTGTGTGAGAAAAGCACTATACAATAAAGTGTATTCCCATTTAGTGCTGGATATTATGGCATGTCCTTGTGTGTGTGTATGTGTGTGTGTGTATGTGTGTGTGTGTGTGTGTGGCATTGAGAATGACATACTTAATCATTTATAAATAAGATGTATGTGTGAGTGTCTGTGTGCTTGTGAAAGAGAGAGAGTGAGAAGAAACCTTTAAATAGAATGTGTGGAGCATATGTTGAAATATTGCAGGATGTCCTGGCATGTCCTGGAATACTTAAACTCTTGTGTATATGTTGTATGTGTGAGTGTTTATGAGTGTGTGAGAGAAAAGGTCTTTAAATAGTATTAAAAAACCTCTGTCTTAATAACTCTTCAGTTGAGTACATGTTGAGTGTACTTGAGAGGTGCCCTCATAGTCTTATCGACTTTGTGAAAACGTGATTTTCCGATTTATCAACAGTTCTCTCAGTATCTAAAACAACATTGTCATGTTAGAGATTCTGCTTTTTAATGTGTGGTATAAATCATGTCATTCGCTGCTGGAAATGTTGTACCTATAATAAACACTTATTGCCCAGTGTTTTCCTATACATCACTGATATATTGATCTGGGTCCATTTCCAGTCATTGGACATGTAAATTACTGTCATTTCACATTCATGTTTAATCATACCACATGACCTCTATGTTGACCACAGCCCAAGTCCACATCTGGTCTAAGGTCAATCTTTAAATGCCTTTTCATTGATCGGTATAATACCAATACTATTGACTTGCCTTTGTAGCTGCTACAGCCACCTCTTGACCTGCTGCTGCATGATTACTATTACACTGCCAACACGATATAACTGACATAAAGCTAGGAAAAAGAGGCCTTGTAACACTTTACAGAAGGGCAGTGTTCATAAAGCTACAAGATGCTTACAGAAACCTTTCATGACAGCCAATATAAACCGGTGTAAACATTAATAAAGGCTTATTGCAACATGCCTCAGTTGTTGTAAGCTTAGAATAAGCCTTTATACTGGTCAGTTGTCATTAAAGGCTCATGTAGGTGTCATTAAGTCTCATAAAGGTCGTCCTTCAGGTACTGGAAGCCATATGTCAGACTGAACTCAAAAAAATGGCCTGTCAAAAAAGCCAATTCACTTGAAAATGAAAGGATGTGGTAATGATCTGGAAATGTGGAAATTTACTTTGGGTAGCAGTTAATTCATCTGGCTGAACTTTAACCCTGCAAACCTTGGAAGTGTGAGCCAATAGAAAACCAGAAAATCCTTTCTGGAAAAAAATAAATAAATAAATGGAAGCTTGTCAGTCAACATAATATTGCATGAGGTAGGCTGCTTTCAGAACTGATACATTACTGAAGGCATTAGAGAAGGATCCTTCAAATACAGCCGAAAAATGCATCTTTTGATTGTCCGTCTGGCCCAATAGGAATGCATATGGATGAAACCTCTACTACAGGTTGTTTAAGATTCTTTCATTCATTTTCTGTAACCGCTTAATCCTTACTAGAGTCGCGAGTCCCCGGAGCCTATCCCGGGGGTCTACGGGCGCGAGGCAGGGACTCACCCTGAGCGGGGCGCCAGCCCACCGCAGGGCACACATACACACACCATTCACTCACACTCACACACCTACACATCAATTTAGAATCCCCAATTCACCTGACACGGGTTTCCTCCGAGGTCTCTGTGGAAGAAACTGGAGACCCCAGAGGAAACCCACGGCACTACGAGGAGAACATGCAAACTCCACACACACAAGACCAAGGTAATATACAATCTGCTGTTGCTTTAGTTGTGTGAGTGTCAATAGGGTGTAAACTGAATGCAGGATGTGAAATGAACCTGCATTAAGTAGGTTAGACATATTTTGACGGCATTTAACTAAAAAAATAAATGAATATTTTTTGCCTTTCACATTACATTATTCACGTTTATGTTTTGCTTGCCAGCTTACTATCATTTACATCAGTGGTATTTTCTCCACTAAATTTGATGTACCAATTCATTTCTGATGACATGAAAAAGTAGCCTTAGTTGATAGTTCGTTTTGGCTTTATGTTACAAATGAGGAAAAAAAAAAAACGAATGTTCACTGTCATTCACTACTATATTCCCTCCAAAACTAGACCAGACCAGGCCACGATCACTAGATTATATAGCATGGTGAAAGTTTCTGATTTGTGATATAAACAAAGTCTTTCAGAGTGTTTTAAAGTGAAATGGTGAATTGTAGAAAAGTTTAACTCTCAGATTTCTTTATAGAGTTGGTGAGTGAAACCAGGAATCACATCTGCAACACAGATATAGCCATTTTATTTACTATCCAGAGTGAAACCTTTTAGACTTTATATGTAATATAGACTTTATATGTAATGCTGATCATTTTAAAATACTGGAAAAAACATTTCGGGACTATTATGCTGACTCACAAAAAAAAAAAAAATCTTAAAACTATCATAAAATAATGCACCAGGCATCAGGTAGGGTATTCATAACCATTTCATGTTAAAACTTTCTGGGAGGCAGCTTTCAGAGGCATTCGATTCTTCAGATGTCTGGTTCCTATAACCACCACTGTGAACAATTCTGACTTTGTTATATTCTAGAATGGATCATTTCACATCAAACCATTCTCAGTCACTTTGTTTACATCTTAACTGTTTAATTAGACCCTTTAATCAGAGGTAAGCAGTAACTCATTTAGTTGAATCAGTTTCATATATTATGATTACCTACATTACTTTGCTGTTATTAACACCATTGTAACAAAAGGATCCCAAAAAGTAAATGACAATAACTAATAAATACAGAAACTAACAAGCTTTAGTTTTTATGCTGATAGATGTTGGCTGTATTAAGAAGTTTCACGGTAATTCTGTAGAAACTCAATACTTATGCATTTTTCTTTTTTGCCTCGTTTTTTGCTGGGCTCGTTTTGCTTCTGTGTTCATCATAATTACAGTGTAGTAGCATAGCTTTAACTTAAGCATGGTTTTAAGCAAGCTACTCTACCCTCATAAATCAAGGTAGGGCATAATGTTAATCTAATCCATGCCTTTTAAATTCCTAAATATTTTCTCAGCGGCGCTGTGGCCAGGACTCAACGGGAGGCCTCTTAGACAGCAGTGGCTTGTGTCTTCAGCCCTTATTGGGTTAGGCCCAATTATTCTCAATGTGCCTTGCAGTAAACTATTATTGTAGGGAAACCCCAGTCTTAATCACAGACTGCGCTGTTTGTATAAACTGCTAAATTGGTTAATGCCACTGCGGCCGAAGCATCTCCTTCATGTGGGGCATCTCGTCGGAGAGTGCTTTCATATGCATAGGCCTCAAAAGATGCTGAAACAGCAGCAGAGTTGAGAACAGAGCTTCGGTTTTGCTTTCTGAAAAACCTTAACCACTGCAAGACTTTCCCCATACGCAGGACAGCTGCAGTGTATTCAGTTCTTTCTCAGTTCTTTCTAGCAGAGTTGCATCTCACTCTGGATTACAATATATCGCCCAAGGCTAATCAATAGTGGATTGTGAATATCATATTAAATGCATGAAAAGGAGTTGTCTAGGTAACAGTATTGGGGGTTATCACAATGAACTCCAGCATTTCTCAACATTAATCTTTATCTGTGGCATCTGTAGCATAGGCTCAAGTGCTATGGCCAATAATTTTCCTCTACTTTCTCAACAAAAAAAAAAAACAACCGAAAACTCATATCACACTTACAATACAAATCAATGTACAAATGCAGAAGCATCTATTCATTTTTCATCTATTATAAGTTTGTGTTGAGCCAACAGGCTTTCTTTTCTTTTACCAAGCACACAAAATGCATCAAATGCATTGTCATTGGTAACCGACAATACACTACAGATGCAGCTGATGGAGATTAGGGTGAAAAACACAGGACTATTCCTTTAACTACAGTGCAAAGTATGACAATGCATTTTCCATAATGGATACTGACAGCTATGGCTACTGTTGGAGTCCTGAGAGACCACTTCTCAATCTAGAACAGACAGCAGCAGTGTCTCCCTCCTGATGAGTGACAGAAGAGTACAGAATGAGCCGATTGTTCCGATTGTGACCGACGAGGGTTTGACTGAGCTGCTTGGGTGCACCGTGGCCTCCCAACTGGCATTAGAGTCTAATTCTGCCCGCCCATGGAGCGGGCACCAAAGCCCATGTCAATTGCCAGTCTCCCAGTGGGAGAGAGAGAGAGAGAGAGAGAGAGAGAGAGAGAGAGAGAGAGAGAGAGAGAGAGGCTCTTCAGCTCCCACCACCCCACCCTCTGCCTCAGGCCTGTAATCTCAGATTAGGGGGCGGATCAAAGGCTGGATTAAATTTGGGCCACTGGGCAAGGGTGGAGATTATGGCATGTTGGGCCTTTTTTATGAAAGTTTGTGCGTGCATCTGTGTTTTTCTAGATGAAAATGTCTTGATTTTGCAGAAAGACCAGGCTAATCAACAATATCAGAAAGAAAAAAACACTCCTGACCTTGACTTTAAAAATGTCGACTGTAAATTTTGAATTTATGCTATATGTATATAT
>JBBPCZ010000042.1:7008193-7040431 GCA_037974445.1 Brycinus macrolepidotus | reverse complement strand
ATATGTACATTTACAATTTTAAAGCAATAAAAAATAGAAAAAATGTCTTGCTTTCAAAAAAATAAGTTGATGTGAGGTGGTTACAAGAACACACACAGGCCATAGTGGGATGAAAAAAAAACCCAAAACAAAACAAAAAAACACCAAAACAGTAAAGCAACAACAGTGGAGTCCACTTGCTCCTGTCTCTCTCTCTATCTCTCTCTCTCTCTCTCTCTCTCTCTCTCTGTGTCTCTCTCTCTCTCTCTGTCTCTGTCTCTCTCTCTTTCTCAAAGCCCTTGTTGTCACCCAGGGCTCAGAGCAAACGGTGGGAGCACACAGCCAAGCAAAAGGGCAACCATTTATCACAGTGCCTCCAAAATGAAAGGACCCAAACATCTCTCTTTTCCTTTTTTTTTGGCCCTTTGCTCTCCCTTTTTTCCTTTCCTCTCTCGGCATCCCTCCTTTCTCTTTTTTTGTCCAACAGCCGGCTGGAAGGAGAGTGAAAAAAGAAGTAGGAGTGTTAGCGGACTCGGCCCTGCTGGTGTAGGGCCAGCTCTCTCACGCTGCAGCTCAAGCAGCCCTTTGTGTGTTTGTGTGTGCGTGTGTGAGTGTATGTGTGGTGTGTGTGTGTGTGTGGGGGTGATTTGTCAGGCAATGGTGGCAGAAGTCAAGCCCCAGAGGGTGAAAGGCTATGACCCTAGCAGAGCTGGGGCTGGGGATAGCCCTGAGGCCGCCGTTAGAATGGTGAGGGGCCCGAAAGAATGACCGCTTGTCCAGGGCCCAAAATACGCCACAAAAGGGGCCCATCTGCATACTTCAGGTAGAGCACTGTTATTGGAGTTGACAAGGGTGTGACAGCCTGAATGGTGGAGGGAGTGTGTGTGTGTGTATGTGTGTGTGGTTGAATGGCAGCTCCTTCCCTCCTTCAGGCTGAGAAGAAAACCAATAACAACTAATCTCTTCCCGCTATAATAAACAAAAACAGTAAACAATGGCATTGTTTACACGTCCAGCGGGCAGAGCGGCGGTGACTGGCCTTTTGTAATGAACTGGACAACAGAATGCAGTGTCAAGTCAGGGGCAGAGGCCATCAGAGAGAGAGAGAGAGAGAGAGAGAGAGAGAGAGAGAGAATAACAAATAGAACTAGGGTAACAGAGATAAATAAAATGAGAGATGGAGGGACGAAGGCAGAGAAAAAGAAAAATTGGAGAAAAGAGAGAGGACAGGGTAGGAGAGAGAGAGAGAGAGAGAGAGAAAGAGAGAGAGAAGGGACAAGAGAGAATGAGTCTGAGAGTCAGAAAGGAATATGGAGTGAGAGGAGGAGGACATACATGGAGGGACGAAGGCAGAGAAAGAGAGAAAATGTGAAAAGAGGAAAAAAAAGCACGAAAAGATAAGAAAGATAGATACACAGAGAGAGAGAGAGAGAGAAAGAGAGAGAGAGAGAGAGAGAAGGAAAGAACAAACTACAAGTGGCATACTAGCTGATACTAGCTGTTAGCTTTCACCCTGCTTCTATTCCCCTTTTTCACTCCCAGAGAGAGAGAGAGAGGGAGAGAGAGAGAGAGAGAGAGAGAGAGAGAGACAGACAGAGACAGAGAGAGAGAGGGAGAGAGAGAGAGACAGAGAGAGAGAGAGAGAGAGAGAGCTCCAGTGAATTGTTTGTTTGCATGTTCCCACCTCTCTTTGGGGAATAGGAGACACTAACACAAGCCGTTCTCACATGGCCAGGAGCCTGATTTCCAAAAAAACACACCGCTGCTTCCGCTTTTCTCATCTCAGATAAAGGGGGGATACACGAGTGCCTTATGTGAATGAGGCATTTCCCCTCAGACTGTGGCTTTATTAAAAGTTGTTGTTTTGATATTCTCAATGGGGGATTGTTGTTTCTTTTTTTTTTCCAGCACACTGAGGATGCCTTTCTTTCCTGTGGTTGTAGATTCCAGAACAAGACGGGGATGCAGTCGGGCAAGAGATCGTTCAAGGGTTAAATCAAGTCGTAAAGGACAAGATGTGTCACTGTTTTCTCCCAAGAGTTATACTAAAAATATGTACATTTCACATTATTATACTTGATAGAAATGTATAATTCTCGCAGTTTCATGTCTGCACAAAATTCATTCAAACTAATGATTATAGTGACTGAATAAGAACATTCAATATGTCATTATTATTCTTTATTAACGCTTAGAAGCTAAATCCAATTAATATAGCATTGCTATACTTTTTCTCTGTATTGTATTTACATCTACATTCAATTTACAGCTTTTACTGAGAGGTTTGACTTGTTTTTGTTTGTAAAAACAAAGAGCCTGTTTGACTGGTCCCACTTTTTATTAAGCGTCCTTAATAACTGTGTAGTTCTCATTATTAATGCATGTAACAACAATGTAATGACTGGTGATGTGTTCACTGTTACAGATGGATTACAGTAGTATAGTCTATGGAATTACACATATGTATACTCAAGTGTTTTCCTATGTAATTACATGTAAAAACTGAAGTTGATCAACATGCATTTACATAAGCTGCATTTACATAAGCAGCTGTAACAGTGAATACCTCACTAATTGTTGTTACATGTGTAGTTAAAGTGTTATTAGGCACATTTAAGATAAAGTGGGACCATCTGACCTGTGTTCTTTGAAATAGATCCTTATTTAATCCGAATAAACAGCATTTAGAAGCCACAATATCAATGCACTGTATGGCTGGCCCTGAAACCATGGTGCTGGTCTGCAGGTTACAGAAGGACGATGGAAACAAGGCAGCTGTCATTGGAAGCAGATGCTGCGCTGCACAGAGACAGAGAGATGTTGTCGAGGTGAAGTTTTATTTTATTTTTTTTCCTTGCCTGTTGTCCTTGTGCACTGTCTGGAAGCACTTATGATCCACCAAGGCTTCATATTGTGAAAATGGCCGAGGGAAGAGAAGAGAGAGAATCAAGCAGGAATGTTGAATTGTCTTCAGGAGGGTAGAGGAGGTTATACATATGGACTGATCTCTCTCTCTCTCTCTGAAACACACACCACACGCAGACACGCTGCAATGGACGAGTCACAAAGCCACAAAGCTGCAACCCATCTCTGCCGCAGCAGAGTTGCCAAATGCTTGACCATGCATTATAGGTTTGATTATAAAAGTGAATCATGATGTCCTTGGGCTCTTTCACAGCCGCAGAAATAAACACCTTCACCTTTTCCAGAAATGATTACTTCCTGAAGCGAAGCAGGAATATGGGAGAGAGAGATTGGGGGAGAGAGAGAGAGAGAGAGAGAGAGAGAGAGAGAGAGAGAGAGGCTGTATTTAAATTACTGAAGTGATAGTTTGGCCAAAATTTACACACGTTTCCCATTACCTCAAATGTAGCCGATCAGCCGAGTCATGTTCGGCATCCAAAGTTTGTTCTATCAGTTTTGCACTGGCGCTAATGTAGCTAACGGCTAATAGAAGCTAATACGGCACCCATCAGACATCATACGAACTGCACACACCTGCCTCATACTGTCTTCAGATGTTAACTGACCTGAAATAGACTTATGTAGTTTCTGACACTGCGCAACATACTGTTATTTTAAAAAATGGACAGAGGTATAAAGCATAGCTAAACAGCAGGAGCTCAGAAACAGAACAGAAGATAAATTCTGTTTACACTGAGCTGAACTAGTATTTTCCCATTCCTGTTCTTGTGTTCTTATACAAACATAACATTCCTTAACTGGTTGGAACAAAATGGTAAAATGGTTCATTCCCTTCCTTTTACATAGGTTGTATATAGAACTCAATCACTCACTCACTTTCTGTAACCGCTTAATCCTCACTATGGTTGCGGGACTCATCCTGGGCGGGGCACCAGCCCACCGCAGGGCGCACACACCATTCACTCACACCTACGGTCAATTTAGAAACCCAAATTCGTATATAGAACTAATATAATAAAATAGTAGGCTATTAGACCAAGCAGATGTGTTTATATCAAAGTGGACATGTCCACATACACGGGCTAGGGAACTTTGCTGTAAATGGCCCATAATTTTAATTTGGTTAGTATAATTAGCCAGTTGTCTTAGAAATAAATAAGTATACAGATACAGAGAGGCACAGAGGACATTCAGAATTGCTGTCTTTTTATGGGATGAACTAAAGAGTGAATCTAGACTTACAGTTTTCACTGCCATTCTTATAACCGGTTCAGAGGCCTGAGCAGAAGCCTGAATTTGGTACCTACCTCTGTCCATTTTTTACACATAACACATTGAGGGCAAAGGGGAAAGTGTGTACATTTGATTTCAGTCAGACCGCAAGACCTTGACCATGCTTCTGCCCTCCGCTCCCATAATGCCTAGCGCAGGGGCTATGTATAGCAGGCAGAGGAAGTGTCGGGGGCAAGGCGGCTCTTTCATCCTTCGTGTTGGTGTGTGAGTATGTACTGGTGTGTGTAGGAGAAGATGAATGGTGGCTAAGATAAATGCGCTTTGGACGCTATTCCACAGCCCCCCCCACCACCCCATGCACCCCAGCACCATGACATCAGAACAGAAGGGGCAAGCATCCTGGCTTTGTGGAGGGAGCTAATTTAATTTGTACCTTCCAACGAGGGGTAAATATGTTTGAACTGTGTGTGCGAGCGCCACGTATGCGCCGTAACGTTCTCACGGGAAAATTAGCACGTAGCATCTCCAGTTCCGTTCGAAAGAAGCTAATTTGATTATTTCCTTTGCTTTTCCTGTTCTCGCCCTCCCCTTTTTCTCTCTCTCTCATTCTCAGATTCCTCTCTCTCTCGCTGTCTCCATCTGTTCCTTCTCTTTGGGGTTGCACTCCCCTTCATGGCTACATGTACACTCACACACACACACAGTTTCTGACATACCCTGGGGGTGGCCCCATTGACCTTCCTCATGTCTGTTAAGAATCTGACGTAAAAAGTCTCGTTGCCAGGGACAACGGTTTTGTTTAGTAACAAATATGACCTCTCTCACCTCTTGGCGTATCTGGTGTATTATTTCTGTCTACTTTAGCCTGGGTGTATATAAATGACCACCTTTGAACAACAGCATCAGTGGTGACTATGGAGATGTGAATAGTGTCTAATATCAGCATCTGTAAATCTAAAGAGCTTTGAAAACAGCTGTTAGCCAACACACACACACACACACACACACACAGGCACACCTAATTTAAACAAAGCAACTGATAATTTATAATAATAATGTTAACAATATTATAATTTATAATAAATAACAATAATATAGAATAACGATAGCAGTCAGAACCTACAGAGACACATGCACAAGTCTGGAAACACACAACGCAAATAAGCAAACACAAATGACAACACAAACGCCCAATCCTGTTTAAAACAGTGGTGAACCCTAGGACTGACCTGTAGATGCTGTTTTCCATATAAACCATTTGTCAAAATACTGCTGGTATTCACAGTCTGTGATGTGTTTTAAATTTCCAGAGGGTCAAGTGTGACATTTATATTTAGAAAATTTGTTCCACCCATTGTAAATCAAAACTTGATTGGGGTGTCACTTCCCAATTATGTTGGTTGTTAATCTGACACATTAGGACTTCTGTCCTGCTCCAGAAGGCCTAGCCAATTAGGCATTTCAAGATTTTAGCCCTTTAATTTCAAACCAAAACCTTTGTTACTAGAATACAAAACATAAATGCAGCAACTCATCAAGGCCCATGGAGACTCCCTTCTGACTGTATAATCTGAATATGTATTTGTATGCTATTGTTTGTAAAACAATCAGTACTCAAGGGGGCAATTGGGGGCAAATCAGAGCAGGATCTACTGTGATTCCAGCAGACACAACAACTAAACATTGTGATAGTAGAGGAGAGTGGACTGCTTTGCTTGTTCTTTTAAAATGAAGAGGTGCTGATGTATCATACATATGTTTTTGCAAGCAAATTAGTTCTGTGACCTGGCAAACTACAGGTCATGACAGTTTACTGGACAAAAGCAGCCTGGAGGTACAAGCCAGGCTTGGCTGCTGGAATAGTGCCCCTTGCTGCAGCACTCAGAATGCAGTTCACACTTGCATTGTAATTTGAACTGGGTTGTGACTCATTTTAGCCTGAAACAAAGCATTTGCATCCATGTACTTCTACGAAGAATGTTTCTGGCCTAAGGTTAGCTCATCACAGCATGCATAAACACAGAACATGCAGTTTGATTTTACTTCCAGTATGTACCTTTGAATGAGTAAAACCACCTAAAAACACAACTTTTTGAGGGATCACTGTATATCACTGCAATTAACAAATATGATCTCTCTCACATCTTTGGGTTATTATATCTCTTTCTTTTAGCCTTGGTCCACTGCATCAGTGAAGGCTATGGAGATGGTGAATAGCGCTCGATATCAGTACCTATAAATCTACAAGGCTTTGAAAAGAGCTCTCACCCAGCGTGCTAAGGTGTCAGGGTGACACCTAACCTTTCACACCGCCATGACTACAGGTCATCTCCTCTGACCTCCGCCAGGCCCCAATGTCGCCCGCTGACCCCTGGGCTGGCTGTGGCCTCTTGCAAGCAGCTGGGACTGATCGCTCCTCTGGGGCCCAGCACTACCATCACCAAGGCTTCAAGTGTAGCAGCTAAGCCCTCGCTTTGTGTACACACACACACACACACACACACACACACACACATTAAATAAATTATAAGTGTAGTTCATCACATTAGATTTGAACATACTGTGGTAGCATGAATTTATTTATAACATGTGCAAATGACAACTTTACAATAATAAAATATAAATTAGACATTAGACATAATTATTTTTTATTTTGCTTTGGCATGTGATTTTGACCACTGACCACTGATCACTGAATATTTTGCATCTTCCTTAGGTGCATTACCATGATATTATGATATTTCTTATATACAAGAGAGAGAGAGAGAGAGAGAGAGAGAGAGAATGAATACAAGAGACCGAATGAAGAGGTCATCACATTGTCCATCAATCATAATGACCCATGACCTTTTCATGCAGGCAATGGCTGCGCTCCATGCAAGCAGACGTACTTTTATCATGCACTGACACCAAATATTTTTAAAAATAAATTTCATTAATAAAGACATAATCTGAATCAGAATCATACAACTTTATTGATCCTGGAGGAACTTGTTTATGCTACAACTTCACAGACACACAGAGAAACAAGAACAAAATAAAATAAAAAGTTTAAATAAAAGTTAAATAAAAACTTTGCACAAAGAAATCCATATAAATTAACTGTCATTGACAATTCAAAATTAAATATACGAATGCCAAACTTTCAATTATTTTACATATATAATTTAATGTTTTAAATATTTAAACGTTTAAAAAGTTACTGTGATGCACATCATCTTGTTTAGCAGAGGAAACTGTAACTGTAACGTTTTGTGTAATTATTCATGCAAACTCGAATAGTGCAGCAAAATAACAGTAATGACTTTATGTAATGACTTCTACATCGAAAGTACAGTTTCAAACCTGTCGAAACTGAATGCATAAATATATAAATGTAATTCAATGATGTATGTGAGTAAATGTAATGAGCAATGTAATTAAACACTTGTAATTGTGTAATAACATTTGGAAAAACACAGCAAAATGACAGTCCTAAATCTTGCCCTTTTAGTGGTTAAGTAACTGAAATGATTTAAACATTTACAGTTTTCATTATGCAAAATGTCAAGCAAAATAATTGTATATTGAATTATAACATTTGACTCTCTGGCTGTAAACTATAGGAAAAGAAGCTTTCTCTCTCTCTCTCTCTCTCTCTCTCTCTCTCTCTCTGACCCTAAGTCTGACCAGCCTGGGCCTCTGACCTGCAGCTGTGTTTACAGTCAACACAGCACCATGTTAGGACAGCTGGGGGAACAAGAGAGGCAGCCGCAGCAAAGCCCACTTCACACACGCACAGATCCACACACATTAAAAGGGTAGTTTATCACACTATGCATGAACGCAGAATATATAGGATGGTTTGTCTTGCAATATGTACAAATGCATTGACACCAAAGCAAAAACTAAGGAAATAACAGCTTTATGATACTACCATAACAATGAATAATTCATATATTATTAATAAAATACAGGATTTACTCATATTATTGGGCAAATACCTCATAGAGTTACTTCAAATGTGATCTTGACCACTGACCTGAAGCTATTTGTGCCTTTTTTTTTAAAGAAGTTCTAATGCTACACTAAATCTAGATTGTATCTAGTCTGCTCCTAGACGAGCACTGACTGGTGATGGATGCTGATGACACAGCATACATTCATCTGTTAGTGTGTATGGAAAGATGCACAAGGTCAAAATAACATCTGTCTGTCCTCCATGCTATTGTCAACAGCACTAAAGAAAATGACAGGTCAAAGGACCTCTTTTCCCATCAATGCATCAAGTTTCTCTCTCTTTCTCTCCTTCTCACACACTTGTAGGCATCCTGGGATCAACTTCATGGGAGCCTGCAAACCCCAGCATTTTTGTGGAGAGACTCCTGGTGCGAAATCTTTATTTAGATGCATGGAAACTTCAGCCATCTTTAGAGACACATTTTCAATGTTTAGCATGTGAAAATGACTAAATCAACATTTCTTTTAGTGCTGATTGATGAAGTATTCAGTCTTTCTGCTGGTCAAACCACAAACGGTCTTAAAATGATAAATATGGCAAAATCTATTTGATTGAGTGCTGATCGAATATTCAAAAACAAAGAAAGGGAAACTGAGTGAACTTGGTATTAACTTTTATTCATGCTGTTTTTTTCATCCTAGGCAAAAAATCCTGGCACTGTATTAAACCAGCAATACACTAAATGATTATTTAGCACCAATGATATCATTAAGCAAAAAATACAAGAAAAATGGGGTAAAAAGTCGTGTAACTATACCAAGACTGATTTGCCGAATTGGATGCTTTCAACTCTTCTCTCTGTGTGTCAGACAGCCAAACACAATCAGAGAAGGTTCCTTTGGTGCTTTTAAAGATATCGACACCTCCTCATTTGTATTGACATAGCTCGGTTAGCATCAAGACCGTCACCCTAAGAGGATATTGACATCCCACTTTGAGCATTGACATCCCTGTCCTTTCAGCTGAGGGCTTTCGTTTCATGCCATTTTCACACCGACCTGAACTTTCTTTCAGTTCCTTGATGGAGAACACATTACTCAAAGTCGAAGAGACACCAGTAAATACAAGAAAATGAGTTGAAGGTGTCTGAGCAAGATAAGAACAGTAAAGCAAAGGTATCCGCTGGGAACTGTCATTACAATATAAAGTGCTGCATTCATTATTTTGAACCCTTTATATAAGACATAAACACATAAAATACAGTTTTTATATGAGAATTTAATTTACTGAGAGAATACACTAACAGTTTACAAAAAAAGATTGCCCTATTATTACTCAATCATCCAATTAACCAAATTTAGTTGATAACTGGGACTAATTAGACTAAACACACCCTAGCCAGTTGCAGTCATGTTGAATCTAAACATAAAATTAATAGACCTTTTCTAGCAATGTAAAGCAAGGTAAAATGTTTCAACAAAAGGCACATCATCAGAAAAAAAATCTGAAAGTGATCTTATTGAGATATATCTGTCTAGATTGGTCTACAATGCCATTTCTATCAATCCCCAGTGAAAGCCAGTTTCAAACAAACCAGAGTGAGAGCCATTTTCTACAAACAGAGAAAACCTGGAGCAATGGTAAACCTTTCCAGAAGTGGCCGGCCTACCACAATTCCTCCAGGAGTGCAGTGATGACTCCTAAAGGAAATCACAACAGAACCCAGACAAACATCTAACAACCTACAGACCTCATTAGTCTCTTATGAGATCAGCATGATGAAATTCATCTTATGATGAAAAGAAACTAGGCAAAAAAAGGTACCAGTGGGAGTGTTGCAAGGCAAACTAACCAGGAGGAGGATAAACATTTGAAATATGAGCCTAGCTATTTGGAATAATGTTGTGTGGAATTATGAGTTGTGATATTTCTTTGGAAGGCAGGAGATTATCTGATCATCAGTCTGAAGCTCAAAAGAAACTGAGCTTTGCAGCAAGAGAAAGTGCACCTCTGAATGGCCCAAAAAGAAACAAATTGAGGTTTCGAAGTTGCCTAGTCAAAGTCCAGACTCAAACCCCATTGACATGCTTCGACAGGATCTTGAATGAGCAGTTCATGCTAAACATCCCTCCGATGTGGCTTTGGTCCAAGAGAATTCTGCCTGAACTTGACTGCAGCCCAACAAAATTCTTTCTGAAGGTGACTGTTGTCTGACAAAATTCTGTCCAAACCTGACTGTAGCCTAATAAAATGCTGTCTGAATGTGATTGTAATCTGACAAAATTCTCTTTGAACTCAACTGTAGCCTGATAACATTCTGTCTCAACATGACAACCTGGACCTGGAGCCCAAAACATTTGTTTAAACCTGAATGTAACTTGACAAAACTGTCTGGGACTGTAGCCTGGCAGAATTCCATCTGAACCCAACTGTAGTCCAACAAAATTCTGCCTTTATCCTACTGTGGCCTAGCAAGCTTTTGTCTAAACCCATTTGTAGCCCAACAAAATTCAATCTGAACCTGACAACCTGAACCTGTAGCCCAACAAAGTTCTCTCTTTGATCCCAAGTGTACCTGACAAAATTCTATCTGAGCCTGATTGTACCCAACAAATGTGTCTGAACCTCATAGTAGTTCAGCAAGACTTTCGGAACCCAACCAACATAAACCAGAAACTCCACAGTCCTAATGATAGCACATCTGAAGTTGCCCCATGGCAAAAATGACAGATCCTGTCCAAACTAAATAAAAAAGTTATTAGTAGTCTAAGATTAATGATAAAAAACTTTTAATCAACCAAATCACATGCTATTGTATTGTTCTCATGTTGACCTCTCAATCTTCGATGGGGCTCACTACTATCTTAAGTGACTTCAGTGTGCCAGATGGGAGCGAAGTGAAACAAGGGTGAATGCTTGCCAAAATTAACTAAAGGTAGAAGATGGGTTAGAGGACCAAAATGACAATTTGAACCTAAATTTGGGCCTCACAAATTTGAGAAAGGGTGTCTGAATCCAGTCAAAATGGACATAAATAGTTTATTTTCATAGATAGTAATTACATGAAAAGTGCATTTTTTTTCTTCTACAGCAACTCCTGTTCTAAATCACTTGAACTCTATTGCTTCCAATTCCCTCTGCACTTCTGAGGAATTACAAAGGTTGCAGAGGTCAAGATACCTCTGTTTAGAGGGGATGTTTCCTGGAACTGCAATGTGCCCAGAAGCCACTAAATTAATATTGAGTTTGGGCTGTGTTTCTGACATTGCTGAATGATGAAATACAGTAGATAGAGATTTGAATTTCAATGAAGAGAAAGCAAGGGTGGGGAGGGAGAGAGAGAGAGATGAAAAATTATAGCGATGTCGCATTATGTCATCTAAAAGCTTGGTCGAACATGCTGACAATGTCACAACAGAGGTCTCCTCAGCCAGACATTCCACGGCCTGTGCCCAAAGGGCGGCATGAATGGAGGCTTTCATAAAAGAAACCAGCAGGCAAGTTCATGGGAATTAAACAATCAGCAGAGTCCAGTGATTAATAATCCAGTCAGCTGGAAATATGAAATCTGTATTAAAGGGCGGAGATGGATCCAATGGCTTGCTTGACGTGAAGACCGATATAGACAAAATATGAAACGTTTGCAGACATAAAATTTGAAACGGATGGAAATGACATCACTTCCTGGTTGCCCTGGTACCGAGTCATGCTGATGCCCCATTTTGGAAGCATTTTAGGTCAAGATGGCTGAATAGCTGCCTTCCTGGCGAGGAGCTCCATATGAAGTACCACTGACGAGTCAGAAGAAGTGATGAAAGGTCAGTATGCAGCACCGGGGCCACTCTCCATCACTCTACCCTCACTCCAGTGGTGTCCATATACAACCAGCCCAGAGAGTGAATGCTAAAAAAGTGAACAGGAAGAAGAAGAAGAAGAAGGAAAAAAAAAAGGAGAGGTGATTCGATACCCCCTAGTCGGCCATACGGCGGTTTATAAATCCTCCCTCAACTGATGGAAGCTTTAAGCTTTCCTTCCCCTCACCCTGTGAACGGATAGGAGGAAAAAAAATCCTCCCCCCCCCCTTTCCTTTTCGCAGGAGTTCCACACATCTAACATGATCCATTCCGGCGAGGAACGATGAGCTGACAATGAGTTCACACCACCTGCTCCCGACCTTTTCCGAGAGAGACGGGGCCCGGGCCTATTTTTAAAGAGACAAAGCTGGCCCTGGGTGACAGTTCCAGCCCAGACGCGCCTTTCCCCCATGTGGGAAATCCATAATCACCGCCAGAGAATGAGGAGAAACAGAAAAAGAGAGGACGGGAGGGAGAGAGAGAGAGAGAGAGAGAGAGAGAGAGAGAGAGGTAGGTTCTGAGACCTGGCGCTAGGGGAAATGATGGAATATCAATATGGCAGAATGAGAGTTCCACATACTGGCATGAACACTGGGCTTCTTCCCCTTACTCACTCTAATGGACTGCTCCCGCTCAACACTCCATCTTCCTGCGGAGACACTGCTCTCACCAGTAGCACACAGGGAAGACTCCAGAAATGGAAAAGATTAAATGTGTATGTTTAGCCTTCCCACTGCTGTGTGTCAAGGTATATAACAATAGGGAATGACTTTGGGGGGGAGAGGCTAAAGAATGATAGGGAAGCTCTAGGACTTTTTTAAGTCCATATGTATGTAGATAGTATTTAAAGAAACTGTCTAACCAAATATAAAGTGATTTCACTACTGATCTATCCATGCTCCATCCACAGATGTGTTCTTTCATTGCAATCAGTGCAAGTTTGGAGTGTTAAAGAGTGCTGCCAAAAATCCCATACAACCTAATGAGAATTTGTACTGCATAATATTTCTGACTTAAATTTATTGTGTATTATTCATTTCAAATTATGTATATGCTGATGGTATTGAAGGTATATTTTATATGCCATGTAACGGAGCCAGCCTTTACAATTTTGGCCTTTTACTGTATGGTTCCATGTTCTTTAGAGAACTAAATGTGGTTCTTCTATGGCATCTCTCCCAAAAAAAACTTTTTGGCATTGAATGTATATATTACATGCCACGTAATAGAGCCAACTTCACATTTTGGTCAAATTAAGGTTTTTTGGGGTCGTTTCAACCTGCTTAATTTTAGCTACATCAACACAGTCTATGTATAGCATTTCAGACTCAATGTTATGTAGCAACTCTTATGTTGCACAAACACTGTGGCAGTGAAAAATGTATGCATTTCAATAAAAATGCCCTATAATCTTTCATCAGGGTGAATGGTATTTTTGCCAGCATTCTGTAAAGCTTGTCCAACCTAGCAACAGTTGCTTTGACAGAACACGTCTGTGGGTAGAACACGGATAGGTCAGTTTCATTACACATATATTACTTTGGGACATCCATATTGGCTTACTGAGGCTAATACACACTTGTAGTGCGATAACATATTCCTCTCAACTTTTGGGCGAAGAGGGGGAACCCTGAACTGTCAACCTGAAATATGGGTGGAGGGGTAAACGCACACTGTCTGAGCCAAACCGTCATTCATATTAATTATTCATTATTCTGACACCTGGCCCGTTCCTGGCAGTCCAACACTCTCTTACCTGTGTTAACTCTGTCTCTTCTTCCTCCAGACCCAGGCGGTGTAAATAAAGCTGACAGGTGACTTCTGTTAGAGGAGCTTGTGTGTGTGTGTGTGTGTGTGTATGACAGAGAAGGCGTGGTGCATCAGCGAGTGGGAGGCCACGTTTTACATGGCTGCCATGCACTTGGCAACAGTGGGTAGCTTGTTTTTCTTTTCCAAACTGACATGGGTCCTAAATGCTGATAGACATCTGGCACAGCACTGAGCTTGACACATTATTTTTGAATGTGCAAATGGCACTTTTTCTCCTGCTTAGCTGAACATAATGCCAACCGGGTGACGACAAGCATCGCTTGCTAACAACAGCCCTCCAGAGATACAATACTTTATGCAACATGAAATATTTAAGTTTAAGAAAAAAAATAATGCACAGCTTGTGATTAAAATGCTGTGCGTGAAGTTTTCGTGTGTACAATTGCATAAGGAACCCTAAAATGGTTCATTACAGTCTGTTATTGAATGGGGCATTGCAAAGACTTTAATTATATTTCACATTTAATGTGGAATGACATACACTCTTAAAAATTCAATGATTTTCCCTTGCAGTCTGAGGAACATTTTATTTCAACTTCATAGTATTTGTGTTTTTTAAACTTCAAACTTCTCGTTTATAAAAGTGGTTCTTTAAAGCAGTGATTCTCAGACCAGTTCTCAGAGCACTTTGGATGGTTCCACATTTTTGCGCTATTTCTATATAAATCCAATATCTCTTGTGATAATAAGTCTTGTGAGCTTGGTTGGAGCAAATATTTAGACCATCTGAGGATCTCTGAGGGCTGGTTTGAGAACTTCTGCTTTTGGTTCCCTAAAGGGCCTTTCACTGTATGGTTCCATGTTCTTTAGAGAACCAACTGTGGTTCTTCTGTGGCATCACTCCAAAAAAAACTTTTTGGCATCTTTCCTTTTAAGACTGTAGCTGAGGTCAAACAATAAGTTGAGGTGTTGGTTTGTTTTGTAATTACAATTCTATCTTAGTAAGAAAAAAATCCCCCAAACAGTTAATTACAGTGTGTTTACTGAGCCCCTTTTAAAGAGACACTTAAAGTCTTACAGTCAGTATAATGGACATATAGAAAAGACACCACCACCTGCTGAGATCAAGCACCGAGGCTGCAACCGCACAAATCCAGCTAGCTTTGTGACTCTGTTTATACATTTGCTTTCTTACGCCAGGCTTGAAGTCTGTATTAATATTCGGCTGTCCCTCCCCTCTCGGCAGGCACCTGAAGAGAGAGCCCTTCTGGCAGGCAGATTATTTAAAGACTGATTGAGATGCCAACGTCAGCCGGATTGCCAGCGCTGAGGCAATCAGCAGAAGATAAGGAAGCCTTACCTGTAGTGGCATTCTCAACCCACCTTGTCAGGAGAAGCCCCCCTGCTCAGGCTGATAACGGCCCGCTTTTAATGGCCACTGAAAAAGCAGCCAGTGGACGGACACTAAACATTTCCGGCAGGTTATCCTTGCTACTACTGAAGGAGGAAGTGAGAGTGCAGGAGAACATGGGGCTCTGCTATCTAGCCTAATTCAACACTGCTTTCGGGAGGTAGGAGTATATGTGGCAGTGGTGTAGTCCACATGATATGCAGGTGTATTCAATGTACCCACCTGGAACTATGATTTGTAGATTCATTTAAAAATATAATAATGATACCTAAAAGATTTCCAAGAACATTTCACAGAAAAGTATTGAATCTATGCATACTTTTCAGGCTTTGCGCCGTGCAGAACTTAAACCACATCTTATTGGAATGCACATGTCGATACTCGCCATGAACATCTTCATGCACAAAATCATTTCATGCACAAAAATACACCCCTGCCACTTTTTTTTCCTCATTTTTTATGAACAATAAAAAGCATCACAGAATGCTTTGCTTTGCTGGCCATGCCATGGTTCTTTTTGTGGCAGCATCCATGAATAGAAACGGATTCACCCACTAGACTCACTAGAATCACATTTAAATACACTCCTGTAATGTGCTCAATCAACTAAAAACACAGCTGTAAAACCAACCCCTTTCCTGTTTCATTACAGGTAAGTACAGACAAAAGGGCATGTTTGAAAGGTACTGTTGAAATCAGCACAGCCACGGAAATACATTATCATTATAAAACTAGCTAACAAACCTTTTTACTACAAATGCAAGTCTTTTCTTTTACTTTAAATGTCCCATTATAATATTGGTTTCTGCTACAAAATCAAAATCTTGTATAATATGAAACAATTAAGCTTTCCCACTCTCATGTACATGTTTGCAGGATCCACCAGGTTGGATCCTGGGGAGCTAATGCTAAATTTAGCTACCAAAGACCATAGGCTTATTGTATAATACAAATGAACAGAAATTACTTATTAAGTATTTCTACAAAATTAAAAACAAATTACACTTTGCATATAATGTTAATGCATATTAGCTATTTATGCAGCCAGCTAAGTGATTTATTCACACTGGTAGCTATGCTATGTAGCAAAGCTAATCTTTCTTACTATGATCCAATGCTAGTCGCTGGTCAGCGGGTCCACTGTTTCAGACTAGACAACATAATTGGTTTTCAAATATGCCTGTATAGGACGTATATTACACATACTGTTCACATTCACATGCATTTTGAATTCTGACCGTCCTATAGGCCTGTATTTTTAGGTGCAATGGGGCTACTGGATAGACCGAGAAAAGCTGCATATTTACTGTTGTGAACAAACACACATTTATGCGTGCACACAAACACACACACACACACACACACACACACACACACACAGACCAGTGCTTTCCTTCTTTCAGACACTAAAATACTGAAAGAAAGCACACACATACAAGCCTTCTCCCACATTCTCCCAGTAAAGCTCTTCACACTATAGGTAGGCCCTTCACGTGTCTCCTCTTCTGGCACATTACAATTAGCCAGGGATTCTCCTTCAGGGCAAAAATGTGTTGCTGTCAGATATGTGGGATCCATTTCACTGGAATTATTGCGGAGGGTGGAGGGGGGTTGTTCGCTCTCCATGCCCTCGTCTGGAACAGATTAAGGGCGCTCTCTCGCCCACAAGACGCTCTCTCACCTTTGGCACCTTCTTCTGGAACCCTCCTAAGCCCCCCCTCCCGACCCCTTCTGCCAGCAATAATGTGCCCCATTTGTTTGTTTTCCCTCCGCCACCCCGACACCACTCTCTCCACGGAGCCAATCGATTGGCTGCGAGGGGGTCAGCTGTGTTTGAGTGATTGTTCAAATGTTCAGGGCCAGCGACTCCATCAAAGGGGCCAATAAAGCCTCCCTCTCTTTGACCCCCCACCCCTACAATCCTGGTCCATGGTAGCCCCCGGTTTGTTGTGTCACATGTCTTGCCAACGTTGTTGGCCCGCATGCAAGATTATACATCTGGCCTCCGCTTGCCAAGAGGGAATCCGTCACATTTCTGCCACCTTTTCTATCCCCTTCTATCCCTCTTTTTCACCCCTCCGCTTTCATGCCCTACTGTCTTTCTTTGAGCCTGCCCAACCCCCTTCTTTTTTTCTTTTTTTCCCCGATACATGGTTTTGACATCAAAGTGGCAGAGAATATTAATCCTGGCCTGACCTATCCGCTCAGAGCGCAGGGATCAAGCCAGGGCTAAGATCACGCTTTGTTCCTCGAAGAAAGAGAAGAGGCAGTAAAAAAAAAAAAAAAAAAAAAAAGTATGAAAGAAAAGGGGGGAGCGAGAGGGAGAGATCAACGGCATAACTGAAGATGATGCTTAACACAAAATCTTTTTTTTTTTTTTTTGACTGCATACCATATTAGGTGAAAGCCTTCATCTTCATCTTCGGTCCATCCGAGGGTGTGTTCCTTGCTCAATTAGACTGTTACCCATGCTGATTTTCATGTATCCACACTAGACCTTAGCAGACCTGTCCTCAGGCTAATCAAGAATAAGAGGGAATTACAAGAATTACCTGTCCGAGGGCTCATATCTACATCAGATGTGGCATAATGATCTCACTTGTAAAGTAAAATGTCCATTTGTCATATGTGAACACACCACAGCACACAGTGTGAAATTCTTCTCTGCATTTAATCCATTCACCCAAGTGAAGCAGCGGGCAGCCAGGAACACAGTGCCCGGGCAGCAATGTGTGGGGACGATAACTTGCTCAAGGGTACCTCAGTGGTGCTACTAGCAGTCCTGGGATTCAAACACACATCCTTCTGATTGCAGGGGCAACTCCCTAACCACCACGCCACCAGCCGCCCTTGTGAAGGCTAAAGTGCTAGCGTGCAAATATAAAGACCAAGAAGAATATCAAAGTCATTAGAAAACATGACCGTCCTCCCAGAGACATTTAGGAATTTTGGTTTCTGTGGTCTCTGTGACCCTGTGCTTGTTTCTCTGAGTGCTAAAGCATCATGCTATCCCACTAGCCTAGCTTGGTCTGCAGCTGTAATTATCCAAACAAACAGAGTCAAGCAAAGCTAAACACAATTAACTAGCCGCTGAACGAGCGGCGAGTAAAATGAGACTAAGGTTTATACGTTGCGGTGTCAGTGATGGTGAAGGGAATGAAAAGAAAACAATTCAGAAGGCGACAAGCAAGTCCTCGGACCAAATATCGCAATGGGTCAACAAGAATATGTGGAGGCCGAGCAAAGAAAAGGGACGTTTTTAGCATCTCATCGCAGTTTGGGTTTTCTGCCAGTTTGTGTTCAATGGCTGTAGGAGGTGAATGTAGAAGTGATGATAGCAATGGTGTGTATACATTTTATCATTCTCTGATCATCTGTTTGCAGCCCTGACATCTCCTTCTCCATGATGTCAGCGAGCTAAATGGTTTCACACACATACACATACACATACATACACACTACAACAAGTACACCCACCCACGCAGGTCCTTCAGCAGAGATCCTAGAGGTGAGGGAGGGAGTGGGAGTGTGTGTGTGTGTGTGTGTGTGTGCGCGTGCTGAATGTTTAACAGCGTTCTGCACACTGAAACTGTCCAGATTCCCAGTGACCTCAACCCAATAAAAACAGAGACAGCCAAGGTAAAGTAAATCACAGCCAAGCCAGCGACGTGATGACAAAGTAAGACCCCCACCGTGTGAACAATTACACTAACAGACAAGCAGTGTGTACGCACACACACATGTCCATCATGGGTCTTTACAATGATCGTGAAGCTTCAAGATCTGTCCATGCTCCGCCCGTGTGTGTGTGTGTGTGTGTGTGTGTGTGTGTGTGTGCGCGTAATGTGTAGCAAGCTGACGGTAGCATGGCATCAGTTCTATGTCAGTGTGATTTCTGAACTTGTTGGCTTTAACTAAACAGTGCAGCTCAGTAGAACTGTAACTCAGTGTTCTGTAGCAGTTTTATACAAAGACTGTAAGTGGTCCAGTTAAAATAATTACACAGTTTGACATAAATTAGTTTACAATTTCTCATTACACTCTCAAAAAAAGGGGCAACAAAGGGTTCTTTGAGCGATTTCATAGAAGACCCACTTCATTTTCCCTAAAGACTATTTTTGTGAATGGTTCTTTACCAATTTTTGGGGTTTTCTCCAAGATCTTTTTATTATTTGGAGAACCATTTCTGTGGGTTAAATGGGGTATTGGCCAACATTCAGTAAAGTTTGTGAAACCCTTTTTTTAAAAAAAAGTGCATGTGGGGGGAGCATGAAAATATCCATTTCTGACTTATTGCCACAAAAACTCTCCTTTTCTTAAACAATTAAAGGGAGTTTATCACAAATAAAGTCATCAAAGATCTCAAATGTGTGCTGTTGTTTTTACAGTTTACTACAATAAAAATAATAATAATAATAATAATAATAATAACAAAAAAAAAACGCCACCACCACCACCAACAACAACAAAAATAATAATAATAATAATAATAATAATAATAGCATTTTCTCCTCCAAAAAACTGAGCTTTATCAAAAGTGGTATGTTAGCTAAATTTATGCCAACATTATACATAACACAGGAACAACACTTCTCCAGCAGTGAGGTTGCGTGATCGGAAGTGACTGATCCTCTGTAATGAATAAAACATTTTTATTACTTATTGGAATTTGTGGTCTAAATTTCAGATGCTCTTGTGACTCAGCGTGTCAGGACGAGTGGACGCTGTTAGCTGCTCTGAGTAATGACTGTAGCTCAGGAGAGATGCTTTCACTTCCTCTTGGACAGGCTGAGACGTACCAGACATCAGATTCAGCACTTCTGAGGTCCACATTCACACCGCATTTCCCACACTCCCACACGCTGGCTAATTAATTTCAGCTGATGGTCAGTATACCATAAATATAGCTAAGACTGATGAATAGCAGGAATTAGCAAAAACAAAGTGGGACTAGGTGTTAAAATGTGGCGGTTTTATGCAACTGCTAATTATAACAGAAGGGGTACTAACTATCTGTCAGTGAAGGTGTTACATAATGAGGCTGAGCGGCCAGATTTAAGCAATATTGGCTGATGTAGGGATGATTTCTGGAGCACAGGCTTACACATGTCCTTTAAAAGTTTTAAAAGTGTATAAAATCTGACAAAAAAAAATATTGCACAATGCAGTAAAATCATGACATATTCTCTGAGTTGTGTTACCCCTTAACACGACCTAATTTGTCAAAGTTTAATTGTACAAATGATATTATGTAATAAGAGGTTTAATAACATAGTCATACAATGATTACATTTGTTTGATTTACGTTCTGCATCAATGAGTTTGCACTTCTGAATTTTTTACACTTTTTTATGCAAACATGACAAAAATGATTGTAAACAAAACGAGAATAGCTTATCTTTCTGCAAAAAAAAATATAAATTATAATAAAAGATCTGCTGTCTTACTTTAATTTCAACAAGACACTGATTAAAAGTTTAGAATCTGCTGTTTCAGTAAGTGATGAGTGGGAAATAATTACTAACTCTTTATTTGGAGACTGACTTCATGATACATGCATGGGAATGTACACTACCAGTCAAAAGTTTGGACACACGGTCTCATTCAATGATTTCCTTTATTTTTATTATTGGCTACATTGTAGACTAATATTGAAAACATCACCTATTGCTCTGATGACAGCTTTGCACACTCTTGGCATTTTTTCAATCAGATTCATGAGGAATCGACCTGGAATGCTATTTAATTAACAGGTGTGCTTCGTCAACAGGGGTAAATTACAGGGGTAAAATTAGTTCCCTGTCTACTGTCAGCCACTGCCTTATAATCTCTATTTATTAATGATCAGTTTACACTTTTACACTTATGCTTCATAATAGTGACTTGACTTGACCTGACTTGACTTGACTAGTGTTATAGATGGAACAAATGTCAGTACATTGTCATTGACTTTATAAAGTATCTTATGGTATCTTGGAAATACCGACAAAAGCTGCTCATTATTATTCATTGCTTTATAAACAGGCCATTCAATGCTTACTTGTGTGTAAAGTTTCTACAGTTAGCCTCCAAATAAAGAGTTATCAAATAGTTAATATCAAACCACACCATGATGGTTATTGCTGTGGCTGTGATAACTGTGAAGGGCTACTTGCTAAAGTCTAGTGCCCTGATCTGATTTTACGACCAGCTGACCAAAGCTGTAAGAAGGATTTTTGATGCAGAGGGACGGACATGTCCTTATAAGCATACACTCAAGTTCATAAGGAATGTTTGTCATTTATAAGCATGTAGGGACCGTCTCTGAGGGGATATCAGAGAAGCCCCTATGTCACATCCATGCTCTGACAAACGTAGGGTTTTTTCATTGGCCGCTGATGGCTATTCCAGCCGTGTCTGGTAGGCCTGACCGCGCATAGCTTACATACGGTCACCCCAATCACACGGCCACAGTCCAGTGCACCCAGCGCGAGCGCGTGTGTGACTCCACGAGGGTGGGAGAGCTTAGGCCGGAGTGGCCGGGTCACGGCCAAATGAGCTGGATCTTGCACAGATGCATGAATGTGCTTGCACACACACGGTGAGAACACATGCACACATGGTCTAAGAAGTCAGAGGTCAAACTACATTTTTTTTTTTTTTTTCATTTTTCTCCTCCCCATACAAACAAGAAGTGCAACAGAAATGCTCCTCGTGATGAACTTTCAGAATTTGATTGCTCTCAAATGCTGTCAGGTGAGGAAAGCTTCGCCATAAAAGTGACACTTGAAACCAGCAATTAGCACCTTGTTAAACTCACCTTAACGTAAGTTTTTTTGGTGTGAACCGCCAGCAAACAAGGCGGAGGCTCCTCATCACATATGGCTGTACTTTTCCCAACTCCCTCACCCGTCCCTGTTATGGAAAGCCTCGTTTCGGCCGAAGCGCTCCACAGACATATGCAAACATTAGGCAGACATGTGGTGCGCTTTATGAAGAATGGCATCATGGGAGTTAAGGAGAAGGTATAAAGCGGTGTGCACGGACGGAGCATCTTATAATGTAGTTGAGTGCTGTAAATTTCAACCCCTAGGATGAGTTATGGACTGGGCTCAAGAGTGCACGGTGAATATGGCCGTATCAAATGCATGGAAATACACTCCTACTGCGAAATGGGACACAACAGGAAATAGCTTAATGTTTTTTTTTCCTGGGCGAGAGGGGCCAATAACTGTCACTTCAGTTTAGAGAACCCAAGCACAAAGCTCCAACGTCTGCTGAAGAGTTCGGGACGGAGGTCTTCAACAGTAAATAGGCAGAAAGCTCACACAGACACACTAACCAGGACACAAGTATCACATTCACACACTCCCACACACACACATCCCTACCAGCAGTGGATGACAATCTCACCCGCAAACTAATAAAAAAAAATAGACATCATGGGAGAAGAGGAGAAGGAGGAAAAGAAGTCAGAGAAGAGGAGAGGAGGGGAATAAGAAAAAGAAGGAGAGGATAAGAGGGGAGGACAAGGGGAAATAGTCAGAGAGGAGGAGAACAAAGGGAAGAAAAAGAGAGATGGAGAGGAGGAGAAAGAGGGAAGGAAGGAAGAGAGAAGGAAAGGATGAGAGTGAGGGAAAGAAGAGAGAGGAAAGGAGAATGAAGGAAAGAAGGCAGAGAGGAGGAGAATGAGGGAAAGAAGGAAGAGAGGAGGAGAGGAGGGAAAGAGGGAAAGAAATCAAAGAGCAAGAGAGGAAAAAAACGAGAGAGAGAAGTCAGAGAGGAGGAGAGGAGGAAAAGAAATCAAAGAAAAGAGAGGAGGAGAATGAGGGAAAAATGTCAGAGAGGAGAAGAATCAGAATCAGAATCAGAATCAGAAAACTGTATTGATCCTGGAGGAAATTGCTTATGTTACGACTGCACAGACACGCAGAGACACAGAGACAAGAACAATATAAAATATAAAGTCTAAATTAATCCAATAAAAAATCTGCAGAAAAAACTCAATATGAAATACACCATGATATATACTCAGATGCTGGGGTATAAATACTATAGATAAATTACTTACAGTTCAGTGAATTACTAGAATTCACTTAACAGAAGGAAGAATGAGGGAAAGAAGTTAGAGAGGAGGAGAATGAGGGGAAAAGTCAGAGAGGAAAAGAACAAGGGAAGTAAGGCAGAGAGGAGGAGAGCAGGATGATGGGAGATGGAGGGCAGAGAGAGTGAGGGATGAGAGGCCACAGGAAGCTCATAAAGCCGCAGCTCTGAGGTCAGCACTCACACATCTACAGTGCTAAGAGGAATCATAAAAACTCAACAGCAGGCGACCCTCGTTAGTCCAGCCAGATCAACCCCAGCACTGAGCTCCGAGACGCTCTGGACTCCAGCCCTCCAGCTGAGCTGCACACAGGAAGCAGAGAATAAACAGACGGGAAACATCAGTCACGTCAGTAATACAGTACACACACAGCACCACAATGTGTGCGAACACAAGCATATACATTTAGATTCAGCCTCGGAAAGTCCCAGCAGAACTAGCATAGAGGTGTTACTGTTGTTTGGCTACATTAATGAAATGTAATTACATAATTCTACAATTACTGAGACAGTTACCTTTTGACTTCTACTGTCTACACTCTATTGGAACATTTGATTCTTTTTCACTTGGTTTCAGTGTGAAAAAATGTGTAAAATATAAAGAATGTTACTTAAGAATAATCTCCACCTTTGGCAGAATGTCCCGTTTGATAAAAATCCATTTTAATCAGTGATGCTATCACCATGGCAATGTCATCTGAAAAAGAAAGTACACTTTCTTTTAATTCTATGGTTGTACAAATCAGGACACAATAATAAATCAATTGGTCTTAAACAGGTTCTAAAATGAAGTCTAGCCGCACGTGTCAAATAATACACAACAGATTCCTCTGTATCATTGTTTATATAACAAAAAGGAAGCCAAAATGGAGAAGCCACGTATGAAAAACTAAGTACACCTCATGATTCAATAGCTTATAGAACCACCTTTAGCAGCACATTTAGCTTGAAGTAATTGATTTTTGTATGACTTTTTCAGTCTCTCACATCCTTGTAGAGGAATTTTGGATAGCTCCTCTTTACAACGTTGCTTCAGTTCGTTGAGGTTTGCGAGCATTCGTTAATGCGCAGCTCTCTTAAAATCCTGACACAGCATTTCAATTGGGTTGAGGTCTGGACTTTGACTGGGCCATTGCAACACCTTAATTATTTTCTTTTTCAGCCATTCTTTTGTAAGTTTGCTGGTGTGTTTGGGATCACTGTCCTGTCCCATGACCCAATTTCGGCCAAGCTTTAGATGTCGGCCTTACATTTGACTCTATAATGCTTCAGTATAGAGGAGTTTATGGTCGACTCAATGACTGCAAAGTGCCCAAAACAAGCCAAAATCATGACTCCTCCACCACCTTGCATGACAGTTGGAATGAGTTGTTTGTGCTGATATACTGTGTTTGGTTTTCACCACACGTAGTGCTGTGCTTCATCTCCACTTTGGCCTCGTCTGTCCAAAGAACATTGTTTAAGAAGTCTTGTTGTTTGTTTAGATGCAACTTTACAAACGTAAGCCACGCTGCCATGTTGTTTTTAGGCTTTGTCCTCACAACCCTACCAAACAATCCAGACTCGTTCGTTTTTTTCTAATTGTACTGTTGAGAGCTTTAGAATTTAACATGCTAGCAGAGTCAGAGATGCAGCTCTTGGGTTTTTTTTAATTTCTCTGAGCATTGCATGGTCTGACTTTGGGGTGAATTTGCTGAGGTGTCCACTCCTGGAAAGACTGGCAACTGTCTTGAATGCTCTTGTGAATAATCTTTCTTACTGTAAAATGATGGCCTTCAAATTCTTTAGAAATGGCCTTATAACCTTTCCCAGAATGTACTTAATTTTTTGCACAATGCATGTGCATTTTGTCTAAGTTTTTTTTTTTAAAGAACTAGTGCCACAGTGTAATAAATAGTGTGTTGTACATCTGAGATTGTATTTATCTAATTTTAAGACCTGCTAAAAACCAGATGATTTATGTCCTGATGCATAAAACCATAGAATTGCAATAGGGTGTACTTTCTTTTTCACATGACTGTATATGGCTGCTATGACGCATTTTTCAATGTTGACAAATAAATGCAGCATAGGAAACATTACACTATACTACATTATACTAAATTAACAGCTAAATACCCACTTAACAGAACATGCATGTTCATAAACATGAACAGAAAGTAGACAGACTCATGTCCTCTTATTGTAGCACACTCAGTCTCCCATGCCCCCATGTCCAGACTGCTACAGACACATGAAGAATACAAACAGCATGTGGAGGAGTGCGTAGAAATGGCATACTGGGTGGATCAAGAGGCCAAAGGCTTCTTCTCAGTCGGCCCGTGTCCCCCAGACGTGTGTGAGAGGTTAAACAGAACCTCCTGACCAGAGGAGGATGAGAACAGGGAGGACAGACCACCTAGCAGCTTCAGAGAGTGACTGCAAAGGCCTCAGCCCACGCTGGGCCCATGCCGGCCCCTGCAGGCGCATAAATAACCTGGACGGGGGCCGTTCATCATCACTTATTGGTGTATGTACATGCTGTGGGTTTGTGGGAACATGATTGGTCGGTGCATTCATCAATCTGATAGGAATCGGTCCCATATAAGGCCATATAAATCATTAGTCTGGCTAGGGCCGAAGCCTCATGGCGCAGATAGTGATTATTGATGGTTTAATCCAACCCACGCATGTTTGCATTCAGGGGGAACTGTCTCAAAAGCCTTTTTATTATTGTCTTCTATCTATCTGGCTTATAATATCACTATTAGGGCTATTTTCATAAAGACCCTCATTATTATCGCTACAGAGTGTAATAATAAAACTCGGCTAAGGCTTTTCTTCATTGAACTGGGACTTATTTTTACTTTATTATTCATTCCATGATAAAAAAAAAAATGCAAACCCAAACAATTTAAAATGCATAGGGTGGAATGTGAAGATAGCGAGATAAGTCAAACCTCCCCCAAAGGATTCCAGAAAGGATAAACAAGCTAAAAAAGGACAATTTCAGGAGAAAGATGAGATGCAACTGTCCAGATTCGACTCCTCCTCATAATGAGCTCTGGTATTCTGGAAGTCCTTCTGCCTAATGCCTCCCTTTCTCCTCCGTATGAGCGCACGGCTGCGCGTGTTTTCTTTCCACGTGCTTTTCTTGGGTGAAGTTTAGCAGGATGCTTTTCAAAAAAGGCCCTGAGGGTAAATACTCTTCTCCAAAAGTAAACAGAGTCACACTGACCTTGCCAAGAGAACACTGCCGCTGACAAGCCGTGTTGTTTTAAAACTCTGCCTAGCGAGGGTCATGGTTATATCTAAGATTCTTTTTTTCCCAACCCTAACAAAAAATGGTTAATGTAGAAAAGCAACCGTGCCAAACCGACATAATTAATGAACTTTTTCAAAAAAAAAAAAAAGATCTAGTGTGTTTTACCAAGCCGCCCCAAAACAAGTTTTACTGAAGAAAAGTCTGCGCAATGATGGAAAAGGCCGGGGGAGAGCAGAGGGGTGAAAAATTCCTCACCAGTTTATTTAAGGGCCGGATATGAGTCAGTTTAAAGGCATGTGTTTTTGGTTTAACACTGGGGTCAGGGGTCAGCGGTCCTTGGCTTGGAGTGAGGCTGGTCAGTTCTTCAGACCAAATACCTCAGAGTGACTCCCTTGTGTGCCCAAATGCGTCCTCCAACACACACACAAACACATACACACACATACACACACACACACACACACACACACACACACACACACACACACACACACATTTGGAGAGGTGTAATGTTATGAGAATCATTACTAGTCAGTCCAGAGCCTGTAACTTCTCCTCTGACCTTTCCTGTCACTGAAACCAAGGGTGAGATCCACTTGACGGACATTTTGGCCTGAAAAAGAATGCCTGGAGCATTTTCTGAGTTATACACTGCAGAAAACGATCCAAGGGAGTTGTTTAACTGAAAATATGTCAGAAAACATGTCAGGATAAGACACAATATTATACCTTATGATTTTACTATGAACCTCTTAAGATTCCAGCCTTAGGCTTATAATTCAATAACTACGATTCTTTGGTTATGGAAGTGTAAAGAAAAGAGATCCCCCAGATTATGCACTTATACTATTAAAAACAATATATTACTGTTACTAATCATGGACTAATTTCATTTTTATTAAGACGCTCATGATTATCATTGTGTAATACATATTTTTTTCTTGATATAAAACGCAAAGTATTTAAAACTACTTAAAACTGCAAGATAAGTCCCCTTCCCAATAGGATTCCAAAAGAGATAAAGAACAACAACAGTAACAACAACAACAACAACAACACAAGGACATGTTTGGCTCCCGAGTGCCATTACTGGCTCTTTTATCAGGATATCTCGAGTTTTATCCCTGGTGATGCCATCTGTGGCGGGGATTCCAAGAGAGCATAACTGGCGCACTGTGGTCCCCCTCCCTCCATCTTTTGGACGCGGGCAGTTTGAAAAGATGCGGTGGCATTTTGTGCGATTTGGAGGAAGCACATGCTTGTCTTCACCCTCCCAGCTTGAAAAGATCATGTGGTTGGGGGATTTGGGGGGTGGGGGGTGGCCATGACTAAACTGATGAGAAAATCAGGTAAAAATCGCAAAGAAAAGAAAAAACAAAAAGGTTTAATGTAGCAAATTGTTAATTTTATTGAGATTATCTATGAGACTCATCAACATGTTTTGACATTTTTCATATCAGATATGTAAAATATTTGAATTAATCTACATTCTGTTGAAAGACACAAGTCTAAAATGGCATTACTGTCACTGTCTATTTGGTATTAGAAATGCATTCATGGCTCCTGAAACACTTATTCTCTATAAACTCACATGAAGCTCAAGTATCTTTATGAACCCTTTATTCAGTGGGTCTGTTATAAAATGAATACCAGGAAAGAAAAACCAAAACGGTTTTATGTAGCAAATCTGTATATATCTGTATAACTGTTTGTTGTTTTTGGTTTGTTAATTTGAGTGTATCTGTTGGACTGATACATTTTTTTCTACATTTTTCATGCAAGATATGCAAAACATCTGAATTAATCTACATTCTGTCGAAACAAGTCTAAACTGGCATTACTGTCACTGTCTATTTGGTATTAGAAATGCATTCAATATTAAAAAGCAATGGCTCCTGAAACACATTCTCTATAAATTCACATGAAGCTCGAGTATCATTATGAACCCAAATCCTTTATTCATTGCGTCTGTTATAAAATGAATACCAGAAAACTGTATAGCTAATATGCAGCACTCTAGGCCTAAAACAATTACTGTAAACAAATGATCATAAAAGACATTTGAGCATGGTTATGTATATGTATTCGAACAAATGTACACAACTGCTCAAAATAAGATAGCACTAGACTCACTCCCAGCATTGGGAACCTCCTCAGAGAAGCAACCCTTAGGTAGGATTTAGGAGGAAATCACAGATGTGGAACCACAGATGTGATTTCCTAGAGCAGTTCAGATCTTCGAAGGAGGTGCTGATGAAGAACACCGAAGGGGGGCAACAGAGATTATCCTCCAAAAGTTCTGCTACTGTTAAATATGAGCCTGATTATTTCAATGGCTTATTGTGCAGAAAGGAATAAAATTTTAGACCCGGCGCTACTCATAGCTCATTGAAACAGAGAAATTCTGTCAAAAGTGAAGATTTTCAGCTGATATACACATTTAACTGTTTGAAATTGAAATGGAAAAAGCAGCCTTGATGCAGTAGATGCTGAACCTACCTGCCATATATGAATGTAAATGTTAATTATTGTATAACCAGTTTTTGCAATTAAATAACTGAATATTGGAATATTGAATACGTTAGAAATTGGAATAGTATAGCACAACAAGCAGTAGTGCAGTGACGCAGTATATACCCACTTCTGACAGTGAAAAGAGTGAGATACATTCATGTCTGTGACTGTGGGCTTGAATTTGATTTGATTACAGCAGCAGAGAGCATGTTTGTCCATTTTCTAGTACATCTAGGTAATTTGAGGCAGTAGTGTAGGAAAGATGTGAAAACTACATCTTTGGAAAAGTGTAAAGCTGGATGATGTTCCAAAACCAACATCCACGTTTCCAGTCTATCAAACCAGTTTTTTTGTTTCATTATATGTTCACATTCCCTCATCCCTCCATTCTTTTAAACTTTCACTCTTGATTCATAAGCAAACACTCTTAGCAACATTATTTCCCTTGGTGTAAAGTGTAGTACCTACCTGCAACCACACTCTACCCCACTCACTCATAGGGGGAATCAATTAAAATAAAGAAAATAAATACATAAATGCAAAAATAACATTAATAACAATGAAAATAACCATACATGCAATGTAAAAGCTCTATACTGAATAAAAGTTGTTCTCTCAGAACCATACATCCAACCCAGGAACCATTAAGGATCCTTTATTTTTAAAAGTGCGATGTGCTTCTGAAGTGGAAAATATCCACATCACGATAAAGGAGCCAAATATGTAAGCAGAATAGAAATGCCTGTTAAGGTTCTAACCAAGACCTACACAGAGGTTATATTAATCCCTGCAGGCGAATGTGTGTCAGAGTGTGTGTCAGAGTGTGTGTGTGTGTGTGTGTGTGTGTGTGTGTGTGAAGGGCATCAGGGCACATTTGTTGGCCCTCCAGTGAGAGGTCGGGTACAGTGTGTGTCCTGGGGGTGGTGTTTGTCACGTCGGGGAATCTTGTTATATACTTGCTGTTACTCACCACTGCGATAAGTCATCGTTATGGCGCTCCAACCTGGCAACCCAGTGATAAGGGAGCCATGTTCAATCACGGCGGCGGCTAATATTTCAAATTCCATATTGTTCGCCTCCAGCTGGAGATACCCCTCCAACCTCACTCTCTCTCCCTCTCTCTCTTCCTTTCACACTCATACATACATACGCGCGCGCACACACACGCACACACACACACACACACACACACACAGAGGAGTCACAGAGGGGAGGGGAAGAGGTCTTCTCTGCTCCTGATGAAGCTCTCTAGGGGCAGAGTCAACATTAACTACCCCACAGTGCCACTGTCACAGCCAGAGACGGATGCTAACGTTCAGCGCTACAGACCGACACACAGTGGGGAAGAGGGCTGAGTGTGTGTCAAAGCAAGGCAACTGTTCAACTCACATTATCAAATGTGCAAGGACGGGCCAAGGTCTT
This sequence comes from Brycinus macrolepidotus, assembly GCA_037974445.1. Lineage (NCBI taxonomy): Eukaryota > Metazoa > Chordata > Actinopteri > Characiformes > Alestidae > Brycinus > Brycinus macrolepidotus. The sequence continues at coordinate 7,010,057 of JBBPCZ010000042.1, read as the reverse complement.
GCATATTTCACCGGACTCTGCAGTTTCTTGCTTTTTTTTTTAAACCTTATTAGGAAGTATCAAAATAAAATCATGCCCAAAACGGTAATATTACAGAAGTAATATAAAAGTAATATTAAAATGTTTAGCTACTTAGAGGTTGAGTTTTTAGTATTAGATTTGCATTATACTTTGCAATTTACATGGCTAATTACACAATAGACATATAACAGACAAAGAACAGCACTTCTGACTTTTATTCGTTTGTTTCAAACCTGCCTGAGCAATCGTTTCAGACCTGTAGAAGTGTCAGAAAATGCAAGCTGACACTAGTCTTCTGTTTTCATTAATTGAAAGAGATTTCACTGCTTTTTTTCTGAAAGAAGGTTCAGCTGTTCATGTGCTGTTCACAAGAAAATACTTGTCTAATTACAGTAAAAGCAGAAGCTAATAGACGTGCATTTAACTACTGCTACTGTCATCTGTAAGCAGTGACTGGATTTACCAGTAGTTATATATTTGGTTTTATATATAGACAAGACTATGGGTTCTAACCCCATTTGGGTTGAGGTTCTTGGGGCAGCTTTGGGCCTGATGGTTAGGGAGTTGCCACTGTGATCTGGAGGTCATGGGTCTGAATACCAGGACTGCCAATAACACCACTGAGGTACTCTTGAGCGAGGTACCGTCCCCACACACTGCTTCCCGGGCGCTGTGTCACTGGCTGCCCACTGCTTCACTTGGTGGATGGGTTAAATGAAAGAATTCACATTGTTCACACTGTGTGCCATGCTCTATATATGTGTATATGTATAATGTAATGGTCCACTGATGAGGTTGTTGATATATAGAGTTATACAGCTGCATTTTACAGTTTCCTAAAACTAGGATTCCACCATCCATAACTCCTGACTAAAGCTAGAAAGTCATGCATCATCACATTTCTGCAGTTGCCAAGTGGCCATGGCTTAATCCGCACGTGATACTGAACTCAAACTGAACTCGAAGAATTGACGTTACGTTACCTCAAGATCAAAGTTTCATGTGTTGAATATGCAATTCTGTTCAGCAGTTAACTCTAAAGCTATAGCCCACAACATTTTTTTGAGTAGGAGGTTTACCCCCCCCCCCTCCCCATCATCTATTACTTCAGATAAGACATTTTATTTACTTATTTATTTATTTATTTATTTATTTATTGCAGCGGAACTTAGCATTAGCTTAATATTCCAACAACAAGGCATGCCGATAGTCCCTCTCTGTCCAAAGCCGGGGAGATTCGGGCTGGGGTGCTGCAGTGCTGCCTGTGTTTATACAGCTTTAGGAGAAGGCAGTTTAGCAGGTGCATGGTGCTGTAAGTACAACCGAAATCCAGCGCTAAGAGGATTAAAGTAAGGATGATATCTTTCTAGTAAATAACGCTTCGTGACGAGAGAGAGTGCAAAGAGAGGGAGAGAAAGAGATACTGAATAATGGAGCTTCCATTCTGCAGCTTCATATCATCCGCTTTTGAAAGACAAAAAAAAAAAAGAGAGAGTTTATATAAATAAAAACACAGGTGTTAAGTCCCCTGCAAACAGGAGCATTTAATGCAGTTGTATTTGGAGGGTGTGCTAAAGAAGATAAACACATTTCTAAACAGAGGTTTTTTTTTTTTGTTTTTTTTTTTACTTTAATCCATAGCTACTGCAAGCGCATGCAAAATCAGAGTCATCACTTTTCACCCCCACTGCTCTTTTTCTTTCCTTTTTTCTTTTAGAGTCTGAGATTGGTGCAGAACCCGCAATTTGTTTGATGTTAGTATAAACTGTAGCATTTATTGGCTCTAAGCCTCTAAGGGGGTGGGGCATGTCACAACACTGGACTAAAGCACCAGAAACCCCCC
>JBBPCZ010000042.1:6941320-6952220 GCA_037974445.1 Brycinus macrolepidotus | reverse complement strand
CACAAATTCCCACAGAAACTCCAAAATCTTGTGGAAAGCCTTCCAAGAAGAGTGAAAGCTGTTATAGCTGCAATGGGGGGGACCAATTCCACATTAAAGACTATGCATTTGAATGCAATGTCATTAAAGTCCTTGTTGGTATAATGGGCAGGTGTCCCAATACTTTTGTCCATATTGTGTATCTTTCCAGTTAAGCTCACTAAAAGAATCAGACCCTGTAATTCTCTTAAAGCAACTTCCAAATAATACTTAACATTTAGTCACTTTCAGAACAGAGTCCATTTTTGTTACTTTTTACATAATTGATTATGTAAACACATTTTTACATTGTTTCATATGACTGAAACTATCCAAAATCACTTGAAACAAACCCTTAGATTAATTTAATTGAATGTAATGTAAAGACATTTGTCCTTCTCATGAAAGGTTACCATTGTGGAATTTGCATGTTCCATGACAATATACAGTATTTATCTCAGGGAAAATATTAGACACTCTTATAGGTGACATAAAGAGAGAAACCAGAGGTTTAATATCAAGAAATGTGAGTCTAGCCCTCAGCCCATACAGGACAAATTACCTGTTTTGTCCTTTAAAATGAATTGAGAACTCGATTCCTGTTGAATTCTCATTCATTCTTTCTAAATAAATGTCCAAACAGTCCACCCAGCATCCACCTTGACCTGCTATTAAACCATCACTTTCTCTAAACCGTCCCTGGGGCGAATTCGCTTAATGCGCTGTTGCAGTGGGATTTCATCAGTGCCTTGCGTTTTTCACCGTGTCTTGCACTGCAGGGTCGCTCTGTGCTTAACACATGTTCCTGGGTGGTTAGCATGCAGGGCGGGCACCATGCCATGGCACTTCTCACCCCGGCACAGGGAGTCTGACCGCCGGCCCTTGGGGGACAGCAGCGCCGTAATGGTAATTTTAGTGGGAAATCTGCTCCCTGAGAGAAAGGTCATGGTATCTGCATAAGCCTCCTTGAGCCGGGCTTAAGGTCCTGTCGGCCCTCCACTGTGGAGCAAACACCCTTTTTCGCCTCTGCAAATTCTCCAGTCGCCCAACCACCCTCCTCCGCCGCCCCCCCCACAATCAACCCAACAGTCCAATAGCAATGGTGTCAGACGAAGGGGGAAGTGTAGGTCGGGGGGTCAGGAGGGTGTATGTGTGTGAGCTGAGATTGCTGTTGCATACAAAGTTTGAGTGCTTTATGCATTTCGAGTACAGGACCTCAGGCCTAGAGCACATGTATCTTTGACTGTGCACGTTTCTCACAGCTGTGACACGAGAGAGCAACTCATGGGATCGAGCAAGTCATGTAGATTAAACATAGTTAAATTGTATTTTATTTTTCTTTCTGCTGATGTTTTGACACTAATTTGACTTTAAGTGCACTTTTTGATACAAATTACATTTTGCTTTGTTTTTAAGGCCAAGTCGTTGAATGTCACTGTGCGGAAATTGGGTCCAAAACTCTCAATTCCCAAACGTCCGGAATCAGAGCATGTTCGCAGGATCGACTCCTGGCCTAGATTTTGGGCCTTTTCTTCGGCTCTCACGCCATTCAAAGAAATCTCACATCAGGGAATGGCCAACCAACCTGCAGAGTCTGAACAAACACACAATCAACTGTTTTTATTGTTTCTGTATGATCTCTGCATGGCAGTGCCACCCTATTTAATGTCAATGGCACGGCCAGACTGAGCAGAACTGTGTGGAGTGGTAAGAATTTTCTCAGAGTGAGGAGCAGCTTTGGAAAGCTGGAGCGAATAGGTTCTGTCCCACTCCAAGATTGCTCTGTTATACTGCTCCATCTCAGAAGAGTAACACGTGTTAAGTGTCTTAGCTCAGCTACTGATGCGCTCGAACCAAACTCCTGACTCTTTTTGATCATTTATGAGTGTCAGCACATGTTTATAGTGATCTGAATGAGAAAATGCACTTTGTTTTTTTGCAAGGAAACCTATTAATGCTGCATCCAGCAGCAATAAACATTATCATGGGGAATATTTTTGGCTTTTTTTTTTTCTTGAAAAGAACATTACAAGCATGTGTATTGTGTGAAATATGAAGCACAAGGTTGTAAAGAGGGTGTGATGGTGAGAAAAACCAGAGATATAGTGTGGACTAGTGACATAATTAAAGCAAAATGATGTAAATCAAATATATTAACCCTTAGAATGCAAGCGGCACGGATCCGTGCCAGCAGCGCAACCAACAGTAAATTGCCATCATACAGCAAAGCAACTCTGTATATGGAGTTTGTGTTGATGCTTGAGGTGTCAGACGTCATGCTGAGCTTTGTTTGGTGTTCCTATGTCACGCAGAACCAAAGTTATTGTAATTTAAAAAACATGTAATAATAATAACCATTACTGGGGTTTTAAAAATGGCATCACACGCAAATGCCCACAAAGAACAAAAATGCCCGAATTTCTTTCATTTTAGGTCTTAGAAACAAACAGAAAAAACACAAGATCTTTGAACCCGGGAGAACTTTCAGGATAGTCTCCACCCACAAGTGGGCGGGGAAAACCCACCCGCACCGAGCAAAAGAGCAGCAAACAGCGACCGTGTAGGAGAGCAAACACCGGTTTTAGACTGTTTTACACTGTTTTTATTTGTTGAAATCAGATTTTACCAATGTAGTCTGAGTTCTAAGGGTTCAAGTGTGTATGAGTAATCTGTGTAATCAGTACAGTAGCTGTCTCGCTCTTCCACACACATGCAGAAATGCAAACACACATATTTCCAAACACACTGGGAGCAACAATGCAGTCTCACTGTGGTTCAGTAATGAGCCTGTAGGCTGGAGCCTGGCAGATGGGAGAAGTGCCACTGCCACTGCAAATGTCACTCAGCTGTGGCAAGAAGTATTAGAGAGGAACCGCTCCTCAAATCATAAGAGTATAAGCATATGTTGTTTATGCTACTTTGTTTGCTTTTTGACTGGAGCTGCTTTTACCCATTTTTTTTTTTTTTTTGGTTTTCTTTATTTGTGAACTTGCTGTGATGCGATGGCTCTTCAACAGCTGGCTCTGCTAGAGAGATGTGCTCTGGGTAAACTCGGGGACGGGAAAACTTCAGACGCTGAGACAGAATGAGACAGAGTGCTGACATAGTAGGAGTGCAAGTCTGAAGGAAAGTCAAGGGAAATGGTGCAATTAAAGGAATTGGTAGTTTCATAAAGTAGATTCATCCTATTCATCCCAATGTAGTCAATCAGCAAAGATAAACTGGAAAAAAAACAGTCCTTTGCATTATTTATTTTCTAATATTTGGATATGTGTGTTCTTGTCTCAATCCTGTCAGCTCTATTGAGATGATTCCTGTCCATTTCAGCCCAGTCCTTCACTAACTTCATATCCAAACAGAATACAACCCTGACATGCTCATATTCCAGGATGACAAGTGTGAGGTGCATATATTCTAATCTGTGCGTGACTGGTTCAACAGATATGATGGAATACTGGGACACATTGATTGACCAGCAAAATCACCAGCCCTCAATCCCAGTTTTCAATGTAGAACAGCATGTGAAATGCCAAAATGGGACTAGCTTAATGCCACATATGGGCTAGCTACTTGACAGGATTACTGCTGTTGCTGCAAGGGGGCACCAAGTATTAGAAATAAAAACAATACAAGCAACTAATTTGATGAGCTTATATTTGGTGCTCTAAAGTTCGGCTCTTTCATGCCTAAATCATCACACACTTGTTTCAAATCAAGTATACTTACTGATATGGTCATCTGTAAAAACAGACAAATGTACAAACTAAATTCAATAAGGTTGGAAATGCTATTTGGGTGTGGGGTAAGGAAAGGCTTGTATAAATTGTATTAACGTTTTGGGACCATGGGATCCTGGCATAGTCTGTCAAATGTATTGCACTTACACTGGAAATCAGTGTAGTTAAAACACACAACACAAGTGCTCTAGAGTCTTTCCAGAAAGAGAGACAGACAGAAAGAGAGCAAGAGGGGGATGTGAAAGAAGGAGATAACTATTAATTTCCCCTAGATCACTTCATTACTTAATCATTCATACTTGAGGAGAGCAGTCCTGTTTAACAAGAGCTTGTTTAATTACAGAGAAACATATGTGCTCCTATTTGGCAAGAGCCACCCACAGGAAGCTTAAGAGAGTGAGGAAAAGACAGAAAGGAAGGGAGGGGAGGCCCCCATCGCTTCGGCTAGCGTCACGGAGAGCGACAGATTTAAGGGCCGTGATGACGGAGGGGGTTGAGCCCATCTTAAACTCTGTTTTCATAATAAAAATAGTGTCAGGCCTAATTTCCCCCTCTGAAGCCATTTAGCAGGGGAGTGTTTTGAAGCGGTACAGAAGGCTGCCACGAAATGCAATCCCGGGAGCATTAGCCATATTTTCAAACATGTGGGAATGCTTTCGTTCCGACATAAAAGCCGACCCGGTTCCCAAGAGGCCAAGCTATGTCCAAACGATGTTCGTTTTAACAACTCTCTGCGCTATTTTGTACGGCATTAACCCCGGCGACTTTGAAGCCATTGCTTTGCGGTGAAGGGATAGACCCCGTAAAGGTCAATAACTCTGCTGATTATGGCGCCATTCATGAGTGGTGGTCTGAGAGCTCTAGTTTCGACCCCAGTTTTCAGCGTCTTAACACAAGCGACGCTTGCGAAGGTGTGAAAGACTTGAACCCTACTTGAACTCTACCTATTAAGTGCTTGAAGAATGGGCACATCATCGCCGTGTGTTCTTTGGCATCCTTCGGCCTTATATCAATACAATGCAGGCTCCTGCATTGGGTCATCAACCCATCCATTGTGGAAAAGGGAGGCTAATAGATGATGGTTCTTCAAGAAACCATTGAGACAATGCTTGGATTGATAAGAACGTACCTGTTAATGACACCATTGTTCATCTACAGTTCCAGAATAAAGATATCTGAGACAATGTCCATGTAGCCTCCGAACCCTCCAGAGATAAGACACCTTTATGCATACATGCCCGGCCAACAAAAGGGCTGCCTGTCCAGATCTCATCTACGTAAACAAGCCAGGAACAATTCAATAAAGCACACAGAGTGAAACATTCCTTGGTAAGGGAAAAGTCGATGGGTGCAAGATCAATGGGACACTTGTAATGGATGGCGATGGATTGCTCACTTTAATATTACACCTGGTGGCTCGGGCATTACAATACTTCCTCCGAATAAATGTTAACTTATAATCCCTCCGCTAAGAGCTGCCCTATTGTTTGCTCCCCCCCCCCCACCCCACATATGGTCTTCACATCGATTCTCCTTCATTGAATGGTAAAACACTGCACAGCCAGATTGACCACCACTAATTTAAAGAATCACAAACACATACTTGTATAGTCATAATCAAGCACAATCATATTCTAGCATTACTAATACAGGCACAATTTGCAGAAGCAGGGGCCGACTAGATGAAGCTTTTCAATTTCATTTGCCATCTCTCGTTTATTTTCTTCTCTTGATTTTGCTGAGGCAATGGAGCTGGCTTGACCCCGACCCTTGCTCTCGACCTCTAACCCTTGACCCTGAGACATCTGACCAGCCACCACTCCTGGGGACGCAAATTAATAGAAGGGCCGTGGCTTGTTAATTGTCGAAGAGATCGGCTAACTGATTCATCACCTCAGTCATGGCCATTGCTTAGGCTTGACCCCTCTGAGATCCCACAGGGCATCTGTAAGCAAACCCAGCTGTGCTCTTGCCTATAGCTGACCACCCTCTCTGTGTCTCAGGCGTAATTATTCAGTATCGGCCCCCTTATTAATCAAGTCGATGCCCCGCATTTTAAATGGAAATTGCCGGATTAATACAAGCATTCATTTTGTCGAGGGGGGAGCGCGTGATGGCTTTAGCTCTGCTAATCGAATTGGAATAAAAAAAGCAAGGTGAGGGGAGGATCTGATTGAATTAGGGAGAGGCAAACCAAGACATGCAGAAATGCATACACACCCATACACACACACACACACACACACACGCATACACAATAGACATTACATGTTGTTGATGAGAATGCTTTTATCAAGGAATATGTCTGTATATATTGATAAATAAATTGTCTTGCCTATTAAAATGATGCATTTGGCACCAGTGCAGAATTTCAGTGCAAAATCTTGTATTCTGAAAGGAAAAAACACTTCTTTTCATCTACATTTTATGAAATTGCTGCAGGGTTTTGAAAGGAAGCAATGAAATATGCCAATAGATGCCAATAATGCCATATTTCTCACATTAGCTTCCCTTTGTAACCAAATAAATTCAAGAGTCCAGAGGTTTTTCCATCATTACAGCATGGGCATGCTAATTTATCCGACATCTTAACCCCGGCATAAACAACACTACAGTAAAGTGCCACCGAATATTGAAAGGCCTCCATATTGTAAGCTCTAGAATTCTATTTAGAGCGGGTGAAATCAGATGTCAGAGTCAGACAGGGTGCTCGGCTGGCTTGCAGGTGGTGCAATAAATAAACAGTCTCATTGCATTATGCATCCAGTGATTGATTAGATTATGAACAGGTGGGCATGCATAACATCAATGATTTTCTCATTGTTCACCTCTGACAGCTCCGCCCCCCATTCCAACTCTCTTTTACAAACCCCGACACCCTCTGCTTACACCCAGACACACACACACACACACACACACACACGTACGCCGACACACAATGCAGACTGACGGACAGATCAGATCGGACACAGCTGACAGCGGCGCGTGCAGTCCTATCTGGTATTTGGAGGTGCTGTTTGTTCAAAATGACAAGGATGCAAAGCTCTCTCTACATATGAGTTGCCTCTAGTGCTGGGAGATGGGCGATAGCGGGGGCTGCCAGCTCCACAAATCCAGCGCTCCGATTACCATCAGGTCGAGCCAGGGTGCTTTCTCAAAGCCTGTCATTTCCTGTCATTTGTTTGTCAAGTGAGGACAGGCTAACCCCCGGTGCCGTGAGTGTCTGTTCAAGGGAATCACATACAGCATCGCATCTTCTCTATCCTCCTGCACACCTTGCCCTCCCTCAGGTAGTTTCTTGTACCTGACATGGTCTTTGACACTTCGGCAGAGTTTAGATGGGGAGGAGATGCCAAACACAGACAGCATGAGGAAACACACAGCGTGTGTGAGATATTGTCTGCTGTTGTTTAATATCATAAGCTGGTCTTGAGGTTATCTGAAGAGTTACTTTCACACTGAAAGCACTTGATTGTGTGTGATACTACAGAACGATTAAGATAACTTTGCATAAGTAACATCACTTTTATTCAACTGGAAAATTACATGAAGCAATTAAAAAATAAAGTCAATGCAGCATTCAGTTATTCTAATAGCAAAATTTGTAACTAACTTTGTATATTGCCATTAGCTATTTTAAATGATCCACAATGTGCTACTTTGTCTAAATTTGCAAATTTGTGGCATTTTTCATTTTTTTGTGTGCATGGAACAACAACTTATTATTCCCAGACAGGTGGGCTGTGCAAGATTCCTCTTAGACTAATGATAAGGAAGGTAAGAAGTCACTGGAACAGAGTTGCAGGATGACCTGAAAGCAGGTAGAACACCACAGTTTCAAAGAACAAGAGGCAAAGAACTGTACTACAATCATCCCTGTTCTACACCCCACACAAACCTATTCTGAAGTCTTCAGCAATAATTCAGTTTGTCATGTTTGTCAACTTTTGTGCACATGATCCTAAGAACACCATATACACAATGAAGTATGCAGGTGGGAGCATTATAAAATAGGGCTGCTTCTATAAACCGTACTGGGGCATTACATTAGGAACTAATGAATGAAACATGGACATATTAGAGGAGAACTTAATCTCATTGGCCAAATGGCAAACATGCAGCCAAAACAAGACTGGTTTTTAAAAAGCTGGAGGTGTTTGCATGGCTTGGCCAGTCTACTGACTTATTAAATCTTGATGTAAAACTTTGAAACCGCAAGCCCATCAGAGGGACCTTCATAACCTTGGGGAATTGAAGATGGTTTGTTAAGAGGAACAGGCCAAGAAAACACAAATCTGCTAAAAAAAAAAAACAAATTACTTCTTAATTAGACATGTTGAAGTGGTCATTTCAAAATTAGTTTTGTTTTATATGTTGTGTACATTTGAAATGAGTGTTTCACAGGACCAGTGCCACAACTAAACCATGATGCATCCAAACATCACTGAGGTTTCTGTTAAATTATCTTGCAACAATATGTAATACTGCATCCCTGAAACACAGCCAATACAAAGTGATGCAAGCAAAACATCTGATGTTAATTGAAGTAGCCTTTCATACCTGGTGCACACAAAATTTAGTTTTAGTTTAAGTGTTTTTTTCCTGCTTTCCATTATACAAGCATGCATAACATGGGTTAAAATGAAGTATCATGGCAGATTAGAACCTAATTTCACAGCATGGAGATTGTAACTGTTGCCGCTGTGTTTCAAACTCAAACTTTAAATTATGAGCTGTAAGTGAAGTTGCATGAAGTTTTCTTCATGTAAAATCAGCCTTAGGTGATAAGTCACATCCCATTACACTGTAATGGGTGCCAGGAGGAGCTTCCTTCACAATAAAAATGGTTGATGGCCATTGGTCGATATCACAGAAGGTCAGATAATTCAAATCATAGCTTTCTAATGGGTGAGTGGATTGGAGGAGTTGAGTTTACATTCAGTTTGAAACATCTGAAAGCGCAGTTTGCCAGTTGTTTAAGAGCACCAGACTCTCCAAATTAAACTGGCAGGAGGAAAAAAAAATGACAACATCATACAAATCTGCTGCTGCCTAAGAATGCAGCCTGTGAAAGTTCATTTTGACAAACGTGGGAATCTCTCGGTTTGTTGTGCTTTCCTGTCTGTGGAAACTCCGAGATGAAGATGAGGGGGGGAAAAAAATGGATGAGTGTTTGGAGATGTTTTGGCCTGGTTGAAACAGTCTTCCCATAGTTTGGGACTGATAAACAGTTATCTCAGCTTCTCCGTCACATCAATCATGACTCGCTCTGTTTAGACACTGACCCGCTTGTGCAGTTGCGCTGGAGTAAATTGTGTATCGTCGAGACAAATGAAGGATGCCCCGAATCTGATTCTCATTTCTGTAGAATAGCTGGCATGTGTTACAGTCGTACTGTAGCGGTATCTATGTGACAGAAGGCAGAGCCTATATGCTCATCAAGGTTACACCGATGACACACACGGCAACACACACCATGGCAAAGCCTTCTGCACTGCTTTGATTCACAATAGCGTACGTGGCTTGTGTAAATACTGACCTTGAAGAGGGGATGAGATAGATCGCTGGAAGTGCAACCTTGATCACATATAGGTCAGGCATTTCCTGGCTTAGCACAGAATAGAGTGTGTTTCTGTGTGTCACTGGGGTGCTATTCAGCTGTTTTTGTTGGCCTATGCTATTTTCACCGAAATGGCACTGAAACGGAAAAGTTTTGAATGATAAAACTCTCACTCCCATAAAAAAACACATGAATAACGCATGATACAATGGAACCTTCATAAAAGGCCAGGATAAGGTCTGCTTCCAGGCAAACAGCCCCTGGAAAGTTCCACTTGCATTAAATGTAATTTAGGATGTGCGGGCTAACTTATTTTGACACTGTTTTTGATAATTGAACAAGCAACTGCATCGTTTCAAGGCTTTTAAAAGAGTTCTTTGGAAAAACTCCCTATCAGAAAAGTAGTCACTTCCCACGATATTTCCAACCAAACATGAAATCACTCCTAAACACCCAAAGATGCTAGCACAGCCCCGGCGCCTTTTTCCCTGATGAATGATGTCATTAATGTCAGGCTATCAGTGGACATGAGCGAAGAGACGCCAGGCCTAGCAGCACACCCCCCTACCAGAAAAAAAAAGAAAAAGAAAAAGAAAAGAAAGAGAGAGAGAGAGAGAAAGGGGAGAGAGAGAAAGAGAGAGGGGGGAAAAAAACAAATAGTTTTGATTAAAGTCAAGGACATTCCGTACGACTCTTCCGTCGAAAGGCATTCATCATGGGTGATGTTGATCCTCCCTCCTCTGTCCACTCCACTCTTCCAGGATGGCAAGAGAGAGAGAGGCTCGTGCTAAGAGATATAGCACTGGGCTTATGTGGTCAGTCAGCACGTAGTCCACGTCAGGCCAATTGGAATATATGAATCCCAAGTGAGTGTTTAGAGATGCTAATGGAATGGACGATAGCTTGGGGTTTCTTAACTAATGTATGTTTTATTGCTGTTTAACTCTTTAATGTTGATGCAAAAGATCTCCTCCATTTAATATACTCTTCTCCTTTAAAGGGCCCATAGCCTATGTCCTACATTTTTCTTGTATATGCTTTTAGCTCTGACGTCCATTAATGACATTTGTGTGGTTTAATGTACGAAAAGTAGTCATATTTCATTTTTACATGGCTATTTTCTAACCTTCCTTTGTCTATTAGAATTAAACAGATTTTACTGTGCCTTTAAGAGTGATATATGTAAACACCCTCTATTCTAAGCAGGCTAATCTGTTGGGGTTCAGTCACACCCATTGCCAACAGGCGTATAAAGTCATGCAGTCTCCATAGACAAACATCTGGCAGTAGATTGGGTTCTATGGAAAAGGTTCAACGACTTTAAATGTCATAATCAAAAGGAGTTACAATTCGGTTTATAAAATTTCTGCCCAAATATAAACTACATGGACAAAAGTATTTGGACGACCATTACATCAACAGTGGCTTTAATGCATTCAAATATATAGACTTTATTATGGAGTCAGTCCCCCCTTTCCAACTATAACAGCTTCCGCTCTTCTTGGAAAGCTTTCCACAAGATTTTAGAGTTTCTGTGGGAATTTGTGCCCATTCATTCTGTAGAGCATTTATGAGGTCAGGCACT
>JBBPCZ010000042.1:6929670-6941220 GCA_037974445.1 Brycinus macrolepidotus | reverse complement strand
TGGACAACGCCATGCTTCCAACTTTGTGGACACAGTTTGGGGAAGAACCTTTTCTATTCCAGCATGACTGTGCTCCAATACACGAAGCAAGGTCCATAAAGACATGGTTGGATGAGTTCGGTGTGGAAGAACTTGACTGGCCCGCACAGAGCCCCGACTTCAACCCCACAGAACACCTCTGGGATGAACTGGAAAGGAGATTTTGAGCCAGGCCTTCTCGTCCAACATGAGTGCCTGACCTCAAAAATGCTCTACAGAATGAATGGCACAAATTCCCACAGAAACACTCCAAGATCTTGTGGAAAGCCTTCCAAGAAGAGTTGAAGCTGTTATAGCTGCAAAGGGGGACCAACTCCATATTAAAGTCTATGTATTTGAATGCAATGTCATTAAAATCCCTGTTGGTGTAATGGTCAGGCGTCCCAATACTTTTGTCCATATAGTGTAGGTGTGATGGTCAAGTGTCCACAGACTGATGTACGTCGCTCTGGATAAGAGCGTCTGCTAAATGCCGTAAACGTAAACTTTTGGTTAAATAGTATAAATGCACTGAATTTTGTGACATCACACAAACAATAAATTCAAAACAGGATGTTTTTGTTGCTTAGTTTCCATAAACTGGCAGGAGTGACAAGGAGTGAAAGGTACATTTAGAAATGTACAAATGTTTAAATATTACATCAAACTAATTTTTAAGGTGTGAGGTGCGATGTCAGAAAAACTTTAAAAGTGTGTTTTTATGTTCACAATGGTACAAACAATGCCTTAAGGTCTTAAAGCCCAAATTGTGTACCTAAATGAGTTTTAAAGCTGCACCACATTCACTTTCTCAGGGGAAACGTGCACATTTACACATACTTGAAGAAAAGTCTTTAGTCCAGACAGTGTTTTTGACACAATACAATAAAAAAAGGAACGTGGTACACATATGTTCCTTAACTAAAGATACTGAAGACCTTGGGGGTACCACCCCAGTCACTTGGAGGGAACCACCTAGGGACCGTTTAGTACTATTTTTTTTTTTGAGAGAGAGAGAGAGAGAGAGAGAGGTTTAAAGAAGACCTGTTAAACTCACCATCTGCAGTGAAAATAGTGATTTTGTAAATGCCACATTGCATTACCTCCAGCATAATATCTTTAAAGTTTAACTGACAGTGTTCAGAAGCGGTAATTGACAGTCATGATGAACCTGCACCTTTCTGTAATAACATACAGCAATGTTGTGACAGCACTGTTATGCAAGCTGTCACAGACTTAGGAAACCTGCTCTAATAGCTTTATGGCAGTCTTTCTATTACCAAAAATAGAAGGCAAAAGCACCGCAAGTTCTTCCTTAGTGGAGGATTTAGTGAATAGCATTCACTGTAAATTATGCCCCTTTTACCCTCCACTTTTCATCATACAGGGGATGATAAGTACTGTGAGTGTGTACAGAGAAAATATTGCTATTAACACACACACACACACACACACGCACACATACACACACACTGGCCTACCCACATTTCGTAGCAATAGCTTTCCGTGTCGTGCTGAGTAATATTACCCGCGGAGAATCATAAAAAAGATAGCCCAAATTGAAATTCTGTCATAGTTTACAGAGGTCTAATCCAAACATCTGTTCTAATGACGGGGGATTTGTGGAGGATCTGCGAGTCTATGGGAAAAGCAGGGCACTTCACTCCGCTCGCAAAGTTTGATCTAAGAGCCAAAAGCTTCCTCCTAATGTAAGCAAGCTTCCTGCGAGGCTGCTATTGCTAGAGCCGCTCTCGACTACCACTCAGGCTTTCAAATACAGGACGGCTCCAAAGGCTACAGGTCAAGATTAACACTAACACGATCGTCCGCAAATAAAGAAAAAAATATACACAGAGGAAAGAGGATTGGCAGACATAAATGAGCTAATGGGCCACAAGTACCCAGGTTAGGTGTCCCAACTTCAAAAAAAAAAAAAAAATAATAACATCTGCTCATAAGAAAACGTTGCAAATTTGTTAAAATGCTAATGTGTTCGGTAAAGGGAATTCATTTAGGCTAGGAAAGCATCTAGTCGTAAGCTTTCCGTTAACATTAATCTCTCCTCCTTGTCTAATAAAGACAGATTTACATTCTATTATTGTAGCGAGATCGTTATTCCTCACCAGGTTGTATTTAAGTGATTTTTTTTTTTTTTTTTTTCCTCCGGTGTCACAGAGTGAAGGGGAAGTGTGCGATTTTAATCAGGCAGGCTTAAAGACTTTTCCCACTGTATCACATCCTCCAGATGTGCAGGCCAGGCTGGAATAGGTTTTTACTTTGAGGCAGCCGAGGCTGACGGAGAGTCAAGTGGGAGATTATTGGGCTGCACTCAGTGCTTCTCCTAAACACCCAGCGCGCTCAAATATTTTGACAGTCATAAGAGAGGCAGAATGGATCAGTTACTATGCAAAACCAAAGCAATGTTTTTTTTCCCTGTGTGTGTGTGAAAGAGAAAGAGAGAGCCAGAGAGAGAGAGAGAACTGCAAGAGTAAGTCGGTCAGGCTGAATTTAGATTGAGAGAATGTGTGGCCTGTGTCTGCAGAACTTATTTTCAAGAAAGGAAAAGAGATTACAGCCCAGTTACAACCTGGCAATTCAGTTTGATTACGATTCTGCACAACATAATTCAGAGCATCTTGACATCTACAATCTCACCACAAATTACTTATTTTGGACAAAAAAAAAATACACTGTACACTAATGTGGATGGAGAAACTATTTACTTCATAGGGGAATACAGAGAGTAAAAACTAAACATCTAAAGACAGTAAAAACTAAACAACTTTTTCTTTTCATTTTTACATCGTTTTCATATTTTAATGAAAACTACTGAATGAATTCTTACTTTCCAAAATGAATGCAGTTTTAATTGCTACCTTACTTTTAACAAACCAATAAGCAAAGAGAGTCCATGTCAATCCCAGAGTGGGTAATTGGTCCTAGTGGGCTGGTAACTTTGTGTCAGTTAGTGTGGGCTAACATGTCATCACAAAATCTCAAATGTCCTCATACCCCACTCCTTTTTTGCAAAAAAAAAAGTAACTCTAAGTGTGTATATGTAGCACAGGAAACACAATTAGAATTTGTAGTGGCCTTGTCTGCATCACTTAAATTCAGGTCAAATAACAAGTCCCACTAGGGCCCTGCCGTGAGGAACAGTGCGGGTGTTGTTAGGCATAATGTGAAAAATTCTCTAAACAGTGGTAAAATCACTGTAATGCATGCCTTCAAAGCAGATTTATTTCAATTCAATATGATAAAATACACAAAGATTAACCATTCAATCATTCAAATCATTCATTGCTGCAGTATACAGCTCTAGAAAAAACATAAGAGACCACTGCAATTTATTTTTAAATCAGCATCTCTGTGAGTATGACAACCATTCCATGCCAGTGTCTGTTCAATTCCTACACAAGCACCTCATTCTGCTTTATGAGGTACTGATTAGTGATTACCTGAATCAAATCTTATTTAATGAAGAAAAGTATAAAAACACTGCTGTAATCAACACTCTCCTCTTTCAATGTGGCCAGTCGGATGGTAAAACACTACTAGAAGTACGTCAAAGGTAATTATTGCCATTTTGTTTCAGAGTGAACAAGAGATCTGTTTTCTTTGAATTATTAAGTTCTGTAAGCACTGCATCATTTCTCTTATTTTGATGTATTTGTCATTTCCTTTGAAATTATGCTTTAAAGAACAATATTTTTATTTGGAAATTAGGAGAAATATTGTCAGCAGTTCTTAAAAACTAAAGTAAAGCTGTTCAGTTCAATACTTGCACCTATAAAAGATAAAATCTGAGAAACTGAACATTTTTGCAGTGGTCTCTTATTTTTTTCCAGAGCTGTATTGTGTTTTCAGTGGCTTAGACCATGCCTCAGGCAATCAGATTTATAAATACATTTTTACACTTTTATTAATTACTGTTCCAGCTCTACCACTGGTGGTCTCAGGCCTGAGCAGCCAAAAGAAGCCCTTGACAAATATCTTCATAGTCGTTGCCTCGTCCCCTTCAGACAAACATGTCTTTTGATGTCATTGACACAAGAAGCATGACATGTTGGAGTCTCAACAAAATACAAATCACATTTCGAAGTGTGGACTGACTGTGTAATCCATGCCCACTGACCATATTTATGAACTTGTATAAGTATGAACTTGCATAAAAAGAGCAGATTCACCTTACAAGACTTATTCTTGCTATATACTATAAATTGCTGAAGTTCATTCAAATATGAGGAAATAAAATTCTGGGAGTTTTTATACAGACACATTTGGTTAACGATTTGTTGACAGGCGTGCATCAGTTTCACTGACAGTAATGAATGGCACGCAGCTAGAGAAATAATAGACTTGTCTTTAGATGTGTGAGTGTCATTTATAACCTCAGCAGACATCAGTGGGAGAACAGATTGCGATACCAGCGCTAACAAACACACTTTATTTCAACTTCCAAGTCCGGGACTCAGGGTAAGGTGCTCGGGAATAAGTAGTAAAATGAATAACTTGAGATCTCATTGATTTTTACTGGGAGTGTAAATGCTGCGTGTGAACCGATCTAAACTCCATATGTATTATGATTGCTATTATAAATGTCACAGTGTTATCACATGTTAATTCAAACTACTGAATGAAAAGTACTACAACTGACAGTATGGCCCTACCAAGCTACCAAGTTGGACTATGTTTTCGGTGTTAAATGAAACCAGGCAGGTTAGAAATGACATGTTTGCTACCATGCCGTCAGCTTTATTACACACACAAAAATGAACTATACCTGATCTGTTTCAACAGGGACATATCTTTTTGCCAGTGTTGAGGAAATCTTGTCCAAACTTCCATCAGTTCCTACCCAAAATGCAATTGTGAGCAAAGCATTGACAATATAAAGGAGGAGCAAACAGTTCTCTTTGGTTGAGTGAAAGCTGAGTGGGATAGAAATGAAAGTCCCATCAAAGTACCACCTTTAATACGAAAAACCCACTGGTTTGGAAAAGTGTAAGCAGGAAAAGCCCATCCCCCTGTTGTGGAGGTATAAGTACTCTGGAAAATTTTGAGCCAGTCCTTCATTTCTTCATATTTTGCTTTAAAAGAGCCAGACTTTCTTGTATTTTTAATGCAGTCTTGAAGAACAGTTCTCCAGGCTTCCTGAAGGACTTTCAAAGGCTCTCATTTTCAGTTCAGTCCCTGAATCTGACCAGTTACAGGAATGTTTTTTGTTTGTTAAACCACACAGTGACCTACATCAAGCATAACAAAGCCATCTAACTTAAGTCCTGTATCAGTGAAGAAATAGGTGCAGATGATTCCAGATGATCAGGAGCGTTAATCAGTATACTGGTGGTGCTGAATCCTGAGTGGTTGGAACACTTTTTTCTGGACACCTTGTATCTTTAGGCACTTTGCAGCCTGTTGTGGTAAAACATGTGTTCATATTTCTTTCGTTTAATCTACTCAGTATTCCAAAGATAATACAGTTTGACAGGCATAAAATAGTATTTTGGCACCATTAAGGTGATTCAAAGCAAAATATAAAGAAATGAGGGGTAGCTCAATATGTTGACACAGTAATATTTACACTGTATGGACAAAAGTATTGGGACACACCTCTTAATTATTAAATTCAGATGGCCCCTTACTTCCAGTGAAGGGCAGTCTTAATGCTTCAGCAAACCAAGACATTTTGGACAAAGCCATGCTTCCGACTTTGTGGACACAGTTTGTGGAAGAACCTTTTCTATTCCAGCATGACTGTGCCCCAGTGCACAAAGCAAGCTCCATAAAGACATGGTTGGATGACTTCGGTGTCGAAGAACTTGACTGGCCCGAACACTCCATAACTTGTGCAAAGCCTCCCAAGAAGAGTGGAAGCTGTTATAGCTGCAAAGACTATGTATTTGAATGCAATGTCATTAAAGTCCCTATTGGTTGGTCAGGCATCCCAATACTTCTGTCCATATGGTGTATACATGCAAAGTAGCTGGAATAACCTGAAGACAAGAAAAATACAGTTATTTACATAGACAATATTTATACTGTTTAGGTCAGATTTTACCTGTGAGGTCAAACATGTTTGATTATTCCTCTGGTTTTCAGTTTTAGGTTTACAGCTCTTGCTCCATTCAAAGAGAAAGGAAACTGGTTTTGAGTGGAAATAACTGGGGCCGCTGAGTGAACAGAATTTCCTATAGGGATTTGGAATAGGTCATTTAGCTTCAAACCATGAGCATATATTTGTATGCCAGCTCTTGGTTAAATATTACCACAAAAATGCGTAAATGTTCATTCTTTCCTCCAAACCCAAATCACCATGCCAATGCAGCAAAGTTCTTCTTTTACACAATGTTCCTCGCTGTGTATGAAGCTGTAGTCAAGACCACCTTTGTCGAGTCTAAGACAAGCTCAAGACTAGGAGCTGTGTCTGAAGAGTCCAAATGAGAGCCAGTTAAGACTGCGAGACAAAAAAAAAAAAAATCCTCTTCAAGACCACTTACTGACCTGTTTATAGTGTTTATGTGATGCTAGAGACAGAGTATATCTTCTATTTTAAGATGGTCATTTTTGCACTGGTATTATTTGTAACAGTCAAAAAGCAAATGCAGTATAACATTGCTGTAAGACAGAATTAGGCCACATTATTTACTTTAAGTAGAGCCGTTTCACTTGATTTACTTGACTCGCTGACATCAAGTCGGGGATCGACATCAAGTCGGCATCGAATGCAGGGTTTTGGCAGGCATATGATTGGTCACTGGCTGCTCAATGTCAATGCCCATTCTAGAAATAATAATAATTAATAGATAAAATTAAACCAATGCTTGTTTTCTGATCAAGCTCACTTAATTAATGATTTTGTCGTTTTCGTTTTGCCGACTGGTGTGGGAAGTTCATTTTTTTGCCCGTTGGGAGTACTGTCATTTTGTTGACGGGTAAGGGGCTCTTTTGTCGTCCATCAACGGCAATATTCATTTTGTCGAGAGCTCTTGTCGATCAAGGGGTTTCATTGTATCAATTTATTTAACTTTTATATTTTACGTGTTTAACTGTAACCCGCTCGTGACAACAGCAGTCGGGCTCCGACCAGGAGAGTCAAGTAAGCAGTGCCTAAGATATGCCTCCTTGTATGCCTAAAATAAGAAACACAGGTACAAATTTTTCACAGAGTGTTAAGAAACAGAATCCTGGGTTCCCAGCCATAGATGTTGAGATGACTGGATTTAATAAACTGGATCAAACAAACTGTAGGCACTCACAATGGAATGTCCATGTAACAAATCCTTCAGGACATCCACATTTACTCTCTTTTTTTCAGTATCAACACTCAGGGGAAAACTTGTGAGCAAACAATAATAAACATGGTACCCACACAGAATTACAGAACACTTCTAGATAAAGAAATATCTAAACTTTGTTTTCTTAATTCTGGGCCCATACAGAAGTGCCAAATCTCCAAACATTTATTAGCTTCGAATTAAAAAAAAATCCAAATCACACACACCACTGGTAACTGTCATGTCGGGTATGCTGTAAGGACGCACTGCAGGAACTAGCATTAGTATTAGAGAAAAGTCTTTAATGAATCAGACACAGGAAAGAGCTCACCGAGCTCCAAACACAAACACTACAGTCCAAACAGATACGAAGAGGTTCCAGGAGATCCTCCACTCCTGCGTGAAAGAACCAGAGCTGAGGGGAAGTCCTCTCAGGCTTTAAGCCGAGGTACAGTTTCACAGGCTTACCAGCCTGACGAACGAATCCACTGAACCACCGCAGTGGTCACGGTTGCAAACACCTCACGCCTGCACAGAGAGATGGAGAACAGACAGTCACTGGTACAAAGTTGGGTCCAATGGAGCCTCGTGCCACTGAAGCTGTGGCTGATGTAGCCTAAAGCTGCTTCAACTGCCGCTAGGAGTAGCTTTCCCACGTAGCGCGCCACTCGGTCCTTAAACAAGTCCAGCTGCTGTTAGCAGACACACAGGTTAGATACTTCTACAAATGCACATACGAACCCGAAGACAAACACAGCAGAGAGTTCGCTGTTGCTAAGATGTTGGTTGAGGTGACCACGCAACGATCCTCCGGGTCGGCAGCACTTTGTACACGGACACAGATAGAGACAACCAATCACACGACGCAAACCATCAAACACTGAACAAGCAGTAGTTAACTCAAATAGAACACACCTGGACATGCTATCAGGCGCCTAGCAACCCAGCTAATGAGCATAGTGCTAACAACTGAGCTGCTTGGCTCCTGACAGCCTCACTCACAACAACAGATGACATCATCACTGCGTGTCCAGGGCTGCATGAGGTCAAAACTCGGAGGACGGACTCCGGAAGGGGGCGTGACCGAGGCAGACCAGACGTAACAGTAACCTTTTCTATCTTTCTTCTCCTTTCACCCTTCTCCTTTTCACACTCTCTCGACTCTCTCTCCTACCAAACCAAATTAAGTCCCTGACTGGCTGGAAACCTGTCAGAATTATTGAGGCAAACACCAGATTGCTGCAATAGGCTCCAGAGTTTTTTAGAGGGAAAAAACAGCAAAGGATCATGGTAAACTGAGTCTTATTATTAATTCACTACTTGACAATACTGTTAATATGAGTTAGGTAAACAAACAAACATCATAATAATAATTTAAGGGTCCTTCACGCAGAAGCAAAGAAATGGTACTAGTGTAAACATTGGTTTTTAAAGGCAGCTGAACTCAGTCAAGATCACCAAGAATATTTGGCGAGACCAGTTGTCGAGACCATTGGTTCAAGTGCAAATACCAATGAGTCCAAGACAAGTCAGAGATCACAGAAAAAACATCTTGAGTCCGATCTAAACTACAGGGGTGTCTGTGCACTCTCATCATCACCTATGAGACGTTCTCTTCAACTACTTACAGCAACGTCTTTCAGCCTATTAGCCAAAGCTTCAGTGAACAAAAGCAGGCGGCGATTCAGCCGTTTCGCCACAATCACACTTCCTTCATAAACTCATGAGGAGCTTTATCTGAGGCGGCTTTTGAATAATAAAGGTGCTGTGAGTGTGTGTGTGTGTGTGTGTGTGTGTGTGTGTGTGTGTGTGTGTGTGTGTGTGTGAGGGAGACACATTCCAAATCAAACAGAATATGAACTAAGCCATTTGACAGTCTATAGGTCACATGCTCTCTTGACTTCTGACAGCTTGATGGATTGCTTTGAGAGCAAGCGAGAAAAAAAAAAGACGAAGAAATGCTTTCATTTGAAGAAAAAGGAAAAAAAAACATTTCAAATGTAAATGCATTAATATTCATACACTTCAGGGGGAATAAGTGTCTTGTGTGTTGTGCGAGAGGGTAACTAATCCAGACTATTTAGAGGCACGGGGTCTGACGTGGAGCGAAATCAAGAAAACCACACGCTGAAACTCTGAACTCTGCTCTGGTGGTCTTTTTTATCACTTTAATCGATAATAAAACAAAGATACAGCAGGGGGGTTAAGAGACCCTCCCAAATCAAACAATACATTTGTCGACTTACTTGACATCATTTATCACTGAAGTGCAAATAGAGAATTAAATACACTTTGCTAAAACCCACTGAGAAAACAAAGACTGGGTACATTTGATCTTTCGGTGTTGAATGAAACGTCCTTTAGCGCCTTATATTGATCCTTAAGCCCTGTATCTGCGGTCAATTCGGACCACAGAAACACTCTTGGCTAAATATTTTTGGTTGGTGGACTGTTCTTAACTAAGCAGTGGCAGTGGTGTGTTTTTGAAATATGTCTGATACACTGATACAAGCACCACAC
Organism: Brycinus macrolepidotus; assembly: GCA_037974445.1. Classification (NCBI taxonomy): domain Eukaryota; kingdom Metazoa; phylum Chordata; class Actinopteri; order Characiformes; family Alestidae; genus Brycinus; species Brycinus macrolepidotus. Next base: position 6,931,405 of record JBBPCZ010000042.1, on the reverse strand, counting down.
ACACTTCCAGTACATGTCACTACCATGCTGGTGCCACTGCTGAGAATGGTCCACCACCCAAAAAATGGTCAGAAGTGGTGCTATGGTGGTCCCTTTCTACAGAAGTACAGGGTAGAAAGTGGCTGACATCAACAGATAGGCTACAGTCAATAACTGTAAAATTTTGACATTTTAGATGTTTCTGTGTATGTAAGTTCAGAGTGTGTCAATTTTGAAACAGCATCAAAAATGTTAATGTTTAAAACAATGTACCAAAACTTCAGACTGCATCGTTGAGATGCCCCTCAATCTCTTCCAAGGGTTTCAGCTCTCTTTCTAAGAAAACAGTAATCAAAATCTGAGTGCATCCTATCAGAGAAGGTGGGAGAGGGAGGGGGGCAAGCTTATGCTAGCACATTAAAAAGAAAATAGAAATATATTACTTAACTTTATGCATTGATTCACCTGCATGCTCTCAATAGAAGGTGGCAAGTCATTAAGATTAGCCAAGTTAGGCCCTTGGGAGGGGTTGAGGACACTGATATTGAACGTGGCCATGTATACTGTCCAGTTTTTGATAGAAAATGTTCAAAATACATGCACTAAGATGTATACATCCATTAGATAAACATTAGTAAGCAGTATCTAAAACGTGACTTATTAATTAGTCCATATTTTGAAGAGATTACACAAAAATATGCAGGTAGAACACAACATACAGTGAACCATGGCCACATTTTTAAGTGAACTTTAAAGGATAACTGTTCAGAAACAACAGAACTGGCACATGTGCCGCAAAAAAAAGGGTATAGACAGCAAAAACATATTCTGGACACTTGTGTTTTAGTCAGTGTCCTGTTTGTAGGCTGATTTCTGGCCCATACCAAATATGAAGCTGCTAGTCAAAAAATACAGGAGGGACACCACTGAGTACAGTGTGGTGTGGTGACTGTACAGCCCCCTAAGTTCATTAGATCCGTCATGAACTAGCAGTCAGTGAGTAGCTCTCTAATAGATCTCTAAGACTCAGTAGTCACTGTTAACAGTTAATACTCATTAGTTCACTGTTATCTATTGAGTATCTAAACTCCTTAGTAGTTAATAATAGTGATGCAGGTGCTGATGCAGCATTACTCATTCATTCCTGCTTAGTTCCTGCATAGTAACCTATTAACTACAAAACACTATTATAAAGTGTTACCAAATAATCGTTGGTCACTTAGGTTTAGTGAAACAGTCATAATCTTCCAGGCAGAAAGAAAACTCTTAACTCTGCTTGATGCTTGTCACTGTGTAACTTGTTGCTTATTGCAGCTACAAGTCTCTTTCTTCCATAGGAACTGACCTGTTGCTTTCTTGCCTGCTACTATGCATGCAGAATAGGTTTTTATATGAACTTTTTGTATTGTTTAGTTTTGCACAAAGATCACTGTTTTGCACAAAAATGTGCTACTCTGAAACATTTTTGTTTTGAAATAAAATTTGTATCTACTAATTAACCACATCACACTCTACCGCATCACTCTAACATCTAACTGAATCTTGACCTCGGGGTCAGAAACTGCACTGAACCATTGAACCTGAATTGGGGTGTCCGGAGGCCTGGCTGTTAGGGAGATGAATCTGCAACCGGAAGCCTGTGGGTTCGAGTCCCAGGACTGCCAGTTGAACCACTGAGCTACCCTTGAGCAAGGTACCGTCCCCACACACTGCTCCCCGGGCACTGTGTTCCTGGCTGCCCGCTGCTTCACTTGGT
>JBBPCZ010000042.1:6900604-6921976 GCA_037974445.1 Brycinus macrolepidotus | reverse complement strand
ACACACACACACACACACACACACACACACACACACACACACACACAGAGAGAGAGAGAGAGAGAGAGAGAGAGAGAAATGAGCCACTCGTCGGGGTTGGCAAAAGGTCAGAGCTGACAGGCTCCAGGGTTAAAATGCAGACTTAAAATACTGTTCATGACCCTGTGCAGCCTCCGACCACATTCCGCCTCTTTTGTGTCACCGTCAGCGGCTGGCATCAATATTCCCCCCCAATCCCCCCAATCCCCCGCCCAAGCAGATTTATTAGACATTGTTGGGCAGGAGAAAAGGCCTCTTTTATGTACAAAAGTCACATTGATGTAATGGCTAATTCAGCTCGGCTGCCAAAACAATCACAAAGCCCCGCCGCACTGTTTCAAATGAAGCTAAATGTGCATATGCTTCTTCCAGCAAAACTCTACTGTTGATGCAGGGCCTACAAACGTTACATTGCTATAAACCCTGTGAAGAGTTTGTGTTCATTAACTCTTAGATGTTTAACATTATAAATGTCTTCTGGCTATGTATTTAATTTATATTACGTTCTTAGCAATCTAATAAATTATAAAGTTAGTCACAAAGTTGCATTCAAGCTGTAGTTGTATTCTGTCTCAACGGTTTTGAATTTGCACTTTATTAATTTATTTTTATTAAGTCAGACAAAAAACAAAAATGCCGGAAAACTATAAATGACGGTTTTCAGGGTATTAAGTTTTAAGCAGATTTAAAATGTCTCCTCTTACCTAAGAACACAAATGTGGCATCAACAGAATGTTTACGATCTGCACTTTTGACCTAAGAGGCCCAACACAGGACATTATGGTGACATATCACTTCATACTATGTTATTACTGCGCAGAATAACAGTAAGGACCAATAAAATAATTAGTGAAAGGTTTGTGTGTGTATGTGTGTGTGTGTGTGTGTGCATTGTCGTGCAGGTACCACTGTGTGTGGCGCACTTTAATAGGCCAAAGTGGCTCTGGGTTGAGTGAGCCTCGTCAAACAGAGAGCATCCCTCTTTCATTAGTCATCACACTCCTCTGACACGTTTAAACAGATCCGAGCATGTTCCGAGCAAATTAAAACACTTCTAATTAATGCTATGCAAAACGCTGGCCCAAGTTTATTACCTGATTTATCTTTGTTCTACTTTAGAAGGGCAGAGCCGGTGCCGGCAATTCATCTTCCGCTTGCATACTTAAGATTCAGCGTGTGTTTAAATGATTTATTAAAAAAATAAGTGAATAAATCACCTCACAGCTAATTTCCCTAATGATATTAGAAATGAGTAACTGTACAAATTGCGCAAAATATAAGCCACTATTAACCTGCAGCACCTTTCATTTGGGGAGTTCAAAATGTCCATCCATTTTCATTTGTGCAAAAACAAAAACATGATTAAAAGATCTGACATTTGACATGATTTCCACAAATAAAACACTTTGCCTTCCGCCGCTTTATTAAGAGGGCGAGCCGAGTCGTCGGTAATACATCAAGCCATAGGATGTGCTCCATTTAGGCCCAAAGTGGAGCTGCTCGAGACAAAGCGGCACAGGACAACAAACAAAAATAGCACGAATAAGCACAACAATACAATTAACCAGAAGGGTAACAAGTTCATAACTTCTTCTTCTTTTTTTTTTCCTTTCTGGGCCTCGAGTCCCTTGGGGTTAAGGGAAATAAATGGCAGTACTTTAATAACAAGAGACAAACATCATTTCCCCGGCTACGCCCGGCTCTCAGCCATCTGAGTGTGAGTGAGCAGCCAACATGCACTAAAATGTTTCGCTTCCGTGCGCATATAGGGAGCATAAATAATTCAAAATTAATCCCTGCAGAGAGAGGGATGATGGGAATCGTAAATTATCCGTGCACAATGCCTCAACACGGGCGTTCCGTGAACCTGCGCTAACAAACTAGCCCGCTTCCTCATTACACGCTAGGTGCGGGGCTCTTAACCTTTGAATATTAATTTGGGGGTGGCTGTGGTGGGATAGCGGCGCTGCAAGTGGAATCGTTGGTAGAGTGTGTGATGAGAACAGACTGATTCTGTTGGGTGTTGTGGTCTGTATTCATCTCATTCTCACTCTCTTTCTCTCTCTCTCTTAGAAACAACGCATGCACAACATGCTTGTGTGTCTGCTTGTGATGATTGTCAAAGGTAGACAAGACAATATGAGCAGCCCACCTGCCTCAAATCTGCAAACAGCTCCAGGAGTGGTTCCCAACCTTGGTCCTGGAGGGCTCCCCATTTCTGCACATTTTAGTGTTTCCCCTGCGCTTGAACATCCAAAGCAGGAAAATAAAAATGTGCAGAGAAAGTGGACCTCTAGGACCTGGTTTGGGAAAGACTGATCTAGAGATTTTATTGGGTTTTTTTTTTTTTATCTTTGTAAGACAATGTCTTTGTAAGATAAGGAAATGTTGATTAGTAGGTTAACATCCATTTTACTGTAACTTATATTACATTTTCACCAAAAAAGAAGAATAGAGACAATCAGGTTGATAATTAAAGAAGTCAATGTGCAAGGTGTAAGTAAGCATTGGCTGATGTTTGTGTCACTACATCATCTCACAGCCCTAGAGCATTGTAGAAAACCCTCAAAACTATTGCAAACACCTTCAGCAATTTGACTGATCTCATTCACGTTGAACAGGAACAAATTCACAAATAACCCGAAATGAAGTGAGGAGAGACCGTGTCCACAGCAGGTCAACCACTTGGCATAACAGAGATAAAAGCACCACGTTATTATTTATTAGAACATTTAAAATGATATATCTTTGAGTTGTGATATATGTAGGCAGTGTCTAAAGGTCCTGTAAAAGTTCATAAATAATAGCATAGGTTGGTTTAAAATTCTTAAACTGTAACTCCCCCCGTTAAACACGACACTGATGGAATGCTGTGGAACAAATGACTACGAATGAACTAATGTGGCTTCAGAAAAACAAACACAAACAAACAAATAAATAAATAAAGGGGCTCGTAGGATATGGCCCCTTTAACACTGATGACACTGTTTGGCTGAGCGTTACAAGTTGGGCACAATACGGATAGAAACGAATGGTTTCAGTGGCCAAACTGCCCTAAAAGCAGTCCACTGTAAGTAAAAGGTGTTGTAGAGCAATCGCAGGTATAATAAGTGGAGGGACGGGAGGTGTTAAATAAGAAGGATGAAAAGAAACTCTCATAAATGTACAGAAGTTCATGAGTGATTGTGGCATATATGGGTCCCATGATTACACTAAGAACTTCATCCGCTAAAAGGAAAGTCAGCAATAAGTCTACTGATGAAATTGATGGAACTTGAGGAAGAGCAAGAATAGATTTCAGTGTCCAGGAACATAATCAGTCTTGACAGACTGCCAACGGCACGTGTGCTAGACTTGCACAATTTAGAGTTCTACATTAATCTGGAGGAGAATCTTTCAGGGGCCTATAGACTATGAGGAATATGTTCCTTGTTGCTTAGTAGTTCTATGGTTACCAAGTCAGTTTTTGAACAGTTTTTGAACCGGAAATAAAACTCACACAAGAATTTAGACTTAACCCTTATTTCAAAATTCCAGCATGATTCTATAGTTGGAATGGAAATAAAGTCATTCAGAGTGGTTTGATGTAAAGTGGTACAAGAGTGTGAAGTGGTTGGTGTGAAGTAGAGAATAAAAATTACTTAGAAAATAAAATAAAAACTACTTAGTTTTCTTTACAGTGTTGGCAATAAGAACCAGGGGTCATCAATATAGTCAGTGTAAAATACACAGCCATTTTATTTTCTATCCAAAACATCACTGAACCAAGGTAAAAACAAAAACCAAACACAGATCAACAAAAAAAAAGAAAACTCAGTTAAGTCATCTCAGGAAATAAAATGCTGCCGTATTTTGAACAATTTGTAAAGTTGTAGAAGCTGTTTGACACATGCACAGGATAAAACAGAGCTCAGAATGTAAAATTACATCCATGTTTTGAGTTTTTGAGATTTAGTATTTGAAGCAAAGGCTCCTAATTTTTCACTAAAACAAATTTATTTCATTTTTTTCTCGATTTAATCCACTGAGAAATCTCGGACACATAAATGGCAAGCTGAATTGGTGCCACTGCGATTATTATCATTATATAAATAAAGAATATGGAATGCGGCCCTTATTGTTGGGTGCACTACAAGAGTTTCTGAATACATTCAGAACACAATACAGATTTTTAACAGCTTACTACTGATTTGGTTCATCAGAATAACCATAACTAACAATATATTCTGATTCATGTGTTTGCTTTCTTAAAAAAGTAGGCACAAAATAAAAATCTCAATTTTTAAAAACTTTTGTTGCATAAAAGTGTGGTGGCACGTCAAATCATGTTTTTAAAGGAGAAGGACTCTTTAACAGCAGAAATAGACACTTTTTGCATAGACATTAAGGGGTTAACACCGCGCTTCCTCAAAACACAGATATAAAATATATGATATAAGAAGAAAACCACATCATACAAAAAAACCTATAAAAAACACTTTTTTATTTTGTTGGATCATGTGCTATAGAAATAAAAGTGTGGTGGCATGTCACATCATGTTTTTAAAAGAGAAGGATGCTTTAAGAGCAGAAAAAGCCACTTTTTACATAGACATTAAGGGGTTAACGCAAAACACTCCCTCTAAATACAGACATAAAACATATGATATAAGAAGAAAAACATATGATTTAGCCATCATCTTAAGAGCTTAACATGGAAAGACAGGTATACACTGTCAGAATGGCCAATAGCATGTATGGTGTGCTCACTCCAAACTATGAAATACCAACACACGCCGCCCACCAGAAAATTCAGAGGAAACATGCCAGTCTATATCAAAGCTCTATTAGATGAGGCCTCCAGAAGCAGTCCTGCTAAAAAGGGACATGAATACACAACAGATCCTTGATAAAAAGCCTCAGGCAGCCTGCGCTGAGTGGCATTTGGAACGGAAAAATATCCGATTTGGAAACTAGTTTGGAATATACATATCAAAGACACAGAGACGCTGAGATTCCCTCCCTGTGTACATCACAGGATATTTCCCCATCTCCATATTTTTTTTTCTCCTCCCCGTCCAACGACAGGCGCCACCGTTCCGTGTTCTAAAGAAGGACGCCCGTTATAAAAACGAGAGGTAAAAAGGAGTGATCTGCTTAATATGCACTCTCCTTCATAATCCACAAGTTCTATTAGGAGATTATGAGCGGTAAAACGTGTGGTAAGACAGAAAGCCGGACTGCGCTTGCCAGGCAAGACAATGCCGGCTTCAGTTAACGGCACACTCCTACAACGAGAAAGGACATGAAAGTGCTTCAAACTGCCATGAGCTGAAAGTTTGCATTTTCTTCTTAGTATTCTTAGCGTTTAACTTTGTTGTGTTTGAGTGAACCTGTTTAACTTTGTATGGTTCCACAGTGGAGTGGAGAATGACCTGAAATTGTTTTAAGACGTAAAATGATGTTTAATTTGATGAAAATACTGCTGGGTTGTAAAAACAAAATCTAAAATTAAATAAAAAAAATGGCTTTGCAAGATTTAATTCAAAGCACTTTTGGAATAAAATCAGCAACAAATTACTATTTTTACAGTGTATCACATGGGGTAAGTTTGGTACAATATCTTATTTGAAACCTTATTTTAATGCGAGACCATCAAAGGTGGCTGAATGATTTGTGGGAACTAAAAAATGAATGTATGTAACTTTTTTACAGTTTTGTAAAATGGAAAAAAGGAAAAAATTCAATCCCTGTTTTTTCCACTGGTTAGGCTTTCAGGAGCTGAACAGAAAGCCAAAAACATGATTAGGAAGTGACAGAGGAATCAACCAATCATATTTTATTTTACCAATGAGTGAGACATGCCCTGTGGTGGGCTGGCACCCCGCCCAGTGTGAGTCCTCACCTTGCGCCTGTTGACCCCGGGATAGGCTCCAGGTACTCGCGACCCTAGTGAAGATTAAGCAGTTACAGAAAATGAATGAATGAATATATGAACAGGTAAGAGAAACTTTGTGAGGGAAAATGTCACTCTAGGTCTTCATTTAAGTCCTAGATCCATCACTGAACACGAGCAAAGCCACCAGTGTCAGATGGTAAAAAGCAGTGCTATGTCAATATTCTTTCTTTAAAGGAAACACTCCAAGAATGCTACATTCATTTATTATTGTGTCCAATATGCATGGAAACTGAAATGTCTATTCAATATGGAATGTTTTTTTTTTTTTTTTTACAAGCTTCAGTCCATGTTTAATGAGCCTGAACCATTAATCAGCATTACTGTAAGTGTGTTTCTTTAGTTTTCTTTGGTATTTATGAACTTAAAAGACAGGTCTAAGGGTTAAAACTGACATTTTAATACAACTGAATGACACTTAAATGTAAAATACAGATGATTATATTGAGTCATTACTTTCTGTACACTCTTAAAGGTTCCATACTGTAAAAGGAGAACAAAAAAAATCTCTAACTGCTATTAGAGATTTTCTAAACGAGAACCCTCCATTGAAAGGTCCTCTATGGAATCAAAGGTGGTTCTTCTATAGCATCGATGCAAAGGACGCTTTTTGGCACCTTCATGTTACAGAGTTTGTAGGAAGATACATCAACTACGTTTTTTCCTCCATTCTTCCATCTAACTTCTCTCTCTCTCTCTCTTTGTCTCCCACCACATAGCATCACCTCCCCCCTTTCGCCCTCTCGTGAACTTCTTGTTTGGAGGCTGTTTTTTAACACATCGGGGGATGAGTGTGCAGGGGCGACACATTACACACACAGATTTGCCCATTAGAGGCGTAATGGTAAAGCTTCACCTTTTGATTTTCAGCAGGAGCAAAAGGATTTGTCAGGGGAGCCGGCAACTGGCTTTATTGCTGAGAATTTCATCACAATAAAAGCTTATGGGAGAGGTGGAATAATCGGTGCTCCATATAAAAACGCCTCTATGTAGATTACATGCCTCTTGCCTTGCTAATCCCAGTAATTGATGAACTCCTATACCAATGATTTTCTTCATATTATTTGCAATTTGTTTATTAATTAAGACGGCACTTATTTTGGGACATGAACCAAGTAAACACGATTACGTGCTCGGTAGGGTGAGAGAAAAGAAGGGCTTTTATATGTATCCATTCACTGCTGCTCGTTCAAGAGTGAGTTTACCAAAAGTGCATACTAATGTACGCTTAACACTAAAAATACATAGACACACATGACTGGACGAGCGTGTAGATGTTATTGGATGGGCAAATGAAATAAATAATAGAGAGTAATTAAGGAAACCAAGCTGCAGTGTTGAATGAGGGTGTGCACAGAGGAGCTGGTGTCATTAATTTAGTTCCTTTCATATACAGAATTTAAATTTCATATAAGCATGTAGGGTAATAAAAGCGTTTTTAAGCATGCTGGAACTAGATGTAATACCATCAACCCCACTGACTGTTATCCCTCTCTCACTCTTTAACTTTACTAAAGACACGAGTCGAAGAGACAGCACATGTCCTTTAGTGAGTTTGCTGATTAAAACTTCATTCTTGCTGGTAATAGCTGGAGACTGGTAAAGGGGGTCTGAGGGAATCATTTGCAAATATTTCCATAAAATGTGGAAGAAGCAAAATGCCTAGAATACAAAAGCGCAAGATTTGCATCTATTAAGCCGCCACATCACTTTGGGATATTTAGCGACTTAGATCAGAAAAACTGGGGACATGATGCTATAAATATGATCACTATATCATCAGCTCTCTCTGGCTGTCAGTCACAAACACACTGCATAACCAGCCAAACTGTTGTAGTTTTAAGGAAAGCAAAACTTGGTTGTTTCAGGTTAAGAGTGAGTTTAGCTTCTTGCGCATCATACGGTCTCTAAATTAGCAGACCTTTTAGCGATGAATAACTTTGTAGACAACAGGCTTTCCTGAATGTTAATGCAAATCAGTTTGTTTGCCCTGTCAGTTTTGTGAGGACAAAGTCAAGACGCGGCAGATTATGCTGCCTAAATAAGGATTATGGAGCATTTTTGTCTATGATAAAAAAGAATGTTGTTTTTAAGGACCATTTTTTGCTGTGAGCTGTATAGTGCTAGTTTTGGGCCCCCGTGCTACCTGGGGCCTCCCACGAATAGAAAGTATTTATATATTTTAGTATTATGTATTTAATTTTAAATATTCAGTTTCTCCCGTACCAGCCATCGCTGTTTATTGTTTGCTTTACCTAAGTATTTATTACATTTTTCTCCAGATAAAACTGACCAAAGGTTTTTTTATGAATATGACTGGGGTAGGTAGCAGTCACTTTAATAATATGAATGGGTGGGATTTTTTATTAATATGACTGGGGTGGGTAGCAGGCCCAAAATATAGGGTGCTTCATAAGGCTCTCAATCTTTAAAACGGCCCTGCCATTTTTGAAAACCATTCCTAAACAGAAAAAACAGCATTTCTATGTTGATTAGTTAACATAGAAATGTGTTAAATAATTGACATAATATTTCAGGGGAAATGTATAGGTGTTACAACTTGTCAGTGTGATGGGACGAACTGCTCAGATCCCAGGCCGTCCGGATGCTAATATTGAACTGACGACATGTCAACATGTGTTGTTGGTTGTAGAAGGTTCCTGAGCTCTACTAGCATGTCTGTAGACAGTACAGTATGAAAACCAATGCAAGCAACACAGCAGCAGGAGAGAAGCAGACTGCACAACAGCGCTGTTGCACTACGCCGGGGCAAAAAGAGGATGACCCTTTTCCTCTTAGCCTCAGCTTCTTCCTCTCTCTCCTTAACACCCCCACCCTTATATCCCTCTGCCCTAAACGGCTGGATTTCTACCAAGCAGCATTCCTCCGGGGGAGCCGAGTGGCCCTAACAAGCATCATTACAGTGTCCCAGGGAGAGGCAGGAGACAGCTGGAACTCTGTGCATGTGACCCCAGCCACTCTGTGGACTTAACTCCGGTCACTGTGATCAAAGCCTGCAGGCCAGCAGCTGAGACTGGCAAGTCAAACATGGGGATTCCACAAATAGGGCCGGTGTGAGTGAGCACCAATATAGGCTACCCAAGAAGGTATTACCATGGTGATGTGTTCAGAAAAAGGCTGTGAGTGTGTTATATGAAGTGTTTGTGTCTCTATGTCATGAATGAATTTGAAATGGCTTTTTGTCTGCCCTTTTCTGAGCAAAAACATTGAGTTCAGTGAAAGAAGAGTAAACTACTGAAGTGGTAGAGCTTTTGTGCGGAGAAATGCATCTTTACACTGGCAGACACAACACGTAATTCAGGATAGGTGTGATGCTCCGCCCACAACTGTGCTCTTTCCTAGCAACTGTTTTGAGTTTTTCAGAACATTCACAAAAATTTGGTCTGAAGAGAACCTGTTTAGGACACAGAATTTGGAATGTGTTTATTTATTAATTTCAAAAGCATGTGAAAGGTCACGCTGTTCGGACAAATTAGCTTTAAGGATAAATACTTTTTTGGGGTAATAATAATAATAATAATAATAATAATAATAAATAATAATAATGTTCATTATCATTTTACCAGTTTCCATTAGCAACAATAACACAGCCCGAACCTCAACTACATGATTTAGTTTGAATGGGATTATGCCAATGTTCTATAGCTTGTCCAACCTCTAAGCAGCTACTATATAATGACACATTTGCATGGGAGAAGCATGCAAAGGTCAATTAGCCTATTCTTTAAGACATTTAGAAAGATGAAAACACACAGGCATACACACACACAAACGCACACACACATGCACACTGCAGTCATGAGGGGAAGTGGGCAGGCCAAGCACTTTGATGTGGGAAAGCTGAGGTCAGTGTATTGCAGCAAAGAGTTTCATTCCCCACAACAGTTCCCCTCGCTTAAACACTGCTGTTTTCTGAACCCAGGTTGAAAAAATACAGAAAAAAGGAGAGCTTTAAAAAAAAATTGCCACTCCTTCATGTGAACCAGCGAGAAGCTGTTAAATATCCTGCTTCGTTTGCTCTACCTTGATACAGGGTCCGCGACGTCGCCTGTTTGCCCTTACCTCGTTTTTTTGTTCTCCAGACCACTGCTGAAAAAGTGAAAGGTCTCGGGCGCATATAAACTAATTTCAAATGTCATGTCTTGTACGGCTTTAAATGAAAGGAAACGTCTTGCTCGCTCGCCAGGGCCAAGTCAATGAATTTGTCAAAATTTTATGATAATTCATTCAATTATTCCTTAGACATTTAAATGATGGCAAAGGCATTGAGGGAAGAGGAGAGGTAGATGGAGGAGGAGGAGGAGGAGGAGGAGGGCCCCCACTAATAATCCCTCTACTGATATTAGAGTGCCTCCAGAGGGCTTTTAAAAGCTCTATATCAGAGCAAAAGCTGCTAAAACTTCACTCCCCCACATACAACACGACAACAAATGCAATGACCTAACCTGTTCATTAGGCTTTGCTTGGCTTCAATGTATTTATTTGCATTGCCCTGGATTTTGCCCCGTATTTCACCACTTTTCCTTGATATATATATATGTTTTTTGTCCTGAAACACACACATACACTTTACCCAAACCAGTGCAGTCTCAGCAAATGCATTGTGTGTCCCTCTCTGAGAGAATGACAATAAAATTGGCTCTCAGTTCTTCTCACCCCTGTGACCTGTGACCCCCTCTCGGTCTCCCTAGCTCCAGGCTGAAGTCGGTGGGGGTCGGGGAGGCAGAGCGGCCGCTGCTGTGCCATGGCTAAGCTCCCCCTCTAGTGTTCACACGTCTGCATTCCTCGCAGCTACAGTGGAAGCCCTTTGGTGTGGAGCTCAGCCCAGAGGAACGCAGCCTTCTACTTCTGCTCGTTTTACACTTTGTGTGCTTCCAAGCGCTAGCTAGCAGGCGCACTGCTTGCAGCTGAAGTGCACTTTTTAGCCTGATAAATAGCAGATGTTGCATTTGCCATTCTCTCTATACCAGTGACTAGAGAGCTGCTTTCTCCTTATACAGCTTCTCTTTCTTATCTCTTTTTTACCAAATGCCTGAAACTATGCTAGTTATTTTTGAGACCCTGCGAGAAAAAGACAAAAAAAAATGGCAAAGAAAGGAAGGCGTATGCGGCTGTTTGTTATACTAGCGCAGCATGTCAGATCACGGCTAGTAAGGCAGTAAGAAAAGAAATCAAAATGTACAAATTGCTTAAGTATATACAGTCTGCGTTGTAGTGCGCGGTGTTAACTTCCCCCTGTGCCTTCTCACGGCTGCCGTGGCTAAGTGCTTTTGCAGCGGCTAGCATTGACACAAGCTAGCCTGCGGGGGGATGCTAATTACGCTTTCACTCTCCAAATTAACCAACTTTCACTGGGACCCAGCCTCCATCTGACTCACTTGAGGACCGGTTTGGGGTGGTGTGTGTGTGTGGGGGGGGTGTTGGTAGGGTGGGGGAGACAGAGACAGAGAGGGAGAGAGAGAGAGAGAGAGAGAGGGGCTAGAAAATTGAAACAAACCAATAATCTTGTACTTTGCCTCTTGAAGGCAAGCCACAGCGCCTCTAATGTAGACAAGTCATTTTGTACAAGCCACAAGCGCCCGTGGGGGACAGGAGGGGAGCGCATTGCGGGCCGCCTCGTTTCAAAGATCTTTTTTGCAATCAGTGCCACAATGGAGGCCCCCTCATTTTATGCTGCTACATCATAAAAGTGCTCCTTTTGTTACATTTCCATCCTTAAAAGGACCTTAATCCCTTTTCTTTTCAGGCGAGTCTATGGCAAATTCCACAGGGACATCCCATTCGCTGCGAGAGCTGGAGTGACCCACTCAGAAAGCAGCATGGCAAAGGCTTTGAGCTTTTCTTCCCCTGCCACTCTCCCGAGAACATTAAATCGTACTTTTCATTCCCCTCACCGTAGGGGGACGCCCCTTAATGATGACAGAGAAAGAGAAATTCCTCCACTCGGGTCCTATGATACCATTCTGCTGTCAAGCGGGCGTCTCGGCGGACAGAGAATCAAACATGGCTTCCTGCAGGTGGAGCGGCGATGAAGGTCACGCCACGGCCCGGAGGAGCAGGGGGAGAGGCAGCACTTCAGAGGAGCTGCCAGCTTTTCCCACACCAAATTAAGTCATCTGTGAAGACGCAAGGCTCTCCAGCTTTTCATCAGCGTTAGGGGTTTGTTTGTCACTTAATTGTTTCTGCTAAGCACAAGGGGGGAGTTTCGTCTTCCTTTTCCTCGCAATATTTCATAATCGCTGCACAAAACGGCATGAGGGCCCAGGCTGTGCCCTGTGAATCTCATTAGTCTGGTGCACTCACGTTTAAGCTTCACTTTCTAACCAACCACTTGTTATTCTTTTTAAGCTATGATTGCAATCATATTGCCACATACTGTGATTGGGATATGCAGTGGAATATATTACAAACACATTTTTGAATCAGTAATGGCATTGATAAAAATCAGCCTGCATTATTGTGACCAAATAAACTTTTCATCAGATCAATCAACATTTTCATTCATCAAAACACCCAAAGAAACACATCTTTGGATAGATACCAGGCACCAGGATAGATAGAAGGCAAGCTGGCGGAGGCAGTGTGATGCTCTGGGCAATGTTCTGCTGGGAAAGCTTGAGTCCTGACATTCATGTGAATGTTAACTTTGAAACGTACCACTTACCTAAACATTGTTGAAGACCAAGTACACCCCTTCATGGTAACAGTGTTAACGGCGTGGCCTCTTTCAGCAGGATAATGCACCCTACCACATGGCAAAAATTGTTTAGGAATGGTTTGAGGAACACGATGTGTTCATGATATTGGCATGATGGTCTCCAAATTCCCCAGATGTCAATGAGATTGAGCATCTGTGGGTTGGGCTGGACAAAGTAGTCTGAGACATGGAGGCCCCACCTTGCTACTTTGCACCTTGTGTCTTGTGGAGTCCATGCCTCGATACAGACACATGTAAGAGACTCATATGAAGTCTTCCTACTTCAGTGAAAGACTGCAAAGACATAAAAACAACAATCCTGCACCACCACAGAACCAATCCATTCACGGTTCAAGCTATGTTTAACAAATTTCACAGATGCTGTAATGAACTGAGAAGTATATCTAGCATATGTGCTTTTCTCCTTAACATTTTTGATAAATGTCAGAATAATGATGAACACACCATTTCCTTTAAGAAAACTTTCTTTGCTGTCTTCTCTCTTTTCAGATGATTGGCATACACTGTGTTCACTTTACACAAGCTTGAGTGAATGCGTACACAAACATGCTTTTCCAGACATTCATAATCATTCATCTGTGATGCTGTGGATGCTTTGTTAACATCAGCTGAAACGTTTGTTAACTGCTGCCTGTTAAGCATCATGGTGGTGGAACTGTGCTGCATTACCTTCTAGCGCAACGTTATTTACTGTGTAGCTCTAAGCGTAAGCTGGCGGCACTTGCGGCAGGTAATAATTGCTGGATAATTGCCTTTCCTATAATGCATAATGCAGTCAATACACACAGCGCAGTCAAACATTTAAAATGGTACTTTTCTCTTGGTATCCCACATAAAGGGAAAGTGCATCTTCTGAACATAAGCAATTAAACAACTGTAACAATAAACCCACCTTCATTAGGTAAAATTACTGTTCCTGCAGTACAAGATCAAGCATTTTATTTATTCATTCAATTCCATGGGGAATCAGCATATGACAAACATCGTCTGCAACTAGCACTTACAGATAGCTTTAGAACAGCTTGGCACAAGCACTTACTCATCTTTGTTACAAGTAGATTAGCTTCAATGGTGGAATGAGAATGGCTACTTGTCCACAACTAATCAAAATGCATTGATGTGTATTTTAAAGGCCAATCAAAATGATGAACTGAGCATAGTGGGAAGATGAATAAGCAGATTTGCTAAATGGATAGGCCTATGGTGATTTACTGTAAATGAGGCTCTCCTGTTGATTTCTCCTGAATAGAAAAAAATGACATTGTGAACCACAGTTCTGGTGGATGTGGCCAGTAAAGAGGAGGGCCTTTTGCATTCGGATCAGGGGCATAAAGAGCCAGATATTGAAAATGTAATGCAGTGGGATTTGACCAGGTGAAAAAGTCAGACTCTGGTCCTGCTGATAGTTGGATAGAGAGCTCAAAAACAGGCTGTGCTAGGGGAGTACTCGGGGAGTGTTTCGCCGCAAGCTTCACTCCTTTTGTAATGGGTTTTTCTGTCTCCTAAGGGTTAGTGAGGGAGACTCAACGAAATGTGGTGATGTGTATTGTGCAGAATGCAATTTCCACATCCTCTTTTGTGATCCTAGCTAGCCTGGAAATTACAGTCACATGCAAGCCCTTACAATATGCTTGCATTAATACTTTGCAAGTGCACTAAGGGCAAGGCGACCTTGGACTGAACTTTTCTTTCACTGCTACTGACAATGATGAAAATACAGCAGAGGCTATACCATCGGCCATACCTACTTACGAGACGCCATGAAGAAACAACACAGATACTCAACTTTCATTAAGCCGTAATGACCCATCCATCACTGCTCTGCTCATAATTATCAATGTCTTTGTGCTGTTTGTGTTGTTTCAGCACATTGACCGTGCTGATCTCTAGCAATGGAGAGTGGCCACAGTGCGGCCCGGTGCCAGGGATGACCGCAACATGCGCTGTGTTTTTTAATTCGCACCACCATGCTGGTGGTAGTAGCCCGCCACTTCACCCGCCATCACCTCTAGTACATTAGTGACCATGTCCGTCAGTAGCAATTATTATGGATGAGGTGTTAAAACACAAGCACCATCCTGCAAGATTAGGACACACTCCTTGAAAGGACCACCAGCTCTGCGGTTTATGCCTAACACAAGGTCATGTCTTCTCCTATCTTCTTAGTTCAATGCTACGTATAAACTTATGAAGATTAAAGCCAAAGTCAGGCAAAAGAACATACTTTCACAATTTTCCACATACTCTAAATGTGGTCAATAGGCCAAGTCAGGAGTGGGCTTCTTTATTCATAAATCATCGCACTTGCCTCCAACTCAAACTGTTAAGTAATCTCACTGGCTTATACTGTTTCTGACATTGTGTGACACTACATACAATCTATAAAAATGATATAAAAGTGCAATGTAAAAAGCATGAAGCATAGCTAAAAACAGTAGTAGCAGCTATCCAACAGTAAAATCTTGAATTTTGCTTGTACTTTTAGGAATTTTATGTGATGCTAAGCTTCCATTGGTTGTTAGTGGCATTAGCTCAATACTAAAGAAAACTTCAGACACCAAATGTGTCTTAATTCCTCACATTTAGGGCGGGAAAGCTGTAAATTTGACTTTTAGTGTTTTCGACTTGCAAAATCTAAACAAAACAAGGTGCATTTCCGTGAGAAAAGGCAAAGTGTGATTGCGTGATTGCTATAAAACCAGTGTTTGGAGACACTCAAACATTGGTTTATGGGCAAAAAGAGTTTGTGTTAAAAAAAAAAATAAAATACTCACACCGTGGATTAGAACCGGATATCCTCTGATTCAGTGTCCGGCGTCTTACCGTTGAACCACCGAGGGGGTCACTAACTCACTGCCTCTTACCAAGCCATGGTTAGGGGCAGCTGAACGCATAGCTCCATTCACAGGCTGATTATTGTTAATTAAACTACAACAAACTGTGACAAACGTCTTTTTTTATTACTGACCTGAGCTTTAGTGTCTTGAAGTCTGTGCATGAGTCTGCTGTGTGTTTTGCTACATGTTTGTTTCTCTGCATTTGTGTTTCTCCGCATTTTGTACTTGTCCGGGCCGCCTTAGCCATGACGTCACAGACTCTCTCTAAAGGCGACTCGACCGTTTTTTCTCTCCATATATTACAGAGGTGACTCGACCACAAAAATTGATCAACCGATCAAAAATCTGAATATATGCACACTGCACCAGACATTAAAGGATAGAATTTTGCCAAAATTCTATAAAGGGTCTGATGAGGAGTGACGCCAAAAAATAAGAATAAAAATAATAAGAATAAAAACAATAATAAGAAAACTTATGAAGAACAATAGTATGATTGCTTCCACAATCACACTAATAAAGGGATGAAGGTCCATGAACGGGCACTTGTAACTGCTCTGAGGGCAGAACATTTTGAGTCATTCTGCAAGTTCAATTACTGGAAGGACAAAACGTGTCCTCTTCATTTACTGGAAGAACAAAACAGTGTTCTCAGAGCAACTGTTTGCTCTCCACAGACTGAGAGCAGAGGGAGGGAAGGAGCATCTCTGGACATAAACCAGAGCCAGCATGGAGAGCAAGAAATGAAAACTTAATCTAGGAAACCTTCAGCTTGCCATGGCCTCCTCCTTTCTCTCATCCACTCTTCACCCTTTCTTCACCCATCCCTGTTTTTTTTTCCTTTTGGAGGGAAAAAAAAATAAAGAGACTGAACACTGTCTGTGTTTACTCATCTGCAGGTCACATTCTGTAGGGGGTGGCAGCAGTTCCCAGCTCAATTTCCATACCCTCTCATTCATTTTATTTTCCTACAATTTATTAAGCAATTAAAAATCTCCTATTACGTACCTTTTAGACTGTCTTTTTTTTTTTTAGCAGGCCAAAATTATTACACCAATTTGTGTCATAATTATCATAACATTACACTAATTCCCAGAGAAGTATTTAAATTATATGGTTGGTTGATTGCGTGATGAATTAAGGAACCATTCTCGAGGAACGCTGCAAAAGGGGCTCATCCAATTCAAATATGGATTAGACCTTAAAACATGGTTAGAAATTGCGAGCGGGGCCAGCTTTGCACAGTAAAGTGGGCTGTGAAGCAATAGTCTTTAAAGGTGATGTTGAAATAGGAAGGCCACATAACGACATAATGACAGACATGGGGGGGCTATTATTTAAAAGGACTTAAAAAGTGTCCTATAAAGTAACTGTAAATTCAATGAAAATTTCAGCTAAAAAAATGTACTATCATTTGATTACGAGATCTGAAAGGTCTCTCAAGGCCACTCTGGGTCAGTGGTCCAATGTCCAGGTGCTGCAGAAGTTAACGGTAAGATGAATTTGTCAAAATGAACATTATTCCATGCTGAACCGGGGCTTTATAGGACAGCAGGGATGCTTAAAAAAGAATAGAAAAGATCATAAAGCTTTTAAGCAGTCTGACCTTGTAGAGAGAAAGAAAGATGTTCATTGTAGAATGAAATGCTCCAGCCTAATTTAAATCACAGGCCACTGGAGCACTGAATGCTTGTGCAATAAATGGTGCCTTTGATTTGCAGTAACAAAAAAAGTTCATATTGTGTTCATGCACTCACACACTCACAGCCACTTACAAATAGACTCCCAGCCTGAAACAGTTTAAAGTGCTTGTATCATGAAAAACACGCTTTTTCTTACTTTTTATGAACAAAAATCCTTGGGATAATACGGAAACATCGTCTCAAAATGTACTATTCACACTCCAGTCCATGTATAAAGTCTAAAATGCAAAAAAAAAAACCCATCAGGTATTCATTGATGGATGAATGACTGAAGCATTGCCATATATCCACCTGTTAAGCCTACAGAAGTTTAGCCCCACCCATTAATGTAGAAGAGATGAGGTGTGTTGTAGCCTGGCTTACTTTATGAATGTGCCACAATACAAGGCAGCCAATCAGAACAGGGGTCATTTACATATTTCAGTCTTAAAGACACAGAAACAACAACAGCCTGTTTAATTATTAGAGATAAGAAGTTGGAAAATGGTCATATAAAATTTTGTATATAAAATGACACAAATATCACATGTTGATTTAATTAAAAAGGAAAAAAAAAAAAAACATAGGATGTGTCCTTAATGGTCCAAAATTTCAAAGTCGCAGTAGATCCACTGCATGGAAGGAATGCGCAAATCTCTGTTTCATAGGACAGGCATAAATTTAATTGAATTATATGCATATTTAGAGTAGACAGGAGGACAGCGTTTGTTAGACGATTTTCCAAAAAGGAAAATCCAGAGATGAAAGGAGTATTTTTATATATCATAAGGTGATTAAGGACTACTGAGCTCACCAGAAAATCATTTTGGTAAAATTAGTCATCCATTTGGGTGGATTTAGTCGAGCGCTAGCATATGCACACACAAGCAGGTACACACACGCATATGCACATGCTCTCAGAATAGCCTACAGAAAACAGAAGGCCAAGCTGGTTGTGGTGTATATGGTAGCAACAGTAGCGGTAAGCGTATAAACTGCGACAGTGCATGTAAATATGAAGAGTAATATTTATCTGCTGAATTAATGTGGTGTTTAAGGAATATACTCACTCTCTTGTGAACGGTTGGGTGACATTGGACCACATGTAATCTAGATTATGCAGCGTGATTACAAATATCCCCATATATCCCCAACTTCAAATTCTTTGAAAATATGCATAATCAGGTTATGGTCGTTTTAAAGGAATGCTAATTATTTATCGGAAATGTTGAACAATGATTACAATGTCAATATATCAGTCTGTTATTATAATTTTGTGACTTTATGGCCAATAACAGCATACTAGCTGTGTGACAATGTCTTATAATAATAGAGTGGCCATACAAGACTGTATTTGGTCAATATTTGACCAATTCAAGCATAAAAGCAACTTTATTTTTAAAGAGACACATGGGAGAAGAATATAGTCTCAAAAGTAATCTAAAAAGTAATTCAATTGCATTTTTTTCAGATTAGCTTACATTTTTATGTTACTGATTACATTTTTAGGCATGCAGTTTGTATTAGATTTCATTCCTCCAGTAGTCTCCCCAACACTGGTAGTGTTTCTCTTCCATGTTATTGTGTGTCAAGTGATATGTGCAATCATGCATCATTTCGGTGTGGTTCCAAAGCCCAGGCAGGAAGAAACTGCAACCACACAGTGCTCAGTGGGCCTTCGTATTCACTTACACCCCCCATTGCTTATGGAATTGAACAGGGCTTTGATCCCCAAATCTAATTGTTTAGTGTTGCACAAACCAAATACAAGCCTGTTGGATTGCTTAACCAAACAACATCCAACAAGACTTCAATTTTCAGGAGGGATGTGGGTGTAAATACACATTACCAATTACAAATATACCATAAGCCTTCCTACAACTCTTAATCTCCAATTACATAAATTATGCAAATCATTCCCATTAGAATATTAGGCTGGAATATTCAGGAGAGCAAATAAAAAAAAATAAGCATGTAAATAAAGGAAATAAAATTTGCCCCCAAATATGGAGATCAGTATCAGTGGTGAGCACTGCCAAAAGCCTCCAGTCTCACTGCAGCCCCCTTTCCAATTCCACTTTCATCACGTCCCTGATTACATGCGAGCGAGTGGAGTGAGTGGAGCGTGTTTATGCGGTCACGTTCCTGGAAAAACAGCCATTGCACAAAACAAAAATAAATAAATGTCTCATTGTGGGCACATGGGTGAAGGGCTTTTTGTGCCATTGTCTGATGTGTCAGGGGAAATGAGAGAGGGGTGTTAAGAGGTGCAAAGATGTGGCAGCACACCTGCTGGGATGGCCCAAGCACAGCCTGCTATCCAGCGCCATTTAATGCATGCCGCTCGCCGGGCCCCCTTTGTTGGCAGTGAGCTGTTGGTGGTTACATGTTTGAAGTGTCACAAGTGTCAGTCTTTATTAGATGCAGCACGACGCCGGTGAATGAGCGCTAGCAGAAATAAAGGATAATAATAATGGCCCCGCGCGGGCCATGGAAGAAAAGTAATGTGCCGCAAATTAAGAAAACTTGGCAAGCTTACCTGGGTTGTGCCGTCCGAGTGATTTCAGCATCAGGCTTTTGTCACGCTTGCTAATGCCCCAACTTCCAGGCTCAATTGTGGCGCCATTTGTCAGTGATCATTACTGATGGACTAATATAATTCCCGCCATTGATTAAAATGTCTTGTAATTTAACAAGGATGGAGGACGGATTTATCTTGTGCAAACTAAAGGAGGCAGAATATTACAGTGTCTTATCTAGCAGCAGCCAGGCGGGTTATTCATCACTCATCAGGAGTGTCTCTTCCACAGCGGCTCAGACTCGTGCAATTTTAAAGGGATTTAAGCTATTTGTATCTAGCCAGTATTCACTTCTACTTAAAATCTGAGTGCGTTTAGACCTTTTAGTTACAATATACAGTTCAAGTAAACCCCAAAACTGCAAACTTATATATATATTTAACAGTTATCAAATTAATAGATCCGTGCTCTACCCACAGAAACTCTTTCTTCATTTGCAAGATTGGACAAACTGCACAAAATGAATTTAGTTTGCACTTCAGATTTATTACATAATGTTCAGTTTCCATTGTAGTTTTTTGTGTTACAATTTCTCATATTTTGGGAGGGATTTTGACCCTCCAACCAAATTCTAAATCTAGTTAAATCCTCCCCATTACATTATGCTATAGATCTGGGAAGGCGCATTCTTCCTGTGAAGGAACAACACATCTTTTCAAACTGCCACTATCACAACATCCTTGGATGTTCAACACACTTGAAGGAGAACCCTAATAGCTAATTCTTTTACATCAGCTAACAGACGCCCTAGCATCGTGTGGAGTAATGGGAGAAGGGGGGTTCATCCTACCTACTCACAGAGAGTGAGGCCGAAAATTCTCTCTTAGACTACCCACCAAGGATGGCTGTGTCTTAAGAAAATCTTGTAACAAAAAAGTAAACAATAAATCTATAGTTAAACTGAAGACATGTTGGCATTACTGCCAAAAGGCTTAATGCGATGTGTGGAATAGAGCTACACCGCTTGATAAGCCCTCTCCAAACGATGGCATTCATTGCAGTCCTGAAAGATACAGGAGGAAATTTGGCATCAGACTGGACATGCTGTCCAGTCTCCAGCCCTCAGTGGACCCATGAGGAGTGGGTATTGATTGACAATTGTTGGCAGTGTTCACAGACAAAGGATGAGTGCTGACAGAAAATGCCCATAATTGCTCTCACTGCCACCTCATTCGGAGTAGGCAATTTCAGGGGGAGGGGAAGCATTGTGACCTTTTGCTTATTTAATTCTCCAGTAATAAGACCAAGAGGAGATGATCACTGAGGCACATAATGACACACTTATCAATACATGGATCCATGCAGAATGTCCAGTGAACAGAGCTATGAAACAAGGCGGAAATACATGCAACGGTTACTCCATGTTCGCTGGCGGATGCTGATGGAGTTTGGGTGAGCGAGTTTGGGCTGCTTACTGGAGCTCCATATGGTGTTCTTGGTCCGTGTCATTGCCTTGTTACAGTTCTGACTACCAGCCAGAGAAAGGGGAGAGAGAGGGAGAGAGAGAGAGAGAGAGAGAGAGAGAGAGAGAGAGAGAGAGAGAGAGAGAGAGAGAGAGAGA
>JBBPCZ010000042.1:6872829-6884463 GCA_037974445.1 Brycinus macrolepidotus | reverse complement strand
CAAAATCTTGTGGAAAGCCTTCCAAGAAGAGTGGAAGCTGTTATAGCTGCAAAGGGGGACCAACTGCATATTAAAGTCTATGTACGAATGCAATGCCATTGAAGTCCCTGTTGGTGTAAGGGTCAGGCGTCCCAATATTTTTGTCCATATAGTGTATCTAGTTTGTGGGCCTCCACTTAAGTGATAGTTCGTCTCAAATCAAATGCAGTCACATTTTTACAGATTACACTGTCATACAGTGTCAGGAGTGAGAGAATAATTGTGTAAACTATTGCATGATTTTTTTGTAGTACTGTAGTTAATGTAAATAAATAAAGAAACACAAACAAACATTCTTTTCTGTATCTTATTAACTATAATTTCCTGTCTTTCCTATGGAAGTAGGCTTTTTGGGGGAAAAAAAAAAAGTAATTTGACTGGGAGGGCCCAAACCTTCTCACACAACTGTATAAGCAAAGAAACTTTATTAAACCCAGCGTGGCAGTATGACAAGTGCGTGACACTGCTACATAGTGGTTTGTGTGGTTGGTGCATGTTTACAACAATAAAAAATATATATATTTGTGGATATTAAAAGAAGGATATTGGAAGAAAAGCTTGTAAACCATATAAACTTGTAACTGTGGTTCATAATTTATTATGGCAATATATATAGAGATATTTTTAAGATTTTCTTTCCAGAACCTGGACAGAGACAAACCTGGGGTGACAACTTATTGTCTTCTACTGCAATAACAGAGGCTTAAAACACACTTAAAACACGCAATACAGTTTGCATGTTCCCATTTATTATTTGTCCGCCGATATTAAACTCAGAGCTACTCCTGATACAGCCGTGGTGTTGTTTGTCTGTGATCTCTGATCAGGGCTACAACCTTTGCAAATAATATCCATTGCTTTCATTCACTTTACAGTAGCCAAGATAGTGTAACACAAAACATCTCAATGACATTAGTCACTATGAGCCTGAAGCACGGTGGAAAGTGAATGCAGCTGGAGAGTCAAGTCCACAAGCTGTGGTACGGAGGTGGGATCCGCTGACAACCTGTCTCAGTTCAAAAACACTCTCTCCTGTGGCTTCACACCACATATGCCTCTGTCTGCCTCTTTCTCCTGGGGGGGGAAGTATAGAAGTGGAGGAAAACGATTAGAAGGACAGTCTGAAGCCTTTAATACTTGCGGGAAATAGGCAGGGTAAACACAATTATACTTCTGCACAAATTAATTGGACTCATTAAAATGAAACATCTGTATATCAGGGTACATGCCACTAGCCAACCTGCTTAACTCAGCTCTTATAAGCAAGGGACAGAAACTCCTACCCACTCGTCGTCATTATCATATCAGAACCGTGTGTTTTATGACTATACGTCATCTGAAAACACCAGCTGTCCTTTGTATTTTATGGAAATTTCATGATGAATGGATTCATACAAATGGCCAAAATGACCTGGTATAAAATCTTGTTAAATTAATGTACATCAAAGTATTTTTTTTCTGCAAAGTTACTATTTGAAAGAGGTTTTGCTACAAAATTGGAATTATACCAACCTATATCTTCTGTCTGTATGCCATAGTGCTGTCACTACACTATGTGGACAAAAGAATTGGGACACACCTGTAAATTATTTAATTACTTCCAGTGAAGGGCAATCTTCAGCATACCAAGACATTTTGCACAAGGTCATGTTTCCAGCTTTGTGGACGCAGTTTGGTGAAGAACCTTTTCTATTCCAGCATGACTGTGCCCCAGTGCACAAAGCAAGGTCCATAAAGACATGGCTGGATGAGTTCAGTGTGGAAGAACTTGACTGGCCCACACAGAGCCCTGACCTCAACCCCATCCAACACCTTTGGAATGAACTGGAACAGAGATTGCCAGCCAGGCCTTCTCATCCAACATCAGTGCCTGAGCTCATAAATGCTGTACAGAATGAATGGGCACAAATTCCCACAGAAACACTCCAAAGTCTTGTGGAAAGCCTTCCAAGAAGAGGGGAAGCTGTTATAGCTGCAAAGGAGGACCAACTCTATATTAAAGTCTATGTATTTGAATGCAATGTCATTAAAGTCCCTGTTCGTGTAATGGTCAGGCATCCCAATACTTTTGTCCACATAGTGTTCATTTTAAGTATCGGTACCAAAATATTGGCAACAATTGTAAAGTCTTGTCATGTTTAAGGTAATGTCAAGTGTACCCAAGTGCATAATGGATTAGGTTAAGTTTTCCCCATTCTTAACACCCAGTGTGGTCTGAATATGTTTCCTTCTCATGTATTCTTGGAAATAAAGGCAGATAAGAGTCTACTAGCTAGCTAGCAATCCGGGGCAGTAGGACACTTATTTGGACTGTCCTTGGAGTAAAACCATCTCAAGTCTCAAAGAATGGAGTCTCAACAGCCAAGCTCATGTCTAAGCTTATCTCCAGAGAGTCTGGTGTGCAGAACTGGCCATTGCATACTACTGGTGACATAGTAAGATTAAGCCTGGCAAACTAGCATTTATTTCTGCACAGAAGTGTATGATTTTATAAAAGCGTTGGTTATTGAAATGACTTTACCATTTTTACCATTTTAATGATCAAATTTTAGCTGCAGCCCAACTCTCAAATAACGATTAGTACAAAATCTTTGACAAAATGCTGTTATACCAGACCAGCTCTACCTACGTTATCTCCCTCAGAAATAACTTATTTACTGTTGTGAAGTAATGCTGATTTGTCCCGTAACTGGTTTAAGTCTTTTTTTTATGACACATGCAGTCGTTCTGCACTCTAAAAGTGCTGGTGATGCCAATAATATACCTAAAAAACATATCATGACAAAAGTAAAGGTCATACTGCCCTCCATTAAGCACTATGTTACCCTATATGCATTTGTCAAATTTGAGAAATGAGTATGTACATTTTTGGGAGGTTTTCTGGTCAGAATATACAGAACAAGCCAGAAATCCCATCACAAATTTGCTCTACATGCACGTCAGTGTAAAGTGACGATGTAATTGTAGTCATCCAGGAAATACAGCCATTTCATGTACCTCCTTCATGGTGTAATAGAATCTTCACTATTTAAAGAAAGCATTTCTGTTTTTGTGGCACAACCTTCCTCCAGCACCTTTTTTTTCTCTGCATCCCAGCCAGCTGCTGCCAGTCAGGGAAGACAGGAGCGCCTGGCTTTGTTGGTTTAGTGAAGCCCACCCGCCAGAGCCCCCCCTTGAGACTACAGGTCCTCCACAGCCTCGCAACAGTCTGCTCCACTTGGCTGCGCAGGCAATCTGTTTTCTATATTACTAGCTGGTATCACTGTACTATGCACTATAAAACAGCAATTGAGCAGGAAATTAAGTTAGGGGATCGGTATTTGGCAGCGGCGGAGCGCTCCGTGGTCTTCCCCTCTGCATACAAGGATCATTAAATAGCACAGAAGTTTCTTGATAAATTTCCGTAGTTTTTTTTTTTTCTCATCCCCACACCAACCACCCCCTGCTCCCGCCAACTACTACCTCTATGGTTGCTGTATTTTCTTTTTTTCTCGTTTCTGTCAGTACAAACGAGGAAACAAAACATCCTAATGGGTATTTGAACAGCTTGAGATGTGTCGGCCTGGGAACTCACTTCGCTGTGACAGAGACTTTAAACATTTCAGTAGCTAAATATGGAACATATCTCTCTCTCTCTCGCTCTTTCTCTGTGAATGGCTTTCCTCTGCACAAACAAACAGAGGACACTGTCTCTAAACTAAGCTCCTTTGGATTAACAGATGTGGAGCATCCGTCCCCCCCAACACCACCACCCCTTTACCTCTCTCTGTCTCTCTCTCCCCCTCACTTCCTTTCCATCCTCCCATCTCCCTTTATTCCATTTGTTTTTGGGTTTGTTTTTTTTTTCTCTTCTCCGTCTCTCCCACCTCCGTTAGCTCCAGTTTCCATTAACCAGAGTGAGTGCGGCCTGGCTGGAGTGTGTATGGTATTGGCATGGTGAGTGACAGCGTGCAGGCTGAGGCAAATGCAGCCTGTTCCGAGCAGTTCATCACTCACCTCGCAGCTCTGAAGCGCTAGAATTGGGTTTAGGAGGCTGTTTCCTCTGGAACGAGCGGCTGACACTCAATCACCCAAGCAGCACAATGCTGTCATAACAGGGAGGACAATTTACATGGGATAGAACTCAACTAAGTGACAAAGTTCTACTGGCTGAGCCTCGGTGAAGAAATTCAAAATATCTCTTAATATCTCAGAGCATCTCATCAGTGTCATATCAAAAACCTTGAGCCTTTTTTTAGACTGACTTACTTTTTTAAACCAGTTGGAATGCCAGCCACTCTTACAGTATATGACCATTTTAGGATGAATGGACCAACAGAAGTGGTCCTTAATTTTGTTACAGTGCTCACATTAACATACATTGAAGTTAAATAATAGAAAGAACTTAATTTTTCATTTCACAGATACATTTTGCTTTAACCGTGACCATATTATAGTGTCAATTTAAGGGCTTCAAGTCAACTTGAAATCAGAATGATAATTTTAATTCATTAAAGGTGTAGCAGTTTTTGCCTGTTTTGGAAACGTGTTTTGCCTGAGTGGAAAAATGTGTTATGATTTACGTGACTTCTGACTGTTTTATTTGAAGCTTCATCCAGTTTATAATTAGGAAAGAAAGAAGACATAACTAATATCACCACATGGTTGCTTACGGACGAGGTCTGAAGCTGGCAGACTCAGACTGATAAAATTAAAGTGTAGATACTTGGTAGGTTTACCTAATAAAGTGGCTCATCGGTGTACATCTTATTTTTTAATCTTATTAAATAGAAAATAACCGGCTTTGATCCAAATCACTTCCCGAAGGGAAAAACAGGGTTAGACTGTAGGCTTGGGCTATATCCAAAATAATTAGCAAAATATTTTCTTATTAAAAAAAAGTCATGATTATTGATTATATTGATGCCCTCTCTCTCTCTCTCTCTCTCTCTCACACACACACACACACAAACACACATATGCACACCATTTGCTACAGATATAAAATAATACTGATTACTTCAACATCTTGTAGCATCTATTGATATTAAACTATTTCTCTTCTTGTTGCTTCTCCTCTATACACCTCTATATGGTCATAACATTAAGACAAGCTACGTAATATTGTGTTACTCCCCCTCATGCACCCAAAGCAGCTCTGAACATTCGAGGCATGAACTCCACAAGACCTCTGAAGGTGTGCTGTGGTATCTTCACCGAGACGTTAGCAGCAGATCCTTTAAATCCTGTAAGGTGTGAGATGGGGTATTTTGGATGTCCTATTTCGGGATCCCAAAAGTCCCATGACAAACATAGCTCACACTGCCCGGAGCTAGAAACAGATTCAACCAAGGTTTAATTCCATACTATATAAATATTCTACTTGATGAACTAAAGGAAGAATTTAGTCTCAGTGAATACAACAGTGCGGCCTTGCTTCCTGAAGCATTCCTCCTGTTACATCTCTATCAACCTTCTCCCTTTTAGCGCCACATGTTCAGCCACTATCTGAACACTGCCAGCCTTCTCCCCGACACAAAAGCAAGTGTTTTCACTGCAGTAATCGTTAATGATGCTAATTAATACATTATCTTACATTTTCACTCGGAGAGATAACTCAGCCTTAATTGAGTGGAAGGACAAATGAGTGCAGTGTGTGGATCTGCAGCGAGAAACTTCAAAAAGGCACACGTGTTGCACTGCGCCGAATCCACAAGTAGATCACAAACCTCATGTCTGCAAATCTACGGAAGCTAAAATGTGTTTCTTTTATTAACTCCTTAATCATGAACCTAATTATCATTGTAATAATTAACTTCTAATTCCAATTCCTTTTTTTCGTTGCAATATGATTTGTCACATTCTAATTAGTCTGAAAAGGTAATAAAATGACCTAGATCTCCAACTGTTAATGAAAAGTATTCATAGATCATAGATCATACTCATTTCAGTAAAATCTCCTCCGTGTGTCTTTGGAACTGCTCAAGTGACTTTCAAGGTGAAAAAGAGTGGCAAGCACGGAGTAAGTGGAGGTGAGTTGGAATAACAAACATTTCAAAACGCCTAAATATGATCTGTAGTGTGTCAAGACATGCTCCACAACACTAGATATTTGTATTCATATCAAAGTGCTCAGATCTGACTGTCATTTCCCGTGGCATAAGTGATCCAGTGGGTAAGAACTTAGGCTTAGCTGATGTTGAAAATGTAAGAGACCCCAAATATGACAGAATGTCCTGATATCTTTTGTGTGTGTATACATACACATATACAACCATGGAAAAAAAAGAAGAGGCTGCATCATTTCTTTTCCAGTTAATGCTTTGGCAATTTGTGGGAGTGTGTCTGTGTAAAGTGTGCATGTCACTATTGTTTTATACACTATTGACCACACTTGATTCGAAATTCCAAGCCAGAAAATGTTTGGAGAAAGTGTAAAAATAATACACATAAATAATTTATTATACCTTGGAAATGTTAAATTACACAACACTCTTACATTATTTTACAATTTCAACAATTAAAATAGTGATGTTAAGTGCATGGTGTGTGCATGTGTGAGCTCTATCAGAAACTGAATCAGGAGTGAAGCTGCTGGAATACAGCACATAGAACAGCTGCTCTACAAACACTGCTGCACTTACAGCACATATGGAGGCATTTCTTATTTTTTACACAGCTCACACTGCAATAGTTCATAAAGGAATAGCAACCTGTGCATTTTACATACACACACACACACAGCTGCAAATTGTACAAGCAGTGAACAGAGAAAAAAGGGGAAAGTAGTCTCTTACTTTTTTCCATGGCTGCATATATATATATGTGTGTTAGGGGTTATAATCTATCTATCTATCTATCTATCTATCTATATATATATATATATGTGTATGTATACACACACACACCTAGCTTTATATATATATATATATATATATACACACATACACACACACACATATATATATATATGTGTGGAGAGTTTAAGTAAAACACATTTAATTTTTCTAAACATAATGTTCACTCCCCAGCCCATACAGTCCATTTGGAAGCAAAGCTGTAAAAACGTTTTTGTGTGACACATCTACTGGACCTGTCTCATTTAGCTTACAGCAGTTTAGGCCTGTGGCACAACCTCATATCATGTTCAATGAATTTAAAAAATATGAATTTTATTTAGCCACAAAATATTCTAAAAAGGCAATTGTTTAAGACCATCAGAGAATCATTGTGATTGGGAGAAGGACTAAATAAGCCTCAAAATCAGCCTGATTGTCCTGTGCTGTGCTGCCAGGCGTTAGAGGACCAGGCGTGGCAGTGTACGAGTCACCAGGATGTCACTTCACCTCCTAAATATAAAAGCAAGAAGGAATGATGGGATGAAATGAAGCTTGTAGCCTGCTACCTCTCAATCCAATCACATATACACACATACACAAACACACACACACATACACACACAAACACACACACAACCTCTAGTGCCTTCAGGCCCCACGAGTGCATCCAGCCAGCAGAGATAAGGAGGCAAACAGGGGATAAATCCCGGCAGAAGCAGGGGCTTGACGGACAGACAGGCCACCATTAACAATGCCCGGCCTTGTGAGAGCACAGCGAGCGCGCTGATGGAGAGATACCCTGGCATTTGGCGGCAGTAAGAAGTGGCCCTTAAAGATTTCACACTTCCAATTTCTTTGAATTATCAGCCATCTCCTGCCTGTCACTCAACATGACTGGTTAGAGATGCCAAAGCCAGGTCAAGCCTGGCCAGCTTATTGACAAAGCAATCCAGAGGTGATGTAGCACGATCTGATAAAGCAGCAGCGCAGCAGGCCAGGACAACCATCTGCAACAACAGGCCAGGACAATGTCCAGTTAACCAGAGGGGACAACACTTAATTATCACCATCCAAGACAGCCCAAAACAGCTCAAAAACGGCCCAAAACAACCAACCCCTTCCTGTGAAATTCCATTTTTGTATTATGCAATGTTCACGAAGCATCTTATGTAGCAGTAATGCACCGCCTGGAGGGTTTGTGAGATTTGTTTGTGAGGTTGTTCATATGTAGACCTTGCTGGCAGGCCACAACCTTGTACCTCCAAAATAGGAAGTTTATATTTCTAATTTTTCCTCAAATTGTAAGTCGCTTTGGATAAAAGCATCTGCCAAATGAATGTAATGTAACGTAAGGAAAAAACAGTTTAATGTTCATTCACGTAAAGAGTTTAAGTAATTCTGCTCCATTTCTGTTGGTCTGTTCACTGTAAAATATTCACGCTAATTAAATGGCAGCTGATGTTTTAAAGTATGGCGAAAAAGTACCTTAACATTCATGAAGTCTGAAACTTGGAAAGGATAAGACCACTTAAATAGTTTTTTCCAGGACACAGCCGCAAAGTGACAAAGCAAGTGAGGATTTGAGTCTACTGAGACGGTCCATAATCTTAATTTACAGCATCTCACATCATCAGCAACTCATATAACTAGGTTTACGTATGAGTTGTTGATGTGAGATGCTATAAATGAATATATATAGCTTATTTTCTGGAAATACCCTTTTAATAAAACCTCCCATATCAATAATATCACACTATTACAAGCAAAACAGTTT
This sequence comes from Brycinus macrolepidotus, assembly GCA_037974445.1. Lineage (NCBI taxonomy): Eukaryota > Metazoa > Chordata > Actinopteri > Characiformes > Alestidae > Brycinus > Brycinus macrolepidotus. Next base: position 6,875,832 of record JBBPCZ010000042.1, on the reverse strand, counting down.
GTCAGGGTGAGCTGAAGGCACACACAAACTGAGTTGAGCGCAAAAAGTACCTTTAACTAGGAAAGCTGGCAATGATGTGCAGTAGTGATTAGTCAAGCAGCTAACTACTGTTGCTTATGTATATCAATATTATGTGAGTATTGGTTAACTGAAGTATAAAGTGCACACGCCATTAAAGAATGAGGGGCTGTCACCAACACCAACCATTTTAAAGGAGTCACAGTTAAAAAAAAAAAAAAGGGTAAGAGCCACTATAATATAGCAATATATGGGTATCATTCAGACATGTTCTTGAAACAGACATGGTTGTAGTCCCCTAATGACACAAAACAGCACTGTGCCATTTGACTTTCCTACACTACTTCCCCACCTGTTGCCCTCAATATATTTTAACTACAGCGCTCTGTCACTTTCAGTGCTTTCAGTATATTCCACTTCCAGTATCTTCTTCTGCTCTTTCCGTTTCTCTTTTACTCTTTTCCCCTCGTCCCATTCTCATTAGCTGTCTCTCCCTCCTCCTACCCCTCCTGCCTCTACCCCCTCGGGTCTATAGCCTCACCTCATCCATGTAGTCGGGCTGATTCTATCAGACTGCTTGACAGAATTAGACATATTCTTTTCCAGAGAGTGGGGAATTAATTTCTACATGTGCCTTGCACTGCTGACCTTCCAATCATCTCCCTCTCTCTCTCCCTCTCTCCTCCGTTTCTGTTTCATCCCCTCACTCTACTTCTCTTGCTCTGTAATGGACAGTGATTAGAATTACCTATTTCCTCTCTTTCCCTCTGAAAGATTTTTAGTGCCAGAAAGGGAACGGAAGACCAGTCAAATGTGCCGCCACAAGTGAAGGTGTGAGTCGATATGTAAGGATATATGAAAGACAGAAATACACATGCGTAATGTAAACCTGTGTGTGTGTGTGTGTATGCGTGTGTGTGTGTGTCTGTGTGTGTGTGTGTGTGTGTGTGTTTCCAACATTGTGGACTTGAATTAAATTTTAATTAAATAAGTAATTTTGAAGCATTTTCTTGGTTCATTCATTATAAAAGCTTAGAAATGACAGGTTAATATAAACTACGATCTATTGTTCACTGAATACTACTCAAATGTTTGTACTTGCATGTATTTATTTGACCAAATTTAAGAATATATGATTAACTTAACCATTTAGGCCAGTTTCCTTAATATGGATAAGGCCTAGTCTTCAACAAAATTGCATTCTAATTCTGCAGAGTCTGGGTTTAGGCTTAATCTGGGTCTGGAAACTAGATCTGTGTGGGTATGTGTGTTAGTGGATGTGTTCAAGTGTGTTCCTGAAAATGAAATGGTCTTCTCATCCTCCCACTCATTACCTCAACATCAACCACTTTACCACTAAAACCATCCAATTCATAAATTGACTCTCCATTCTAATAGAATTGCGCAACCAAAACGATCCACTTTTAGAGGCCTACTTATAAAGCGTTACATTTAATAGAGTTAATAATAGACAGCATTAGTAACGTGGCAGAACGACTTTGCCGGAGTGTTGTGTTAAAAGGATTGATGGGCTTGCGTACAGAATTAGAACTGGGGGCTCCCAGATGCAGGCTAACAGCTAACAAATGGCCATTCTCAGCAGAGGCTGCGGATGGGCCGGGACCATTTCCACAGCGGAGTGGGGGCGACAGAGACATACATCAGGCGGGCAGATGGGAGCATTCATCAGAGAGCCATGCGGTTGAAGTGACTTTGAAGTCCTCTAGTGAGAGGTGAGAGAGAGAGCACGGCCTAGACCCCTGTGTTTATGTAGCCACGCTGTGGCTGCTAGCACTTTTAATGAAGGATGGTGATATATGGGGCTGTCCAGCTACACAGAGTCACATGAACACACACGGAGTGAGAGGATGTGTGTGTTCATGTGGGTTATACACACGTGTGTGAGAATCGATGGAGGTGTGCATATTACCTGTATGTTTTATTCAGGAAAAAAGAATCGTTGAATTTAATGAAGCAAAAATACGTATAGATTACATAAGAATCGCAAGTATAGTTATAATCCCATAGTATTACAAATCTTACTTACATTTATGCATTAGCTATTCAACTGTCAAGAGTTTCATTCCAAACTCTATTTGTAACAATACTGGATGTAAGTTTTAGAAAAGAATAACAGTTGGTATATATGTAAAACATGTGTATTTGTCTAATAAAAGTGGAATTAATAATAACACAGGACTGATGTTTCTTGTATATGTAAAGCCTACTCCCAACAATGTATATCATTAAAAAAAATTTAGATTATGAAAGCGGTGTATAGTGTATTATTACACATTTTTATTGAAGGATGGCTGATATGAAAACAAAATTTGTATCTCAATATTTTCTAATCTCCAATCAACAATGATACAATATCACATCAAAAAATATTAAAAATAAATAATTGCAATTACTACATATGTTTCACATTTCCCCCCGAAGCATACTTACTTTGTAAAAATATTTCCTTCTCATGTAGGTTTTAAGGGTTTATCAAGACAGAGTAGGTACTATGAGCTAAAATTTACATTCACAGACCTACTGATGCTTAAATTGTTAACTTTCTGGCAAAACAATGAATTGTCAACAGTATTAGTGTTACGATCAGGTTTAGGTTAAAGATTTAACTTAATATTACACCTAATGCATTCAACTTAATATTTAGTTGCATGCACCTGATATTTGAATATTAGTTTAAGGTAAACTGAGCATCTACAAAGCATCAATTGTGGTCTGTATATAATTATTGTTAAACCATATTGTTATGGTTTAATGTCTCTTGGGGAGTGGGCCTGTTCGTTTCTTATGGTCAGCGAGATATATATATGTGTGTGTATATAGGTAGATAGCTAGATATTCCCATATGCTACAAAGGCAGGTCCACATGTAGCTGTCACTGTGTCACTGCCATACAAACACACACACACACACACACACACACACACACACACACACACACACACACACACACACACACACACACAC
>JBBPCZ010000042.1:6861924-6872729 GCA_037974445.1 Brycinus macrolepidotus | reverse complement strand
ATTTACCATAAGAAAAAGTCCCACAGGATGTAACCAATTAGTAGAAAGCTTTAAGGGAAACTCTTGTTGTCAGCCATCGAAAAAAAAAGTGCTGAGCTTTCCCTTCGCTGCCACTGCCATTCTTGTTCCTGAAGAGCACTGCTACACTAGGAGCTCTGTCATCTTCTGCCCAGCAACTCCTCATCTTCTTCTCCTGACTGACCCATCAAACTGCTCAACACCCATTCCTGCACTGTTGTCCTTGTTGTGCAGGTGCCTTCCACCGATAAATTATGAATGCAAGGCGGGAAGCTGTAAAATTTGTTGTATCTTCTATTATCTCCATGTTAAAGGCCACAAAAGCTCTTCAGTGAAGTCAGCCATTAAGCAATGACAGGTATTGCTATCAGCCTTCTTTATAGCCTATTACCTGCGATGACAGCAGCTGCTGCACAGCCACTGTACGGCCTATCACATTATTTGCAGCTAAAGTCAGCTACTGTGTCATTCCGGCTCATTTTCTTGACAGTGCTATCATAAATCCATTGGGCTGCGGGGGGAAACTGTCGGCCAGGTCGATTATCTCCAGAGCCCGAATGGATCCTGAAATGTATGTAACAGGCAATGACTGTTATGGATCAGCCGAGCCAGGGCCATTCCACCTCTCTCTAGTGCTCTCACTCGTTCACTCACTCCCCCTCCACTCTCCCTCTAGCTCTCTCTCCACTCTCTCTCCGGTGCGAGAGGCCAGGGGCGTGTCCGGTTAGCATTTTGCTCATTCAAAAAGCTGAAATGAAGGAAAGGGATACATGTTCCCAAATGATATGTTTACTCGCTCTCAATTTCATTAAAACTGCTGGGAGTTGTAGTCCTATTGTGTGTGCACGGTGTAGGCTTTAGAAAGGGAGACCACAGGGTTGGATATCACTGGGGATTCATTATTAGCAGTGATAAAATATGAGGCAAATGACCATTTTAGGATTAAAGGTCTTGTTTTAGTCTAGTGAAAATGCAACAAGTCATTTCAATTTATTCTCGCATTAGAAATCACTATAGGCAGATACAAATATAAGTAATGAACAAGAAAGTAAAATAAATGGCTGCAGAATTTTACCTTTTCGGTCAAGATTGCGATTAAACCCACAGGTATTTCACGAACTGGAATCTAGTCGCTCATCCTATAGAAACAGACAATAGTAAATCATATGTTAATTACAATGTGTTCTAAGATTAATTAAAGCTGCAAAACTAATTTGCTTCCCCATAACCATGTACTTTCCCAGCTCACGCTGGGTCATAAGCGCACGTGATTTAATCATTAAATGTAAATCAACGCTAAAACTTTTTTTTTTCCTCCAATTTGAGCACTCCCTAAATGAAGAGGCGAGCCTCCATCTGAAATAATTTTCTCTCCACAAAAAAGTGCAAAGTTGCATCTGCCACCTTTATTGCATCTGTTCTAAGTCCCATTCAACTCTTTGTCCTCCCTTTGTGGCCTACCGTTGAGTTGCAGCTATTTAAGCTCACCTCCTACCTCCAGCTCTCTTTGTTCTCTGGGCTCTATAGGCTATAATGAGCCAGGCAGGACAAAACCAGGAAAACTTAATGAGTCATTACTACTGAGGCCTGCAACCGCTCTCACCCATCCTCCTTCACACTCTTAATCCCTCTCGCTCTCCCTCGCTCGCTTCGTCTGAGGCTGAGCCGGCAGAATAGGTCTCCACACCTCCCTATCAATTAGAGACAATTAGGGCCTCACAGCTCCTGGTGTGGACTCAAAGAAACTTCACAGCTCAAGGGTTCACAGCTCAAAGAGTGGCCTTACTCAATGAGGAATGTAGAGGTGGCCCTTTCACACCCCTCTCTCGCTCTCTTGCTCTCTCTCACTCCTTCTTTCTGTCTCCCCGCTCTTTCACAGAGGGGAATAAGCCCATGAAAACCTCAGAGTTGTCAAAAAAACAGACAGAGTGGCCTGACTCAAAGAGTGCAGGGTGTTTTATTTTTCTCTAACATCTTGTTCCTGGCCTGTAAAGTCATATAATATCATTGCGGCCAATTGTTGAGGGAAAGTGCTGTGGCCAAGTGCCATAGAATGACCTAAAGTGGCACAAGGTCAGGCCTGATGCCTTGGTAAAAAAAAAACAAAAAAAAACACGTGTATTAAAACAGAGAAGCTTTAGAAAATTTCGTTCCAGTAAGCATACATACAATCCTTAAAATAAAGGTACCTAAATGGTTCTAGCCTTGGAAGCATGGTTCTAAGTAGACTTAAGAATTAGTTTACACTATGAAGAGGTTCTGTAGACTTTAAAATGGTTCTAGCAAATGTCATTTACAAGAAGGTTCTTTGAAGAACTATCTATTGAATGGTTCGTTAGGGAAGCAAAAGTGGTTCCTCCATGGCATCTTTAGGCACCTTTATTTTTAATATTCCATTTCTGACGAGGGAGCTCCAGTCTTCTCTGGAGCCATCTGACTCTTCTGTGTCAGCAAAAAAAAAAAAAACTGTAGCATTTCTGTTTCTGTAAAACAAATCCGTAAGCTGATAGGCCATAAAACCGTGCTTTTGTTGTGGCTATTGATTTCACATCAAATCTCAGCTACTTTGCCTCATATCACAAGGCAACTCCGGCTTTATAAGTCTTTGTTCCAAACCGAGGCTTGTTCAACCAAGTTAGCGTTTTAGCATTTAAGAAGAAACAGGCAGTTTTCCAGTGGGGCAAAAAAAAAAAAAAAAAAAAAGGGGAAGAACTCTTTTCACTCAATTCTGTTCATTGGGGTTTTTGAAGCTGCATTTCAAATCGATCCCTCAGAGGGCAAATGTGGGAGATCACTTGGGTTTGGAAAGGTTTCGAATGGCAAAGCCTGCTAAAGGTGTCATTTCCCCCTTCCAGACATCCATCTCATCTCTTGCTTCCCCTGAGATAGAGCAGACTGCTAGAGATTCGCGGCAGGAGCTGCGGGCTTTGGGATCGACGCACGCACTCTCACCTGGATAAAGAGGCATTTCACTCACACGCACACACATAGAAAGAGGGGGGGCAAAAAAAGAAACAGACAGAAAACTACTAGTCTAGATAGCAGTAATAACAGCATGACTGACAGCTAATGCAAAACTACACATTTGTGTGAAACTTCTAAATAGATATTTCATTATATTTGACTACCATTAGGTTTAAAATGCTTTACATTACATTACATTCATTTGGCAGATGCTTTTATCCAAAGCAACTTGCAATACACTCAAGTTTCAGGACAGTGTGGGAACCAGAATAGTTCTGAGTGCTACAACGCTTAGTTGACTAATGTAATGAAGGGACAATGCGCAATTTAAAAAATATCAACAACACAAAATGCTGTATGAAGGTTATGAATAACGCCTGCTGATTCATTTTACATTTCCTTTGATGCCCACAGAGCCCACATTGCAACATTAGTGTGATAAACCTAATTCCAACCCGAATTTAAAAATAGTTTGTTAACAATTTGAGCCTCTGCAGATAATCTGTATATCAAAATAGAGTGTGACCTCCATTTCATGATGAATGGGCCTACAGAAACCATCCAACATTTCTCATATACATTAAAGTTAACTTTTTCTTTCTACTGTAAAGTTGCCATTTGGGAGAAATGAGCTTTTATTATAACAGTGATTGAATATAATACATTATATAAGACAGAGTGGCTGATCATTGGCGTGGTTGTAGATGAAACTCAGCATATCAAACAAAACAATGCTGTTAAATGAACGCACTTGATAAGGGATGACTTCCTTTGGTAATCCCTTCCACAAACTTCTCAATGATAGTAATAAAAGCAGCCCAGCAACTTTAACATCTGAAGTGTACACCATGAAACTTTTATGGTCAATGTGTTAATATACAATGCTCCATAAAATATTAATGCATGTGATAAAATTATGCTAGTCCCAATATATTACACTGCCACTGTCTATAAACTTCGCTTATCAACATTTATTTACAAGCAGCCAAGGGTAGTCTTCAAACCTGATAGCAGGTGGTGACTTCTTTGGAAGTTGTGTTTATGAATACTCACTTAAGCCCCTGCGTAAGTGCCTATAAATCTGAGGGGGGGGATCACAGCAAAGTTGATTTTGAGAGCATAACTTATAGTTTAACTGCCTCGTCTTTATCTCAGACTTTTAATACACCACAGTCGGGATGTCTGAGTGGTCTAGAGTTGAAGAATAAATGAACATTACATCTGGTGTAAAGGGTCGTTTGTTTATAGAGTTGAAGTTTGACTTTGATTTACCTCTAGGTAGGGAGGTGGGGTCAAATAAAGTTTACTTGACCACTCAAAAAGTCTTTATTAAGCTTTGGAAGTCTTTCATTTACTTAGAAGTCGAGGTATTGTTTTATTTTGCTATACTATTAAAATGCAATGCCGCAATCACACATTTAATGACATAAATATGACATAAATTACAACCTTGAACTTCTGAAACAACAAGACTGACTTTTTTTTGTAGTTATTGTCAAGAAATCATAGAAAAAATCTCCACTGGCTTCAATGAGTTATGAATTATTTTGTTAACCCTGACTTCTAATACGTGAAATTCAAAACACAAATGTCATAAAAGTAATGACAACACAAAATAATACACCTTTAAAAATACAGTGATGCCCTTTCATATTTGCGTATCAGACGTACCAGACGTAATCTAAAAAACAAACGTTGCCCGAGTCTGTATCTGGGCCGTGTCTGAGACAGGCTTGAACGCTTGAGTCGCTATAGGGGTTATGGAGGTATGGTGAATGCTCCATTCTCCTCAGGGACGCAGGGTGTGAAGCAGGGTCTCTACCTCAGCTTGCCCGCATCATGCCTTTAACCAGCTGACAGAGCAGATCTGTTCACACCATCCGCCCAAAGAGAGAGGTGCTAAAGCACTACTTCAACATGTGTCACAACAAGACCCGCACAGCTTTCTGCTACTGAGGACCAGACCAGTAGAAACTCAAAACTGTAAACTTTAATAAATGATATTCAAACATTTGAATGCAAATCAGTCCTTCTCTTTGTATATCTGACTCTAGTATAATAATATATATCACATACAGTATATCGGCATGTCAAAATCTCAGTTTTGTTCATTGTTTTTTTAATTATTTGGACATGCCAGCTGTCTTTTAGATTGCATAAGTTTATTTTACGATGAACAGACCTGACACAATATTATTTGTATGTACATTAAAGTACATTAATGCCCAAAAGATAAGAAAAAAGAAACTTCAAATTATTCACTGTAAATAATAATAAAAAAAATCCATTATCCATTCAGCTATCTAGACACTAATACATCAATCAGTTCTTGAATCAAATTTGTGGTATTATATTAACTAATGTAGAGCTGATGTTGAAGTGGTACACATCAGTAAGGCTTTTTTCAGTCAAAGAGCTAACATTCCCCCCCCTGTGTTTATAGTCACGGGGGATAAAATATGCTCCATAGCCAAATGTAATTAGCTATGTGTTACATGGCTAATCAGACTTGATTACCTGTTTGCAGAAAGGTGAAAATATCATGCTCTATTTTCAGCTAAATGGGATGCTGAAATTGAGAAGATTGGACCTGAATGCAGAAATTAGTGCATAATAGTGGTTTCAGACCCAATAATTATGCAATTCTGATCCAATATAGCGCTAAGGCGCCTCTCAAGTGTCGTTAACGGCTCTGGGTGAGGATCTTGAAATATGCAAAGTACGTTAGGAGATAATGCTGACGGGAAAGGAAGGAAAAAAGTCCATGATATACAGAGACAGAAAATCATAGAAATTGTAAGTAATATGTGCTTATTCCATATTTTAGTGATTACAATTCCCTTGACAGGTAAAGAGATGTGAAATTTTTTTGAGCTGTGACAAAGAAGTTCTGTGTGTCTTGTGTGGAGGCATCAACTTGCAGTGACTTATCATTTGGAGGTAGTGTTGAGCTCTGCCTGTTTAATTCATTTAGCTGGAAGGCAAGGGGGCTGATAAGACAGCAAACCAAGACTTCCTTCAAAACTAGGAACATGCCAAGTCTGACATAATCCAATCGGGCGCGTTTTCACGAGCTTTTGTCTTGTATTTTTTGCTCTTCTTTTAAACTTCCGTTCAGTTCCAGCGCGAGTAGAAAACCCGAAATGACACAATTCGGTCGCACTTGTATGCCGTGGCGGCCCCGATCCAACCAGCTTTTCTGCAGTAAAACCCTTGAAGACCCACACACATCCAAATCTGGCCCTGAGGCCAACTGACTCTATACCACCGAGATAAAGCGATCGAGGCCAAAAGAAGGGGGGAAAAATTATAAATATATATAGAAATACATATTGCGAGTTTCGCTGCGGTGAAAGAACGCACAGCCCTGACTTTGCAGGAGAGCTGAAACGCTGCAGTAGAAGAAAAAAAGCCTACAGAGAAAGCGCTGCACATGTGCTAGAGCTCATCCGGTTGCTCGTGCGGCAGAAAGAGCCACAATGCAGCAGCAGGGTTGAACAGAGAGCAGAAGACGGTTTACTGGTCAATCAAGATGGGATGAAAATCCATAGTAGGGCTTGCAAACTGGCTCGGAAGTCAACCAGGCCCAGCTCTAACACACCCCAGCCATGCCTGCCTCGAAAGCCTTTCCCTCGGCCTACTTCCCCACATAGTATAAAATATAACCAACTAAGTATTTTGCGCAGAAGTCTGCAGCTCAGAAAAAGTTGGAAGTTTAGTTCAGTTTAATCTTTGCCATTTCAGATTATACATATATATGAGTGTGTGTGCGCGTGTGTGCATGTCTGTGTGTGTGTAATTTGAAATGGCAAAGATATAAAACTTAATGGCATTAATAAGAAAGGAAAACCAAAGAAATATAGCATCACTGATGTAGAAAATGGAATAAAACGCTAAAGAACAATTGACAATATTGGATATAGTCCAGTCATATCAGTCTAAAACATATTTTATATTCTACACTATACTGCATTACCGGTGTTTTTCTAAGAGTAAACTTGAAAAGAAAGAAAGCAGCGGTTACCAAAACAGTAAACTTTTTTTTTGTTTTCCCTAACACTTTCCTAATACCATATTTATTTTTATTGCCTTAGACTAAGTCATTTATTTTACTCAGTAACAACCATAAGTTATTTAGTAATTACTACAAAATCAATATGTTATATGTGAACTTATATAGCTCAGTACATAAGGAACGTCTAGGTCCATAATAGGGCCCTGAGAGCTCACAATGTTAATATTTATGTTTAATAGTTGGTCGACCACTGAGAAAAATTAATGGGAAGGCCAGCCCTGAATTAACTGAATTAATTAGGAATGGAAATGTTTGAAAGTGCAATTAATTTGTGTGTATCTATCTTTATTGTTTTTTTTTTTTAATCAAGCCAATTAGTGTTGTCACTCTTCTTTGAAAGGCTTCTAAGCGTAGGTGAAAAAAGCCACCACACATATAATAAGGTTTATACTAGGCAACCATATTTAGCACTCCCATTCACACTGGTACATCACCTAGGATCATTTCATGGACTGATCTGTTTTGAGTATCCGCATTAGTTTACCCGTTTTACTAAACCAAGAATACAGAAGCATTCAGGGGCACTGTTTCAACCACAGCGCCCTTTTCAGGCCATGCACATGGAGGCCTTTTTCCAGTCTCTTCAGCCATTACGTGCGCGCGCACACACACACACACACACACACACACACACACACACACACACACACGTGGTAGAAGTGCTTCACTCTTGGGCAGAGCCTAAAAACTGGTAAGAAGAAGCAGGAGAGAAGAGTGGGGCGCACGCAGTCCCCCCATGCGTGCCTAATTGCACAAATACTCTTTGGTAAATCTCAGGCAAGCCTCTTTTGCTCAAATTAAAGAAAGGGGGAGAGAAATCCGCCACTCGGCTTTAGCAAACTCCGCGCTGCGCCACCTTCATTCCAAGCCGTCGATACACCATGAAGATATTTTCGGTTCTCAATAACATCTGACAATGACACAAACTCAAAAAGAGAGTGTGTGTATGTGTGTGTGTGTGTGTGTATGTGGGGGGGGGAGGTGCATGTGGAGTTTAAAAAATTGAGTCTGGAATGCTCCAAAATAAAACCACTGGCATATTATCCTTTCAGCATGCGCACTTACACTCAAGATGAGAGCCGCTAGCATGCGCGAACGCGGCCGCGTCCACAGAGCGATGATGAAAAGCCGCAACACCTATTATAAGGCAAAATAACAAGCTCTTATGAGAGACCCTGATTGTTTAGCGAATCGCGGCTCTTTGTAAGAGGTGTGTAAAGTAGAGCTAAGTCTCCATTATGGGCCACCACCGCTGTGGAGCTTTTGATTTTCTGTCAACATCCCTCATCCAAAAAACCTAACGCGCCCCGTTTACAAAACATGCACCGGGGCCAAAAATGGATTGAAGCCATCGCTCCGTCTCATGACGCTCGAAAGTGTGTCAACTGGTTCGAAGTGTTTCACATCCTTTACTTTACAACATCTTCAGTCCTTCATTTGCTTCTTCATGTCATATAGAGAAAATCAACAGGGGAAGGAAAACACGCGGCGTGGATGCAGCCTGCGATCCGCTGACGACAAAGAGGTTTAGCCGCTATTGTACGTGGAAGACGGTTTCTGTTCTGAAACGCAGTCGTGCCAGCTGCCGTTTTTGCACCGAGCCCTGAAGACAATAGATGTTAATTGACAGATGTCTGAGACCTTCCAAAAAAGCTCCCAAAACCACAAAAGAGTTATGTTTTTAATTCTTTTGTTTTTCAGTCTAGGCTTGTTTTATTATATGCATGGTCACACAGTACGCAGTAATTAATTTGAAGTTGTTCTCAGACTAAATCTGGATATTGTTTCATTCAGAGGAAAATATATTATTTAGAGAACAACAGTAAAGTCTCGTCTTATTCTGAAATAAAGTTGCATTTGACTCTTTTTAGCACATCATTATTGCTGTGACATTGTGATCTGCCAAAAATATTATACATTTATGTTGCATTTGCAAACAGAATTCGGGGTAACGTCTAACTAAAAACTTATTTTTAATAAGGTTAGCCCAAAAATCATAAGTAGCAAAGGTGATTTTAAGAATTTAGCACAAAAATGAAATGTAGTTTTGTACCAATGTTCAATTGAAAGAATGTAGCACAAATATCATTTGTAGTTAAGTTCAGTTTATAAAATTCAGCACAAAAACAGTTTGTGGCAAAGGTACACTAAAGTTAAATTTAACGGATTTTGCACAAAAATGAATTCTAGTTTTGTACCAATGGTCAGTTTAAAGAATTTCAAAGAAATCTAATTTGTGCCAAAGGTCAATTTATGGAATGCAATACAGAAAATATATATATCAGTCCCAGTTTACCAAATGTAGCACAATTATAATTTGTACCAAATGTCAATTCATAGAATTTACCACAAAATTATATATAATAATGCCAATTTACCTAATATAGCACAAAAACAGTTCTACCAAAGCACAATTCTAAAAAAATGAATATTTGTACCTATCCTTGAATCGAAATAATGTAGCACAAAACTGAATTATAGTTTTGTACTAAAGGTTGATAATAATAATAAAAAAATTGTTTCCAAAAAGAAACATTTTAGAATTTAGCACCAAAAACAATTTGTACCAAAGTTCAGTTTAAAGAATTTACCATTAAAATGAACAAAAACGAAAAAAACCAAAAACCAAAGTTTAATTTTAAGAATTTAGTTAAAAAATACCATTTTAAATTGCCCCAAATAAACCAAAAGTGTCAGAACAGGATGATTGTCAGTGACACAGTTTGCGTGTACATAGGCTACTAGTGACAGTAGCCTGGCAGGGAGAAAATGCTGGGCCCTGGGTTGGCACTAGGGCTCGGCCTCCTGGGGAGCGAGGAACAGATGGTAATGGAGCACTACACTGTAATAATGGAGCCGAGGCTGAGGTGCCAAGCATTGTCATAAGTCTCTTTCATCTGCATGGCTGTCCTCCATCACCCCTGAGTCACGACCCTTCCATCCCCTCTAAGTACCACAATAAATTCAAATGTAATGCCTGTAAATGAGATCACTTACATGTGTCATTTTTCTTCCCTTATATTTATAATCTGCCACTTTGGTCTTGATTAACAAATGGCACTTAAGGCGCCCGAGCATGATTCTTCATGGTCGATGAGGACAAGCAAAAGGGCCAATGAGGCCTAAGCAGGCGAGATGTGACCAAATGATGGACAAAAACACAAAAGGCATTACTGTAAATGCATAATGATAGAAGAAATGCATTGAGTCTTCAAGAGTAATTGTTTCAATAATACAGGCAAATTACAAATAACCTGGACAAGCTTAAAATGAAACCTTTACCTATATTCACCTCTTCATCTTCAAGAAGTTTAGCCTGCCAATTCATGTTTATTGCTTGTTGTTTAATAAGCATAATATAAAACAGCCCATCAGAACAGAGAATCATTTAAATATATCTGTCTTAAAGGCACAGTAAAAAAAAAAGTTTGTTTAATTATAAGATATAAAAATGTAAGGTAAAAATAGTATGTTAACTCATGTTGTAGGTTGACTTCAGAGAGAAAAATAAAATATATGAAAAATGCTTGCCCTTTAAGCAAAAAAGCACTAATTGGTGAGCTTCTTGTTAAAAACTGCTCTAAATGCAGTATATCGAAGAATGACATTTTAATTCTTTGCTACCCTTTCTCCATCCCACTCTATTCTGTGCGATATACACATGCACATACATCTCTCTCTCTCTCTCTCTCTCTCTCTCTCTCTCTCTCTCACACACACACACACACACACACACACACACACACAC
>JBBPCZ010000042.1:6845760-6856313 GCA_037974445.1 Brycinus macrolepidotus | reverse complement strand
GTGTGTGTGTGTGTGTGTGTGTGTGTGTGTGTGTGTGTGTGTGTGTGTGCTGAGTGGTACAGGAGTGTATGGAGGGTGAAAAAGGTCTTGATCTGGCACAAATTTGTGTAAGGATTGTCTAGCAGCTCCCTCTTGTGGATAGAGGTGGAACTACCTCTGCAGGCTTTTCTGCAGCAGTCTCTCTCTCTCTCTCTCTCTCTTCCCCCTGTTAGAAACATAGAGCCCCGTTAGTTGTCCTCCTCTCCTCCACACTCCATCTGCATTTGCAGCCTGTGTGTTGTCTCCAGTCACCACTGCTGACCTCCTGCTCAAATATTTAGCCATTCGATTGCAAGCCCCCTTTAAGGAACTGCTCACCATAAACAAATCGATGGGCCGAGTTCAAATGCCAGCCGAGCCGTTTGAACATAAACAGGTTCTCTCGCTGGCTGTGGCAAGAGTCTTCATTCCTTCCAGCCTGTGAACTGCAGAGAAGAGCACAATGGGATGCAAATGCATGCACAGCCATATAGTTTGCATATGCATACAGAGTGGGGAGGGATTACACCCAGGGCTGGCTCCAGCTACTGAGAGGGGTTGCAAACCAGGGCAAACGTTTGGACAATGCTCAGGCAACGGCAGGAGAACGTTGCAGGGAGGGGAGAAAAAGAAACGTAGAATGTTTACTAGGCAAAGAGAGTGGAATAATGAGAGGGGTGAATGCGAGAGTGAACTTCTGCACATTTGAAGGCAACAAAAAAAATAAAACATAAAAGCAGGCTCCTGACATCACAAGACCTTTAAAGTGATAGTTTGGCCAAAAAGCGAATTTATACAATTTCTTTTTCGCCTCAAATGTAGCAGATCTGCCAAGACATGTTTGGCTTCTAAAGTTTGCTTCTTTAGTTTTGCACTGGAGCTACAAGTCTAATAACGCTAAGCTAAGAAGTAAGAGAAGATTACTACCAAAAACTACCAGTGCAGTCTCATGAAAACTATATCTAATGGCAGGTGTACACTGTGCAACTATGGGCTATCCCAGACAAAAGATAATCAGTTTGGTCAAGATTCCAAAGGCTATCCTACGTTGCACTCTGAGAGAGGTTCAAACACAGTCATGGTCTTGTGATTAAAGATGGCCTGAGACAAAATTCTGATAGAATGACCATCTCAGAAAGTGACTCCTGCTGCTACCTATGTTTGTTATCCAAGTTACAGGAATGCAGAATGAAACTGCACAGTGACATAGCGGAGCAGATGGATGATACATATTGATGATGCTTTTTTTTTTTTTTTTTGAAAACTGATTTTCTTCATAGCCAACAGTTAAGTAGGTAAGATCACTGTACATCTACAGACATCACTGTAGAGTTCTAAGCCGCATTTGGAAGCAAAATCTGCACAAGAGCTGTGTGCCAGGTGCTTCATGAAATGGGTTTCCATGGCTGCAGTTGTACCTAAGCCTAAGATCACCAAGTGCAATGCCAAGCATCGGCCGAAGTGACGTACAGCACGTGATCACTGGATTCTGAACAGTACCCAAGTTAAACAGATGCACGTCGCACAGTGTGTGGCTTGTAAAACTTATATTATTGCTGAATTCTCTCAGTCTTTAGGGACCTTTGCTTTGACTAGCATGTCACGCTAAACTGGCAGCTGTAACTAGCTACATTAGCATTGTAGCACCACTGCAGACACCAAAGCATGTCTTATTTGACATTTGGGCTAAGGGGAATAATGTGTAAACTTCTGGCGGAACCATTGCTTTAAGGAAGGGGTCATATCCTAGCTGTGAAATGCAAGGCCAATCAGAAAGTGTACACATGTACTGTCAGAGCAGTCCACAGAGACTGCGTTGGGGGTGGAAAAATGGTCTGAAGGTACTGGGTGATAATTGTGCAGTGTCATGTCATGAGAAGGGCTTGAGCGAGTGTGATAAATTCTGGGTGACCCCTTGTCAGGGCTGGGGGAAAGGACAGTATGCCCTTGCTGTTCCCTTAAGGCATACACAATCTCACTGCCCCCCACCCCGGCCCTTGCGTCCGCAGCATTAATATCCCCACACCACCTCTTGACAATAACCCATTATGTATGGTCTATGGGCCATGTACATTATACACCTTGAGCCAGAAACAAGGTGTGCTTGGGCACAATATGGTACACCCAACAAAAAAAAAAACAAAAATCATTTACATGTATCAGTCTTATAGGCACAGTAACAAAACAGATCAATATTGAATGAATCATTCTGACTGTTTTTGGCTCATGAAACCACATAAATGTTATAAGTAGAGCTCATGGGGAAATAAAAAGGGGAAAATAAGTGATGGAGCTTTTTAAAAGAAAAGAAACAATGACACAAATGTGTGAAATGCAGCGGGAGATTAAGGAAATAGAGAGAGAGCGCTAGCAGCCGTGGCCAGCCCAGCCGGAGACGTATTATGATGTCTCTAAACAGAGAGCATGTCTGGTGACACCAAGCCTGTCCAGATATCGATTGCTCAAGCGGCTACACCACTAATAGTAGTGGAGAGCCATTGAGCTTTAAAGCAAATAGTCCTTCTTCCTGCCCAGGGTGCTCACGGTGGATCAATACATCACAGTCGAGCCGCATGCCACGCCCGCTAATGCCTCTGTCTGTCTGCACTAATGGCCTGAGCGCTAGTTACTGTGGAACTGAAAGGTGGGCCTACATCTGACCAGAGCTTCAGAAGCTGCTGCAGATAATGCAGAAGGAATGACTGGGGCGTGTTTGAAAGCTATTATGTCTGAATGCAGTTATAACAAAATGGAATTTTACTCAAGATATACTGAGTGCTTTTTATTGTGATTTTAAATGGCAGTGTCTATGAGCATCAACAGCTCAACCATGCAGTGACAGACCACACAAACTAATAAAGCGGAGTGCTATAGAGTGACATCAGTACATGAACTGTGCGTCAGGAGCTTCATGAAATGAGTTTCCACAGCTGCAGTTGCACACAAGCCTAAGATCTCTATGTGCAACGCCAAGCGTCGAAGTGATGTAAGGCATGCCATCGCTGAAGCACTGATAATGTGTTCTCTGGAATAATGGAACACACTTCACTATCTGGCAGCCTGATAAATGAATCTAGTTTTGGCGAATACCAAGAGAATACTACCTATCCCATAATAGTCAGGGACTGTTTTTCAGATGAATTAGTATTTTTTCTGATATTGGAATTATCAGACCAATAATAATACAATAATATTACATGGGCTGGGCATTTGCAGCCTTTTTAAACCAAATAAAACTGAAACATGCAAGTTTTTATACACACACACACACACATATATAATATATATGATGTATATATATATACACACACACACACACAGTTATGACAACCTGAAACCACTTTAACAAATCGAAAAAACTATGAGGTAAGGTTAGTTTATAACTATTCATGAAAAATAAAACTAAAGCAACTATGTGAAAAATACGTTTTTAAATAAATTCACTCATCAGTTATTGCACCCTAAGAAATCTGAATTAGGGAAATGTATAGGAGGTATAATTCTACGCATATCTAACTAATTTTAGGTTGGTCTAAGTGTTTAGGAAATTTTAAGGAGTCAACAGTGATGTCCTGTTTCATTGGGTTACGAAAATGAGGTGACACAGAGCCCAAATCCCTCATTCATCACCAAAAGCCCAAATAAAGAGTTAAGGCAATAATTAAGAAGTGAGGAGGATGGTCAGAGAACTAAAAAAAAATCTCCAAAGATCAAAGTTTCAGAATTTGGTTCAGAGTTTTGTAGCATCTAGGGGTCACCATGTCTCCAAACTCACCATCAGACATCACCTTCATGCCAGTAAATTGTTTGGATGGTATTTCAGAAAGAAGCTTTTCCTTTCTGTGCCACAACCAAATGTGCTTGGACTTTGTCAGACACCACTGGAACTGGGACAGGGTGCTGTGGTCAGACAAAATAAAAACCGAGCTCTTTGACTCCAAATGAGTTTTAACCATTTTAACAGTCTTCCTAAAACTCCCTATATGGATTATAATTCATAGGCCAGCATCAGTATTGGCCACAACAAGGTGATCATTACCAGTTATCATCATCGGTCCAGAAATGTCATATTGGCACATTCCTACGTATTAGAATATGTCATTTACGGCTAAAATGTCAGTAAAAGTAGAACTCTTGCCTGTGACTGTAGGCCTAGAATCTCCATAAAAGAGTAAAACAAGAGTTGTAGAGGGTTCCAGAGCCTGCCTCCCACCAGAGGTTTTTCATTCTTTCTGTATCCATATTTAAAGATATTAACAGTCAGCTGGAAAAAAGTTCAAAGCTCGATACGAGAGGAACAAAGAACTTTCCGACCAGGATCCATGATGTGCCAGATTGCAGAGAAAAGGACAGAACAATCCCTCTGAGTGCTCAGAACAGTGGAACAAGCAAACAAAATGGCTGATGCGAGAAGAATGAATGAGAGAACTTGGAGGACTTTGAGGAGAGAGAGAGAGAGAGAGAGAGAGAGAGAGAGGCCAAGGCACAGAGCTGTGCAGGTCTCTAAAGTCCATGCTCTGAGCCCCGGTCCCTGAGAGCCTTTTCCCCACCTGATCCCTGCACTGCTGACCGCTGGGAGAATCGCTGCCATCCCCGTGGCTAAGAGTGGAAGTGCTGGACAGTTTGCAGTGCTGACGCGTATTTCACACTCCCTACACAAAGCTCACCAGAGAGCAATGCAGAGTGATCACTTTCTTAACTTTCTGCAGACACATATGCAAACTAAACCCCACTCATACTCCAGTCCCAGACACTACCAGCCAGAAAGAATAGATCTATACTATAAGCTCTATGTCTACAGTATAGACAAAATACATGAGCCGAAAATGCTCCAAATTAGGGCTGTAAATATCAGTGAAGATCTCACAGTCTCACATGATTCTTTATTTAATACATTTGAAATTTCACCAGGATTCACCCGAATGCAATTCAGTTCAGTTGCATCATTGTGATACAACTGAAGATCACTATTAACCATAGACTGAATACACAAATGAAGTTGAATGAATGTGTACCCAGTACGGGGATAAAGACAACAAATATAAACCGTACAATAACAAAAATAAATGAATGGATGATTTAATAACTAATTCAATATTTTGGGGGATTAGATTTTCTGTTTGGAAACAGCCTGAGAAAATAATTCATTCTTACAGAACTTTTACATTATGTGAAGGTCCTTTAGTACTTTTAAATGTTCTTCACACTCACACAACTCTTTTCCAAACAGGGTTCTCCAAGGAACCAAAGCGGTTCATTTACGCCGTTTCTCAAAGAATCCTTTTTGGTTTCTCTTTCAAGAGTATAAGTCAAAAGAGTAATTCTATTACACGGTGAACGAGGACAATGTTCTCAATTTTGAGAGTCTGATGGGTCCCTCCTCCTCATTTAATTAAAAGCCTGGAGGGTGGGCCTACTTTCTATACCTTCTGTAGACTGTTTACACATGTCTCTGAACTAAACCCCAGTCAGTCTTAAGTCCTTGACTCTACTACGCCAGAACTTCATGAGCTCTGAGTATGTAATAGACAAAAACGTTGGGACAGAAAATGGCCCAAATGAGTAATTCCATAAACGAGGGGAATATTCTCAATTCAATTTGAGTGTCTGATGGGTCCGGCCTCCTCATTTCTTAATGTCACTTTAACATTGCGAGTGTTAATGAAGAGACAGGAGGTTAGGCCTAACTCGGAGCCATTATCCACTTATTAGACGCATTGACCCTAATGCTCCCCACTCCATTAAACTGTATGAGGACGCGTCCCCCGCCACGAGCCAGAACAAGATAGGCATGTGTGGAGATGAGAACCATCAGCGTTCAGCTTGACTGGGCTGAGCTCAAGTGTGAACGCAACACCGCCCCTGTCTATTCTGACAGCGGCCGAGTGGGACACCCCAAATTCAGCGCACCCCGAGCAGGCACACACTCTCACACACGCGCGACAGAACTACTGACATGGGTCACTAGCTCTTCTCATCCACCCACTTATCTCCTGACAAAATGTATCTGTCAGGTTGTGGGCGAGGCAGGGTGAGACCGTAATAGACAATTTCAAAGTGTGACAGGGCGTCGCTGCGCTGGGCGGTTATGGACAGACGTTAGAAACGAGTTGGTTTAAATTCAATATGAAAGACTGCGCTCATAGAAAAAAAAACACATAAAACACAGTGACGCTTCAACGAGTCCCTTTACATTTTCTCACCAAACCAAAAAGCGAAACGTATTTGCTGGTATTACTCTTCCACAGACATATGAATGAATAGACTTAAAGGAATAGTTCAAAAAGAAAAAAAAAAAATGTACACAATATTCTCCTTACCCCAAATGTAGTCAACAAGCCAAGATGAGTTTGGCATCTGAAGTTCGCTTATATAGTTTGGCACTGGAGCTACAAGACTACAGTAGTAGAAGCTGATAGCTGTACAAACTGAATACCCAAATCAACACTGGGAGGCTTCCCGGACTGACCACCTAACCAAATCTGCGGCACAGCTACAGAGCTTCCAGGGCTGAGAGAGACTTCCCCACACCGCTAAGGACTCTTTCTGGTCCAGTCAAGTGAGTCTGCAATATGGTCTGAAGAGTTTTCACCCTGCCAGCGAAGGAACTGTGTGTCCATGCATGTGAGTTGTTCGTTTCATTGTTGATTGTGTATTTTGTTGGTAAAGTGTAATAATAATAATAATTATTATATTATATTATATTATTACTGTTGTTGTATATCATTGGTCCTTATTATTATTATTATTATGACACTTTAATAATAATATCACACAAATTAATTCTGAATGACATCAAGTTTTCGCAAACAGACTCATTTCTAATACTTTTTCTAAGGTTATTGAAAAAATGAAGCAGTTTTAAAAAAAAATAAAAACAGTAGTAACAGTCATTCAGTAGTCTTGTGTCTATTTGGGCTGACAGGACATTTTTATGGTAAGAAGGGTAAAAAATGTGTAAATTTTTATTGAACAATTTCTTTAAAAGAGCTGAATTCATACTGGTGCCTACTGCTTTTCTAAAACATAAGGTGCCCTCTGTCCATTGTACTACACATGAGTAAAAATGATGCTGTTCAGATTCTGCACATGGCCTTAGACATTAAAGAGGGCCGTCTTTTCAAAGGGCAGGGTAAGTGTGAGATTTCTTGCACTCGGAGGCTTATTTTCATGTTTGGAGTGTTTGTGTTGTAATTTCCACCACCATTAGAGCCACTTTGAAGAATTACCCTCAGGAAAAAGGAATGGTTGCGCCGTTGCAGGGTCAGCCACTGGCGTTGACAGCTCGGAACGCTCCACGTCTGCATAGTCACACAGCAGTGACGCTGTCCTGCACCTGAACCCAAACTTTGCACTAACATATCATTCCCCTCTGCTCCCCTGACCCCATTACTTCAACCTCCATCAGAAACCCCCCAAACAGAACCCGCCTGATTGCTCCGGCGCTCCGTGCCTTCACCCTCTCATAATGTTATCTTAAGAAACGTGGAAACGATTGGGCTGGGTTTTTTATTTCGACAGCGAGAGCTGAAAATGACTACCACATTGGGCTGTCTGCAGGGAGAGGCTGGGCTGGAGCTCCAGCTGTGGGAATGCTGGGATATCCCGAAGAGGAGAACCTGCCCTTTGGCCAAACTGAGCATGTGCACTATACTTTAGATGAAAAAAAGATTCATGTGTCACAGAATGGACAGAGGGCACATTATATTTTAGGCATGCAATGGGTCCCAGAATAGGTTCAGGACTTTTAAAGACTGGTAAGAAATAGTATGTCATATAGTGTCAGAAATGACAAGCAAGTCTATTTTACAGCGCCTAACAACTTTAACCCTTAGAACACCATTAGAATGCAAAAAATGGTAAATCGCCGTCATACAGCCAAACAACTCCTTATATGGAAGTTCCCCCAGTTTGTGTTGACGCTCAAGGTGTCAGATGTCATGCTGAGCTTTGTTTGGTGTACTTGTGTCATGTAGAACCAAAGTTACTGTCATTTAAAAACATATAATAAAAATCGCTACTGGGGTTTTAAAAATGGTGTCACACGCAAATGCCCATAAAGATCAAAAATGCCCAAATTTCTTTTATTTTAGAAAAAAATGAAGAAAAAAAACCCACAACATCTTAGAATTCAGGAGAACTTTTGCTCACGAGTGGGTGGGGGTGCAGGGGCAGGGGGTCCGGAGAGTGGCTGAGCGACAGAGCGCTGAGCAAAAGCACAGCAAATGGCGAGCGTGCAGGAGAGCAAACACCATGTTTAGACTGTTTTACACCGTTTATATTTGTTGGAATCAGATTTTACTAATACGCTCTGAGTTCTAAAGGCTTGACTGTTTGTCAGCTACAGCAGTTCCATAGTCAGTGGCCCTGCAGCAGCTACTTTACTGTGGAAAGAATGAGTACGTTCTTACCACGTTTAAACCGTCTAGTGTAAAAACATCATTGGAAGCTAATGCAGTTGCAAAAATTCTAGAATAATCACATTTGCTGTAATCTTCTCTGTAAACCTATTACTGATTCTGATGTTATTGAAAATCATGAGTTCTGCACTTTCAAGGAATGGTTCATCAAAAAATGTCTTCTTATCTCAACTGTAGGTGCTCAACAAACAGACAGGATGGATAACATTTATGCCTCAAGACTGCTTCTACTATTGTTCTAGCTAGGCAATGTATGAGCATGTTTTCTTTACACTTGTCCATATCTAAAGACTCATAATTCAGTAACTACATAGAAAACAATGCAGAACAAATGGTCTACAGAGAGAAGTGGAAGTCTGGACCAGAGAGCAAGTCCAAGGGGTTAAATAATACATATTAACCCAAATGAATACTGAAGCAGTAAAAATAATGCAAGAGGAAAAAGAGAAAAAGGCTTCAAGAGCACCAAGTAAGTCAGGCAGTGTAAAAGTAAGGCAATGCGGTGACCACAAGAGATCATACTGAGAGAGCGGAGATGGAGTCAGAGGCTCCAGTGCCTTTTTAGGCTCAGGTTAGGAAGAGAGTTGGAGAGGCAGGATCTATCTGCCATTCTTAGCAGGGATTACAGGGGCCAATTGTTCAGCAGAGCCCTCTTCTCATTACCCCAGAATGGCCGAGGCAGCGGCGGACCAGCGAAATCTGTCACCACAGTCCAGCACAAGTGGCAATCCAAATTGAAAAAGTCTGCCATGAGTGGAAAGGAGGGGGAGCGATGGAGAGAGAGGGGGAGGAGGTGGGAAAGGAGAGGGAGAGAGAGAGAGAGAGAGAGAGAGATAGGAAGGGAGGAGAAAAAAATGTGGTCATCAATTGCTGGCAGTAGATCGCAGGCAAAGATTATTGGAAGGCAACACTGGAGCAGATGTCTGATGAGTGTCTATTAACCTGCTTCCTACACACACACGCGCACACACTTTCACTTCCTGGTCCAGCTCGTCATGATGTCAGACTGTGAAGCCTTGTCCAGCTCCATAGGAGGGGCCCGTAATCCCCCGGAAAAAATATGAGTCTAGGCCTGCGTGGCCCTTCTGATTTGTCGGACTTATTGCATTGGCTGAGGCAGGACACTACTGCGGCTATTCTGCCAGAGAAACCCACTGTTCCGCTATAACTGAGCTCATGGCGGACTAGGAGATGTTACCGCCATGTCAGGCATGCTGGAAAGCCGCTGAAGTGTATGCCACATCGCGATATATTTGGAACAGAACAGAGTTTAATTGATAACTGCATTCAGTGCTCAGTTAAGAATGTTCAGATTTGGTGCTTTGTGGGACTGCACTAAGGGCCTAAGAGGCTTGGCTTTAGTCCTGTCTCTGCTTTGGCTGAGAAGTTGCCATATGGAACATACTACTATAGGCCAATTCCATGCCAAAGTTCTCCTGTCCAGCTCCCCCAGGACAAAACATTCAGCACTAAAATTAATACAACAGACTCCAAATCCCAAGACCCCCTTAAATATCTCTGGCATGGCCGACTGGGCTTTGGAAACAAAGGCCCAGCGCTGCTTCCCGACAATCCATGATATCAATGTATTGTGACGCAGTGTCCTAAACTGCAGCTCTCTTGGACTCATCACTCCATTCTTCCACCCATCTTGCTTCCATCTCAGTCCTGTCATCTTTCCACATTAACACAGGCGCCAACCGGGACTTTTTATATGGACGGGACTGGACATTCCACTGCATACCATCATATTCATATGCTTTAAACCGAACTCTTCAGCACTGCCACAGAAAGAAAATAAACCGTAAAACTGTACTCCAAGACAAATTGGCAAAATGTAATATTAAATTCTTTTAAGTTTTAAATAAATGAAAAAAGTTAAATGTTATAGCAACAATAAATACAAAATATAAAAATGTAAATGTGATCGAGAAAACAAAACAAACCAAATTCAAACTTTACAAAAACATTTACCAAAGAAATAATTTCTACTGGTCCATTCCGAGTATATAGATATATGGAATATATAGATATATGGATAGAAACACACACACACACACACACACACACACACACACACACACACACACACACACACACACACACACACACACA
>JBBPCZ010000042.1:6831751-6845660 GCA_037974445.1 Brycinus macrolepidotus | reverse complement strand
CACACACACACACACACACACACACACACACACACACACACACACACACACACACACACACACACACACACAAGGATCAGAGCAGTTTGTCCAGCACATCCCATAGATGCTCAATTAGACTAAGATCTTGAGAATGAACTCATGGTCCTCAAACCATTCCTGATCAATTTTCTGCAGTTTTGCAGGGAGCATTATCCTGCTGAAAGTGGCCACTGCCATGAAGGGGGGGTACTTGATCTGCAACAACATTTAGGTAGGTGGTATGTACCAAAAAATGAGAATGTGAAGATCCAAGGTTTCCCAGCAGAACATTACCCAGAGCATCACACACTTGCCTTCTTCCCATAGTGCATCCTGTGCATATAAAATGTATTTGTATCATTTTTTATACACAAACGGAGCCAATTAATCAAAAACGCCATATATTTCTAGCGATGCATCCTTCATAAATCACCTTTCTATCACTTTTGTCTCCCTTACACATCCATACTCTCTATAGACCGTGAATGGACAGAGACCATCTGAAATACAAATCATCCCCACCCAATCATCAGAGCCTAGCAGTTTGGTCCCATTAAAGCTTATTTTTACTAGCAGACTATAAGCATGACCAGGGCTGATACGGCTGGCTTGGAGCAGCGTAGGAGAGGCTAACCCTCTTCACATCTGGTGGTGTATTAAAGGCATATGGGGCGTCCTGCTCAGGCAGCCCAATCAGGCCTGATCGGGGTGATGTCATGGCCCCCGCCATTGCCTCTGACCCCCCCAAACCACCACCACCACCCCCGCCTCTCTCTCCATTCTGCAGAACAGCACTGTCGGTGCGCCAGCAAGCTGTCATCAGCACAGCTCAAGTGAGGGATGAGAAACGAGGGCGAGGGATAAAGGGATAGAGGCAGGAAAATGCAAGGAACAGGTTGGGCTAGTTCATCCTGGAGGAGAAAGACAAGAGAAAGGAGAGGGGAAATGGTGAGGAGCGACAGACAGACAAAATGCCTTCATATTATTTGATGATTGCAATTCCTGTCTTTATTTCTGTAACCATCCTGGGCCGCATTAATAATGCACACATCGTAACACACCTATGACTTCATTTCGAAAAGCCACAAGAAGAAATCTCGTTTAGTGCATTCAGAATGTTTACAAGCACTTCCAGATGGCTTGCAAAGCCCTACAAAAGCCAGTGGTTTTATTGGAAATCTATAATAACATGACATCCTGCTGTTGAGTATGTAGTGGCTTCAATGTTGACTTTTTAATGCCTCCAAGTGACAAGTAGTGAGCCAATCAATCCGTCTGAAGAACAAAAAAGTGCTTTTATTTTGTAATTGCTAGTGGCAGATTGAGACATCAAAGGAGAATTACACAGATTCCTCAAAATTTCTGCATATTTCAGTTTTTGAGGTGTAAATAAAAAGTAATTTAGAATGGTTTGATGTGAAATGGTGCACTGCAGACTCGGACTGACTGAACAGTGGTGGTGATAGGAACCATGAGTCACAATACACTAATATAGCCATTTTGTGAACTATCCAACACAATCAATTAAGCTACACGTGTCATGAGTTTTTATGTGAAATAATAAAACAGCAAAAATCCAAGAAAATATTGCAAGTTTTCTTTGGCCACTATTTTGCCTTATAGCACCCTCCATGTATCACTAAACACTGCATGCTTTAAAAAAAAAATAGGCCAAAATCTTACTTCCAAACTATCATAAAAAATGTCCCAGGCATCAAGCAGCAGATCTGTAATTATTCTGTGTGAAAACTTTCTGTGAGGTATTAATCGCTTCAGATATCTGGTTCCTATATCCACCGCTGTGAACAATTCTAACAAGGCAAGTTTCTCTAAAAAGGGGTGTTACACTTCAAACCACTCTGAATGACCTTCTTTATATTTTAAAGTATGAGTAATGAAGAAATTTTGAAAATGGGGTGGAATTCCCCACTGACAGCCATTTACACATAGCAGTTAGCCATGCATACATTAACGTGACCAATAAAAGCCGAACTGAGATCCGTTAAGGCTTTTCAATTTGCATTACAACAAATCAAACAAGGCCCTGCAGAGGCTAACAACACCAGGCCTGCGGTAACCCTCGCTCGTCCGAATCTCATTCACGCTCCAGCGGCTTTAATCACGTGGCTTTTAGGAGGAAAAAAGGAACAATCTCCTTCGGGGAACAGGTATGGGCGGTGCAGTGTGTAGCGGTCGACTTGGGAGGTCCATAGAGCTGCACTACGGGCACTTTTCAGGCAAACGCTGCTTCAGCCGCCCAGGAGCGACCCCTTTGAGCTTGTCATTCGGATGTAATGAGGTCAGATTACAGGTTGGGTGGCAGGTAATCCCTCGTTCATTAAAGGCCCCACTCCGTGGCCAGTGGGACGGAAAAAGGGTGTGTGTGCGCGTGTGCGTGTGTGTATGCTATGGAACTCAATAACACTTGATTCGATATGAAAAGAGCCCTGGCGCCACCCAAGAGCACACAAGGCCGGATGCTGGTGAAGGCCAAGAGCAGCAGGAGTTCAGTGTCCGGCGAACAAGCCATGCCTTGTTCTCTGCTTTAAAGAG
This sequence comes from Brycinus macrolepidotus, assembly GCA_037974445.1. Taxonomy (NCBI): domain Eukaryota; kingdom Metazoa; phylum Chordata; class Actinopteri; order Characiformes; family Alestidae; genus Brycinus; species Brycinus macrolepidotus. The sequence continues at coordinate 6,843,086 of JBBPCZ010000042.1, read as the reverse complement.
CAAAACAGATAAATCCGGAGCAATGCAAGCTCGGTGACTTTGAAAACCTGAGCACAGGAACACCTGGGGATCAATAGGGCTTAAAGAACTACAAGCAAGAAGCTGGCTTAAGGACAAGAGGACATAGTCCTGCCTTGTTTTACAACTAAACCCTGCGATTCACTAATCCATACCAGTTCAACTGAAGAGCTGGGGCTTTAATTGAATAGATCTGCTTGCTTCCAAAATGTTTGGCTGAATATGCAGAACAAGTTGTGCCTAAGAGGAGTGTTTCCCAACAATGTGTCAGTGAACTTCTACTCCATTTGGAGGTATTTAAACCTTAAAGTTATAATATGAAGGAAAGTCAAATTCATACAAATGTTTCCTTACCACAGAAAGAGTCATGCTTGGTGTCGGAGGTGTGCTGATTCAGTTTTGGCTATGTGGTATCTAAGCATAGATGCTATCAATTAGCATTGTACTGCATGTTTAAATCATTACATCAAATGGCGTCCAGTTTTAAAGGATCCTCAAATAGGCATGCTAAATAGACTCTGTTTTGCTATGCAGCATTTCATTTCTGTAGATAACAATATGTTGGCCCCAGGCAGCTGGTGGCCTGGAGGTTCGGGAGTTGCCCTTGCAATCGGAAGGTTGTGGGTTCAAATCCCAGGACTGCCAGTGGCCGTGAGCAAGGTACCATCCCCACACACTGCTCCCCGAGCGCCATTGTCAGGAGCCCACTTCTTCTCTCAGGTGAATAGGTTAAATGCAGAGGAATCAAGGAATTTCCTCTGGCATCAATATAGTATGTGAAATAAAATAAAACATTTAGGCATGCGAAATACCTGCTGGCATTCAGGTGATCCAAATATTTGTTGGGAGGAGTGAGAAACTAGTTGATGAACTGACCATCTTTAACCTCAAGCAAATACTCATTTCGATCATTTCACACCGTTTGCAGTTTTGACCTCCCTAAACTTTGCTATTTTGGCTTTAATTGGGTCTCAAGGATCAATCAGGGGTCTTGGACCCCCCCCCCCCCCCACCCCACTAACCCCCAAGACTCCCCGTATTCCACAGCCTGAGTTTGCACAACTCTAACTAATGGACAGTAAGCTACCATTACTTATTATCTATTTTAGCCTTGTGGCTCCAACTTCAAATGTCAACCATGTCTTGACTAATTGACTTCATTCAGGGTAAGGGGAACATTAGGTAAATTGATTTGTCACCAAACAAATCCTTTAAAGAATGCACAGACACATTCTGGACCTTCCCCCAGATACTATATCTCCCCCATTAATCAAGTGGCATCATGGGTCCATCTCTCCACATTCTTCACTAAACTGAAACAGATCCCCGGCTAAGCCCGGCTGGCATCTCCGCGGCCTGGTGTTTACACAGCTCAGGCAGAATCGTCAGGGTTACACTGTCACAATTATGGCACAAAGCCCCATTATCAGCCGCCTCTATCAGATACAGTTTTCCTCATCTAATGTCTCGGTCGCCTCCAGTGCTGGGGTGTCTTTTAAAGTTAATCCCTTAAGAGGTCTGGGCCGTGGAAGAGTTAATGAAAACGATTGTGCTGAAAGGGCCACGCCAGCCACTGCATAAATCAGGCCCTTACACTTTCACTGTCCGCAGAGAGCAGTGGCGCTGCAAGAAAAGCTGCTTCTATGGTATGTAGGCTGTAAGTAATGAGGCAAACGTGCCTTAATGCATCATCAGATAGAGTGCTCGAGGTTTATATGAGGGCTAGTATATTTTTGGCAATGTATATCATACCTAAACTGCATAATTAAACTATTATTGAGTCCATTAAAAAACAGCTACAAATTATTTTCATTTTTTTATTGGGCTGTACAGTCACACAGTACATATAATATCAGGGAAACTGAGCTGAATTGTATTAAACTGTTTTATGTTGTGGTCATGTATATTATACTTATATTTTTAAACTATACTCTACTTTTAATATAAGTTCATTGAAGTAATTCCAAGTATTTTAGACCATTTCTAGTGATACTGAGGATCTGAACAACTTTAACAAGGGCCAAAGTGTGATGACTGAGTCAGAGTATCACCAAAACAGAAGGCTTTAGGGGATGTTGTTGGTATGCAGTGGTTAGTACCTGCAAAAAAGTGTTCAAAGGAATGAAAACCTGTGAACCAGAGATGGGGTTGAGGACTCCCAAGGGTCAATGATGCAGGTGGGCACAGAAGAGCTACTGTTGCACAAACTGCTGAAAAAAATCGTGTAGGCTATGATAGACACAGTACATCACAGCTTGCTGCATATGGGGCTGCACACAGCCACAGACCGACCAGAGCCAAGATTCAAGACTCTTTATTTGTCACACAGAAATAAATAGAAATAGCATATTCCAAAAACATTACCATTTTAAACAAGATCTGACCAGTGAGATACAGTGAGGTAGAGAGTTCAGTTTGTGTTATAATGAAGAGTTAAAGTTGTGTGTCGTGTCTTAGTCAGAAGTCTTACATGCTGAGGATAGAAGCTCCTCCTTAGCCTCTCTGTTTTGCCCATAATACTCCTGAAGCATTTGCCTGATTTCGGCAGATCAAACAGACAGTAACTGGGGTGAGATGAGTATCTGATGATCCTAGTTTCTCTGGACCTTCATCTTCTGGTATGAATGTTCTGCAAGGGACAGTAGAGCTGATCAGGTGCAGCGTTCTGCCACTCAGATCACTCTCTGTCCCTTAATGTCTTGTACAGAGCTGTTCCCAAACCAGAGGGTGATGTTCTGAGTCAAGATACTTTTTACAGCACCAGAGTACAAAGTCCTTAAGATCACTCGAGAGACCCAAAACTTCCTCAGCTGTCTCAGATGGTAAAGACGCTGCCTTGCCCTTTTTGACTGGGCTTGAATATGTTCAGTCCATGTCAAATCCTCAGTGATGTGAATGTCCAGATATTTGAAGCTGCTCACCCTCTCCGCTGCAGTCCCGTTGGTGTTGATGGGGGGTGTAGGAATGCTGCTGTTTCCTACTGAAATCCAACATCAGCTCCTTGGTTCTGCCAATATTCTGTTGAAGGCAGTTCTCCTGACACCACAATGTCAGGTTCTTCACCTCCTCCATGTATGCAATCTCATCGTTGTTGAAGATGAAGCCCAGCATTACCATGTCATTGGCAAATTTGACGATGAAGTTGGAGCTGTTTTTTGGCCAAGTATTCATGACTGTAGAAGGCATAGTGGATACACAGCCTTGTGGAGCTCCTGCATTGAGTGTGATGGAGCTGGAGACACAATCACCAACTCTCACCACTTGTGGTCTGCCTATGATAAAGCTGGAAACTAAGGCACACAGGTGGCTGTTGAGTCCCAGATTCCTCAGCTTGGTGAACAGTCTATTGGGACTATTGTACTGAAAGCTGAACTGTAGTCAATGAACAGCAATCTCACACAGTTCCCATGATTCCTATCCATGTAAAATGTGTGTAAAGTAAGTGTAAAGTGGCCATTTGTCATGCGTGAACACACCACAGCACAGCACACGGTGTGAACGGTGCGAATTTGTTCTCTGTATTTAATCCATTCACCAAGTGAAGCAGTGGGCAGCCAGAGAAGAGGCGCCCGGGTAGCAGTGTGTGGGGACAGTACCTCAGTAGTGCGACTGGCAGTGCTGGGATTCGAACCCATGACCATCCGTTAAGGCAGATCTCGAACCACGAGGCCACCAGCTGCCCTGGGGCTGAGGACGTGGGACGTGGGAGGTAGACCATTGGTCTGCAGGGGAGGTAGACAAACTGGAGTGGGTCTGTGGAGCTGGAGATAGATACTGTCTTTAATGAGTCTCTCAAAAAAATTTCATGACTACTGATGTTAATGCAACAGCCCAGTAACCATTCAGGCACAAAGTCTTATCGTTCTTTGGTACCAGAATGATGGTGGATCTTTAAAAGCATGCAGGGTCTACAGACTGAGCTAGAGACTCGCTGACGATGGAGGTGAAGATTCTGGTTAGCTGGTTGGTGCAGCAGGTGCCGTCTGGCCCCGGTGCTTTCCTCAAGATGACCTGCTGCAGTGTCTTGTGCAAGTTGTGCTCTGCGATGGTGATGTCACCACGCTCCTTTAGCAGGCTATAGCTGTTGCTAGCTGCATGGCTAGCTTTAGCACAGTTAGCCTCAAAATGTGCATAGAACTCATTCAGTTTGTTGGTGAACACAGTCAACAATCACAGCTATGGTGGATTTGCTTTTAAGTACCTACTGTATGCTGATCCTTGTCTATTGCCAAAAGCAGAGGTCTTATGGATTCCATACCTCAAAGATTGACCTACACTTTATTACGCAGGCAGTTTTAACAATATGGCTGATCATTGTAAACAAATTTATTTTTTTGCCCTGAAAGTAATGATATTTTGTGTAATATATTATACTTACAATGTATATTTAAATATTTAGGGTAATTAATAGTAACAAATTATGGGTGGGTGATGTAATGAAAATATAACGTCACAACACTTCATTTCACGATATACAAAATGCACAATTTTGCTATTTGTAATGAAACATACAGTTGACTAGTGTTCTTTATGTATTGGTGATATCTATAACATACTCAGAAAATCATCTTATAACGTATCACATTGCCAAGACCTTAATATAAGCTATCACATGATTAAAAATAGAACAGTTAAGATTCCAAAATCTGACCCTTGATTCAAACATATATTAACACATATGTCCATTGACTTCTGTATTAATGTGCCAAGTAAAGTGGATTAAACTTTGATTTTTATCTTGCTTGTAAAACACGACAATATAAATAAGTTGCCATTTTATTCAAGCTTTGCATCATGTCTAACATCTCTTACACATGGTAAACTCATTGTAACACAATGTAATATTGCATTCTAAACAGTCATTTGAGTTATAAAATAGATTTTCATTATACTGTACACTTGTATGTATAATAAAAAAAAATCAAGTTGAATCAAACAGAGCTTAAAATATAACTAACATGTCAATAGTAACCTGCACCATTTCTCAGATCTCACATTCACAGGCTTAATCCTTTCAGACCACAGAACCTATGTTCCATGGTCCCCTAATAAAGAAATAAACCCTGGCTAATGAAATAGTCTAGGTCGGCCCCTGCACCCCCCCCACCCCACCCCACCCCCTTTCACCTCCTTATTAGACAAGCTGAACTGAGTGCAGTCCTTATGGTGAACCCTGTGACCTCTGCAACTGTTGAACGTGACCCCACAGGTCACGCTGCAGCCAGGTTCAGCTGACCTGGGCAGGCCAGGTCGGCTGATAAGGCTAGAGTTAATAACAAGGACAGCAGGCTGACCTGGCCAGGAAGAGTGTTGTCCAGGGCAATTATATTCCAAACGTGTGAATTGGACGGCACAGTGGAGAGCAGGGAGCTGACCGGTTTTCTCATTTGCGTTTGATGGCTGTGACGGTGTGATAGAAACGAACACTGTGGAATATCCTTTGTGTTACGGCCACTGAGGTATGTGCTTTGGAGGGCCCGAATACTACATTTGTTGTCACCATGATACTGTATTTGTTTTACATGACCATTTTCTTTAAACAGGTTTTTGGCCTGGTAAGCCCATTATTAGTGATACTATCTTTGCTTTTACTATGACCATCACTGCTGTATAGGTATTGTTATACTTAGTTATTATTATATTACGGGCTGTATATATAATATATATAATCATGATTTTTGTGACCTAGTCTTCATATACTCACAGCATAAACTGGGAAGTCAATGGAGTTAAGGGGACATTATGATGCTTTTAATAGTGCTTAGAAAGTACAACAAACTCTTACTTTAAAAACGTCTTCTTTTATTTTATTTTTTTTCTTTTCTGGTAGTGTCTGTTATATGGGCCCTTTAAGAAAGGATGCACTGAAAGAAAAGGTCATGCTTTGAATTTACTTGATTCAAACGTGGCAACATAATTTTTTTTTTTTCTAGTTTATTTAGTTCTTATATATTAATGTGGAAATAATGCATTTGAAGCTGTGTTTGCTCCATTGTCTTGTAAATTAAATTACAATAATCTACTGTAATTCTTTTCAAGGTACAGAAAAGTATATGCAAAAGATTTAAAATGCCTCCATAAATCCGCCCCCCAAAAAGGCAAAAAAGAAAAAAGATAAAAACTGTGAAACCATTATATGACATGTGTATGTGCAGCCTGTGTGTGTGTATACGTGTGAAAGTGTGCTGGTGAGCTAGTTGACCTATCTGGCTGTGGTCTTCACAGTATGTGTTAAAGCAGTCTGAGCTACATCAGAGTGCACACATATGGAGAGCTTTCCTCTGGGCCAATTAGAACACACTGAGAACAAAAAGCTCTGTCCTTAATGATCTCTCAATCTCACTTGTTTACCTGCACACCGAAAAATAATCTACTGTTTATAGATACTTAAGATACAAGTGTTTCTAGATACTTATGCAATGGAAAAAGGGAGCCCTCTTTAGTCAATCAGTATGTCAATCTAATGTTTCTGAATCATGACATATGCAAAGTTCCCTATAAGCCTCCAGTAAACCCGTTGAAGGAGAATAAAATGAAGGTAGATGTCAAATCTAACATAACAGAAATGATAATATTTGAAATATTTTTTGGATGTAGGTGGAATGAATTAAAAAATTATAGTGTTTGATTCTTCAAATGCAGCTCTTTTCTATCAAGGTACGTTACTGGACTAGACCCCGGTTATTGGGTTAAACTCTACGTGCCTTTACAAGATTTCTTGAATGACATATGATATTATAGTATGCTGTTTATGTGACCACTGGAACAATCTGAAATCAAATCATGATCATATTATTAGCGTGAATGCCCGTAAACGCCCTCACTGATTCTTCCACATGTCTTGTTTATTATATAAGACCCTATCTGCCTTTCAGTCTTTCCAGATGAAATGCTCCTGTTTTCCAGACTTGCTCTTATTTTCTGTGCAAAAGACACTAATTCACAGAATGTATTACCACATTATACAATTACTGTCTTTAATGATAAATCCAAGACCATATCACTGTACCTGCCAGCCATATACACGCATACAACCTGTATGTACAATATGTGTACCCATCTATATCTAGTATGTCTGTGGACTAATCTTGCATTTAATGTTGGGGTTGTTCCATTAGGAAGCCCATAACAAGGCCTGGCTGTATCAGTCATCCAGTTCAGAGAGCAGTAACCTTCCCAAGCGGCCAAATGCACCGTCCTCACCGCAGCCTATTGACCAAAGCAATAAGCCATTCTATATGGTGTATTAAAGTCATTTTCCACATGCTACCTCAGCACCAGCCATTGTTCATGCAAGCTCCTGCTGACCATGAGAAAAAAAGAGAGAGAGAGAGAGAGAGAGAGAAAAGAGAATGAGAGAGAGAGAGAGAGAGAAGAGAAAGGAGAATGAGAGAGAGAGAAAGAGAGAGAGGGAGAGAGGGAGAGAGAGAGAGAGAAAAGAGAAAGGAGAATGAGAGAGAGAGAAAGAGAGGGAGAGAGAGAAGAGAAAGGAGAATGAGAGAGAGAGAGAGAGAAAGAGAGGGAGAGAGAGAAGAGAAAGGAGAATGAGAGAGAGAGAAACCGAGAGAGAGAGAGAGAGAGAGAGAGAGAGACGGCAGGAGAAATAGAGAAAAAATAAATAAAAAAACCCCTGTGTGATCTCAACTAAATTGCAACACTTTACATCGTTACACCAGTTAAGAAACAAGCGGCCCCTCCAACAGAATTGTTTCTCATTCTTTCCCCCCGCCTCCTTGTTCGCTTTTTTGTCGCTTTCAGCTGTGAAAGGCGCAGTGATTATCGTGGTCACTCGAGGGGCAATTTTAGCGCTGTCAAAGCGAGGCCGGAAACAGCTCCCAAACACTTTAGAATATATGCTGACTGCACTGGAGTGCCTTTTCCTCTTCCGCGGCTGACGGCGCGCTGTTTCAGAGGCCAGGCTAATGTGAAATAAAGGGGGTCTCGTTGGCGTAATGTGTTCTGGGGCCCATCTGCGTACTCCGGACGCTCGTGGTGTCAAAGGTGCTGGCGGGGAGAGCGAGGATACTCGTCCCGTCCACCGCGCTCGAATCCACTCTGCCGTGAGCCCCCGAGTGACAAATGATTTCAATCTAGGCTGCGCCGCCCTTGACTTGACCCTGAACCGGTGCGCACAACAGGAGCAAGTGCAGTCACTGGAAAAGATGTTGTGCTCTAATAAAGCTCCGGCCTGGACGACGGGCCGATGAGAAAAGGGAGGATGGATGGAGGGGTGAGTGAATGAGGGATTAGAAGGAGGGGGTGAGTGGGTGTGTGTGTGTGTGTGTGGTGAGGGGGGAGGCATGTGTTCCTGGACATCTCAGGTGCAGGTGGATAATGAGATCGCTTGTTTGCTCGCCGAAAATTACCTTACAAGCCCTCGCGCCGCAACAAGGCCATCTTTGCCTAGCTTGCGAATTGGGCTAATTCCTCGGGGTGCGTGCCGTGTCAAGGATTTCAATCTCATTTTTTACACAGCGCAAACATGTAAATGGGGTCCGACAGCACCCTCTCACCCTGTAGACTCCCTTTACGAAGCTTTAAAGCTTTACCCGTGCCGGCGCCCCCCCCCCCCCACCTGGCTCATAAACTTAGCCCAGTAGAATGAGCAGGCACTTGCCAAGCTCAGTGGTGGAGAAGGCACAAGCTCTCCAGAAAGGTCCGGATGGCATGCTGGGTATGCAAATGAAATTCTCCTTCCCTTATTTTCACCTCACACCACCCTGCTGGCAAAGCAATCCCTCACTTCTAATCCTTCCCTTTCTCTCTCTCTTTCTCTCTCTCTCTCCCCACTAAAAGAAGAGCTTCTGACAATACCGTGCCAAATCAGACACTGAGGTTAAAAACCTAGCTGACTGAACGATTTGATGATTTGTTATTGTTATTGTGATAAACTGTGTCAAAATTTCTGAACGTGCCTTGGTAAGATGACAAGATAACAACATCATTTAATATCTGACAAAATCCAACGCATTTTCCTTAGATGTGGGACTATTCTACTTTAGCATGGATGCTCAGACCACTGTTTTCCCTCGCGAGGCTCCTGTTTTTCCCCCTTTGCTGTGGTCTACAGCTGTGAATGCAAATCTCAAGGTTTTTCACACTCTTAAAACAAAACTTTGATTCACAGAAAAGTGACATGCTGTGAAATGGCATCGCAACAAACGCAAGGCTCAGATCCTTAGTGCACCGCCAGCGCCACCAGTACAGCCCCTCACGTTAAAGTCCACTGACATACAGTATAAACAAAAGACTGGAAATGATGCTATGCAAGAGGTTTTTTTTCCCCCGAATGGAGTGTTCCTTCACTTTGATCATACTGAACCAAAGCCATGGGGACGATATGCAGCGTGTAAAGTGTGTAGATGGGCTGTAACGATCACAGTCAAGGCTGTATGACATTATGCATGAAAGCTGAAAACAGACTGTACAACTGAACAACACACAACACTTTTGAAACTATGGTTTACATAAGTGTTTTTCAAAAACTACTAGCCCCATTTTCTAAAGACAAGTGTAATCAAAAGTAAACTTCTTTTGTTTTACCAACATCTCAAACGAATTAGTTCTGTTTTCTCAAGAAAATGCTTCTGCTATCTTGGCCAAAAAATATTTTTATGTTGTCATGATGCCTTAAATAAGTCAACACTGTAAGCAAACAAACTGAATTAACTTATTGCCATGGGAGTTAATAAAATATGCAAATTCATCGCCTTTTAAGGCCTCTGTAATAAGCACCATCATTCTAGAGTCTGAATTCTAGAATAGTTTACACTACAGTAGTCCGAACTCAGCAGCATAGTGAAAATGGTCCATAAAAATGCATAAAAATTCAAGTTTGAGTTTTTCATTTGTGGCCATAAGACTTTTGTGTATTATGTGTATGCAGAAATGAACATTATGTCAATGCGCAAACCTGTGCTCTGAGGTCAGTGAATGAATCCTGCCATTGTATGATTGAGTTAATTTCGCTGCACTTGCTGCAAGGTAGGCTGCATTCCATCATTACATTGTCAGGACATCTCTGTTTTCAAATTGAATTTCATATTTGGAGATACGGTTGGAAAAAACGTCTGAAAGTACCATGGTCAGACTCTCAGTGGCCAGGCCTCGGGAGTTTCCAGCTGTTAGTTTCTTACATCGTTTATTTTTGCAGATGCTGGATGTAAACCAAGCCATCATACAGTCCATCATAAAGCTGTCTTCACGTATCGTAATGTTACATTTTTACTATATTGTCCATCCTTAAGTATGATGTATGAGGTTTTTCTTTTCTTGCTCACATAACGATCCACAGGACAAAAGAAAACACACATGAAATCATCGTTCAAAGCAGGAATGAACATTATCTTCTGTGAAATATGAGGAAGGAGAAGCTAGGTTTGGGTAAACAACTGTTTGTGTGGAAAACCTGAGTAGGTAACAGCATATACAGTGGTAGGCTACTGCTTGTTAAGGAAAAATATGGCACAATAACGAGCGCTGTTCATCCAGGACTGGCAGAATGGATCATATCAGTCGTGACTGACCTGTGGCCTCGGCCAACATTGCTTTTCACAGCTGAGGAAGTTGACAAAAATCACGCTCGGAGAGCAATGCATTGAATTAGAGTAGTGAGGAAAGCGACCTAAGGAGACAACACAAACCCGAAGTGTGTGCAGAATGTGATTTGACAGTTCAGGCTGAAATCCCATTGCTCGAGTTCTATCTGGGCAACAGCTTTAACAGCAGCTCTGGCGCTGGCGACATTAGCATGGTGGAAACGCGGTGACATGCCATAGATCCTGCTCAGGAGCTGGAATGAACGCAGCAGCGGTGTGACATCAGAGCATGAGTGGACGAGATAGAAAAACATGTCACATGCTGCACAGTGCATGACACCATGAGTGGATGGTGGCAGGTTTGGCTTTAAAAGAGCCTGCAAACACGCAGGCACACTTGCATTACATGACAAATAGAGGTCACGCTAAACAACAGGGGGGAAAAAAATTGAGGGCACAAAAATACACACACATTGTCTCACGCCAAACAGAAATGAATGCTAATCTTTAGCTGGCAAGGCCTGAATAGAACAAGTGACCCAGAGGTGAGAACAAATGGCTGAATATGGCAGCACTGAGAGTAACTAGTCATACTCCATAACACTACAGAGCAATGGTGTAGTCATTCTTCAGCCAAGGACATTTTTTTATTTATATATATATATATATATATATATATATATATATATATACACAAACACGCACACACACACACACACACACACACACACACACACGCACACACACACACTTGTAAACGTCCTGCAGCTGATGTTGTA
>JBBPCZ010000042.1:6812298-6826209 GCA_037974445.1 Brycinus macrolepidotus | reverse complement strand
GCGAAGGTCCGCGCAGAACTGAGAACAACACAACTGTCAGATCAGGTCATAAGGCTCCCCTGAGAACAGCAAGGGCCAACCTGTCCACATACAGCATTCAGGCCATCACCCAAAACAAGACATTTCCACCTGTTTGTGACAGGGAGGCCTCCCGTCTGGATGTGCTGAAGTGCACGGCCAGAGGAGCAAAATGACGGCAGCAAAGAAGACCACCATGCCCCCTGACAACCACATGCTCTATCTGATCGTGCCTGGTGTGAGGAAAACTCTGCTTAGAGTCAACTCACAGAACATTACCGGACCAGACAACATTCCTCGCCATATGCTTAGAGTATGTGCGGACCAGCTGGCAGATGTTCTCACAGGCACCTTCAGTATCTCTCTGAACACCACCATCATTCCGACATCCTTCAAAGTCACCACCATCATCCCCGTGCCAAAGAAGTCATCATTGTCCTTACTCAATGACTATTGTTCCGTCATACTTACACACGCCACACATCACAGCTAGCCCCTCACTGGACACCCTCCGGTTTGCGTATTGTCCCAAACGCTCAATAGATGATGCTTTCGCCATCATCCTTCACCTGATCCTCACCCACCAGGAATGGTGTTCATAGACTTCAGTTCAGCATTCAACACCATTATTCCTCAGCATTTGATCGGGAAGTTGAGACAGCCGGCCCTGAACATCTCCCTCTGCAACTGGATCCTGGACTTCCTGATTGGAAGACCTCAAGACTGGGGGGATTGGAATTGGGAGCAACATTTCCAGTACCACCATGCTGCACACAGCTGCCCTTTAAGGCTGTGTGGGCAGCCCTCTGCTGTTCACACTGCAGACCCACGTCTGTGCAGCAATGCACAGCTCAAACCATCATCAAGTTTGCTGATGACACAACCATGAACATCAATGGCTTCTCAGCAGAGATTATTCAAAGCACCAAGTTCACTGGTGTTCACATTGCAGAGAACCTCACGTGGACCCCCAACACCAGCTCCATCACCAAGAAGAAGAGCATACCTCCCTCCCTCACAATCCTAAGCAAAATCTACAAAGGGATTATAGTAAAAATTCTCTGTAGTTGCATCCCAGTGTGGTACGGCAATTGTTCCGTTTTGGATTGCAAGACCTTTCAGAGGATACTGAAGACAAATGAGAAGATCATCGGGGTCTCTCTCCCCTCTGTCATGGATATTAACACCACACACTGCATCTGCAAAGCCACCAGAATTGGGGGTGACCCCACACACGCCTCACACACCCTCTTCCACCTTCTCCTGGCTGACCAAAGCATACGGGCCATAGCATATGGGCCTTCACTGCCAAAACAGGAAACAGTTTCTTCCCTCAGACAATCAGACTCCTCAATCAGAACTGAATCAGAACTGAATCATAAACTGTATGGGACCCACCTCAAAAAAAAAAAAAAAAACAAACACACAGACCCGAACTGAACTTCTTCCTTCTTCTCACCCAATGCATCTCCACACTGAACTGTTATGCCTTAAACAAAACTTACACCCCAACTGCCACTGTAAATACCCTTTATTTGATATTTATAACTGCACATTCTCTGTCCTGCTGCTGCTATTATTTGCACAATTATTATTTATTGTTGTCTACCTCTAGATTTGCATTTTTGCACACATAATGACTCCGCGGCTAGAATACAGTATCTGTCATAATACTGTATTCATTCAAACTGCAGCTGCTTTTGTTGACTACACTAAATCTCACCTTGTCTTATATTGTTGCTCTTGTGTTTTTCTTGCAGTCTCTCTCTTGCTCTCTTGCTCTATTTTGTACTGTCTGCACTTATGTAGTCTTGTGGTGTTCTGTTTTTGTCCTTGTGTTGTTCCACGGTCCTGGAGTAACATTGTTTTGTTTCACTGTGTACTGTGTGTTTAGGTGAAATGACAATAAACCTACTTGACTTGACTTGACCTCAGTCTGGGACCCCGTAGCTTTTATTGAGTGCCACAACTTCCAAGACACTCAGCTTTCCAAAACAGACAGTCGTTTTTAAAGGTGAGTTAACACCCCATATTTTCATGTGGCTGAAAAAAAACTAAACGTAGGGGAACCAGTTTATTACTGTTTAGCAGCACTCGTCTGTTGAGGGGGGGCAGGGGGGTAATGAAACGCCATAGGGTCAATATTTTACACGAGGATGCATTTTTTGGAACACACCTCTACAGGGCATCTAGGAAACAATGGGTGTCATAACCGAAAGGCGTGTGTTATTAATCTCTCCCCACTCCCTAATCAATCTGCTTCCTCCACCGCAAACACTGTAATGCATTACTGCATTAAACGAAAGACCATTTTTCATCGGCCCACAAAAGCGTGGCCCAGGAGGTGATGTCTTCTTCACACAAAGCGGCCATGCATTTCAACTAAACAGCTTCCCCAATGTTGTTATATACATTACAGAGCAATTCTAGTCTAAGGGATAAGTACAAACACTGTAATTTATGTCAATTCATTTTCTTTGCCTGACACGGCGAATAAAAAAGGCAATACTGCATCGGAGGAAGTAGACATCGCTGCGTAATAATAGCAGTTGTGCTCATTGTAACTGTTTCTATTCAAATAAAAGGGAATTCAGAGCCATTATCAGGGCATATGAGGTACGAATGCATGAAGCACGGATTTGGCACAAGTCACTGCATTCCTTCTGCAATGAGGAAAGAATGTTCACTTAATGACTAACAAATCAGAAACAAAACGCACCATCACATTAGCAACTGGAAACCATTTAAAAGGCATGTTCTGAGGTCATCTTAAAAAAAAAAAAGGATAAAAAGATCCTCACTACAACAATAATTTTATGATGGGTGATCACAGCGCAGGAGTTATTCAAGCGCTTTGATTGGCCTCAATGTGCGCAATCACTGCTGAAAATCGATTTCAGGGACTTCCGAATATCAAAAGCAAACAGCATGCCAACAAGCTGAGGGCATGTTCGGATGGATTTTTTTTTTTTTCCCCCAGACATTTTCAAATAGGGAAAAAAATTAGGCAAACCCCCCCCCCCCCATCACAACCACCACCACCCACCCCCCCCATTTTAGGATAATCAAGCGAAACGGCAGTGAGCTCGCTGTTGAAGACGCTGCCAAATGCAGAGCAGGCGGTGAAGTGGAGCCAGGTACTCTCCAATTAACATTCTGCGTAACTTAATGCAAACTGCTGGCAACCGGCACACCGCGTCCGAGAACTTGTCACCACAGTTACACACATCCACCTTCAAATCGACTAATGCGTCCTGATTTGTTTTCCCTTCCTAGCTAGCGTGAAAGTTGAAATGAGACGTTTCCGCATATACAGGCCCTGTTGGCACTGCCGGCTAAACAGATTGGCTTCAGCGCTGATGAAAAAAAGAAAGAAAAAAGAAAAAGGTAAAAAAAAAAAAAAAAAAAAGCCACTGACATTGGTGGCTGGCTGACTGGCTGACACTCGATGGCTGCGATGCCTAAAACATCTGAAATAATCTATTTGTGAGGTACGTCAATTTGCGTGCGCGCTCTGTGTGGCACGGCTCATCATTTGCATTTTGCTGAGAGAAACAGCAAGTTATGGCAAGCACGTACAGTATTTACACTTCACCGGCACGCTGTGCCAAATGTCAATTTACACAGTGTATTGCGGTGTAGAGGCACTGTCTCTTTAATCTGAATCAAGCACTTCAGGCAGTCAGACTAAATTGGATACAGATACTTTATAACAGAGAAAAACATGCGTTTGTACTCCTTTGTTGTTGCTTTTTTTTTCACTATTTTTGCATATTGGTCAAGGTATTTTACTAGGATAATTAAAACTGCTTTTTCTTTAATGCTTCATCCTTAACAATATTACACCATTAAAAAGTGCTGTAATGCAGTTATGCATCTGCATCACTTTCCTACGAGAAGTACAAAACATAGAATGAGGCAAACATCATATCTGAACTTCCATATGTGTCTCCAAAGCTTGCTACTTTTTCCTACTCTTTTTTACACTTTTTTTATTTGCATCTATGTATCAATCTGTGCACATAACTTTGATCTCTCTATTAGACACATGAAAAGTTATGCACTAAACTGACATGCTTCAAATCATTTCCACATAAATATGTTACATCAATATTGTCGCTAACGCAAAAAAGTGAGTTGAACGCCAAAACCATGTTGATATAATATATTCAATTCACACATACACGAAGAACATGAAGTAAATTCAATGCGGTACTTTTTTCAGCCAAATATCATATTTGGACCACTACTTTGTCTCCAAGTCTTGCCTTTTCTCCCTGTTTTATTTTTTTTTCCTAATTGAGTGCAGGCATTTGTGAAAATCTCCACAGGATGCGGTGTCTGGCACCGGCCGCACAATAGAGTTTTGGAGGTGGCACAAAAAGAAGACAAAAGCGACCATGAGGCTTCCTCCTCTCCCCTCAGTGAGCGATCTTCGGGCACACAGCCCAAATTTTCTACTGTATTGGAGCAGTCAGCCCACAGTGGAAAATCCAACCCACAGTGCTTCCTCCTCCTCATCCCTCTCTCTCTCTCTCTCTTTCTCTCTCTCTCGCCTTCTTGCGAGCTGTCTCTTTCTTTCTGACCTTCACCCTTTCATTTTCTGGAGATACTGTGCATGACAAAGAACATAAAACTGTGACATGTGTACTGAATTAGCTAGAGATACTTTCCATGCATGATGAATGGTCAAATTGTTTCCACTTGTGGCCTTTCATGATGTGGAAATGGGAGAATATGAAGCTGTAGGCGCGCATGTTTGATTATACAGTAATAATGTGAGGATAAACATGCACCGACCCACCAGTGGAGGACCATCTGCAAATCATACAATTCTCAAAGGTTTCTTAATAATATCCATAATGTACCATAATATACAGCACAGGGTAGTAACTAGTGGGTTCATGCCATAAGGAGGACATGGAATATCGCACTTGTATTGGTGAAGTATTAATATGATTTAGCCAACATTATATTAACCAAAATCGTTTGCTGGATGACACAAAACTCAATATATTGGGGTGTGTGAGAACTGACCTATCCATCCACTGCACATTCATTATTTTGTAGCTACAGTTATGAACTTGGACATGCTTTACAGAATGTAAAAATCCCCATTTAACAAAACAAGAAACTGTATAGCACCACTCAGTTTTTGGCAAAATGTGGAAATTTGGAATTTGTTATTGCGTTCAAATGATATTTATTTGTGTGTTTGTGAACACAGTTCAGAGCATTTTGTAATGCAATCAAGCTCAGCAGTGTAACAAATCTAAGCTCTAACTTAAACTCAACTGGTCAATTAAGACTTTTTCAATGATCTACCCCTTAGAATGCTACCCCTTACACTTATAACCATTACCAAAATCAAACAGAGAGTAGATTGAGGATTAGTGTTTTTGTTAGTAGTTTCGATATGTGGTAACGTGGTCATATCTTGGTACATCATTGAGTTGAAGAATAGCTGAAGAAAAAAATGGGGCAAATTACAGTTTTATTCCTGGCCCCATCTGTAATTTGTCATTTTTCGAGTGTGTTGTTATGAATTGTTGGTGTGGCTTGTGTGTGTGACTAAACAGATGATTCATAGGCATTTAAACCTTTTCCTGAACTGGCTGTTTTTTTAGCTATTTTTTCAACCTAGGCAAGATTTTACATGGTGCTCTATTTTCACCAACAAACACTGTATTCACATGAATCAACCCTCCACAAACAGTATGAGAGAAACAACTGACATTTTACAAAAAATGACCCTCAAAACACCCCCACCTCACAGCTACTATGACAGAACGCATTTGTGAGAGGAGCATGTGTAAGTTAGAACATACAATAAAACATTTATTCGCTTATCTGAGGACTTTCCATATTCCATATGTCTTATGGCTAACAAATTATGTATATAGTCCTAATAGCAAGGATCCTCATCCTTGTAACTCCACCCACCAGGACATAGCATTAAACAAAAATTAGAGCCTGAAACACTCACGTAAACCTCGTTTACCTATTAATGCTTGTCTCAATTCCACAGTGCCATCTCAGAGCGTCTCCCTCATGAATGTTTTAATGTGGGGGCCCGTTTGTGCACTAACCCCCCCTCACTGTTGGCCCACCCTGGGCCCAGACATCCCATTAAATGCCAATTAGGGTTGGGTTGCAGTAACAGCGGCTGTGGCTGAGCCAGGGCTTGGAGCAGGCCTGTGGGAAGGTGCTTATTGGTCCCAGGGCTCCAGGGTGGGGATCTGTGAGGTCGGGGAGCACACACTGTCTGCACACCGCCCCCATACTCCAAACTCTATCACTACTGCACCTTGTGGAGATTTTCTTCAGCTTCCCAGCTTTCATTGTGGTTTACATGGTTTATGCCTCTAATGATTGTGAAAAAAGATTAAAGATAATAAAAGTAACTTCTAAAGTAAAGTACAGTGGCCCCTTATAGTCACACATGAACACACCACAGCACTGCACACAGTGTGAACAATGTGAAATTCTTTCTCTGCATTTAACCCATTCACCAAGGGTTTGTCTTCAGTTTCTACACTCTTATAAATAAAGGTTAATGGGTCTCAGCTTGGATGTGCAGTTCTAGGGACAAAAAAAACTGTAATGGGTATAGAACATTAGCAGTATCAGAGGGCTCTTTAACCTTTAAAGAGAGGACTCACACTAATCTCATTTACACAAACAAACACCAACTGAAAGGTCAAACAACACTTTTTGGCACTATTATTTTTAAGAATGTTTCCACTTATATTACATATAAGTAATATACATACAAATCTATATACCTTTTTGACATGCTATAAATGTCGGTGTGAGCTCCGTGGTGTACAGCATCATTACAGTGTTTTATCATAGGTAAATTATTTGTAAACGTAAAAAACGTAACGAGCCAAGAGAGGTTCCTTGTGGAACCCCATAATGTCTATTATTGGAAAATTCCCCATAAAAGAAAGCCTTGTTATGTAAATAAATGTGACCATGATGTAACTTCCATTGGTAATTCCAGTCTATAAGAAACCGTGAGCTTTTTGACAATAAGTAAAAAGGGAGATGTCTAACTAATAACAACTTCGATTTCTTTATGAAATGGAATGGCATTTGCCTTCTCCCACACCTATGGACAGACACTCTATCTGTTATTTGTAACTAATGATCAGTCAGGGTTAAGGTCTTCATCATGTACACCTTATAACAGTAATTCATCTAATAATGTGTCTGCCAGGGAGGAAGGAAAGAACTGTATGTAGGCTTGTGTCTGTATCAAAGGCAGAGAGCAATAAACATGATCCACTGTAGAGATTACCTTCACTTGGACTGTCCTGACCTTAACCTGCCCTTTACTTTACTCACAACACGGAGGACATGATACATGTCACGTCCATCCTTTTTATTTGTTTTCTTTCTCTGTTAACGCTGGCTTTCTTTCCTATAGAGACATCAGTGTGAGTGTGTGTGTGTGTATGTTTGTTTATTTGTTTGTGGGAATACCGAATAGTGACTAAATGACTTATTGTCTTCCAGATAGATGTACTGTCAGTCAAAAGTAACCCTGACTACACTACACAAAGAGGGTTTTTTCCAGAGTGATGCTATAAAACAACCACGGACAGGTTCTTCAGAGAACCGAGAGTAATTCTTCCATAATGCTCCAAAAAAACACATTTTTTTACATTTCTTTTAAATCTACTTTTTGTACATGAGACAAGTGTTTCAACGATATATTGAAAGAAGATGCACAAAATGCAAAGGTTTAATACCTTTTTTCTTCTCTAGAACCATTTAAGAACATATATGAAAGAGAAGCAGTTTTGTGGTCAAACCCCATTTAACTGTGTCATCACAGTGTTAATTAACACTCCACTTCATATTTTAACCCAACCATTCCTCAGACAGGAAGTCTTCTGTTGAGTTTAATTCAAGAAACGGCAAGTTGCGCTTATTATCAAGCAAGCAAATTTTTCACTTGGTTGGGGGAACTTCTTTGTAAAAAGAAAAAAAATCTTCAGTATGCACAAAATCTTGGCAAATTCTCTTAAGCTTCATGAATCAAAACAGCCTAATGTAAGTACTGGCCAGCTGGAGAGAGAGTGAAATATCCTGGGGCTCAGGTCTAAGTCAACAGCACCGTAGCTCGCCTTGCCCTCTTTGTCAAATCAATATCTGCAAATAATAAATGAGCTCCCAGAGGGGCGCTCCAAACCCCACAACACACCCCAGCCAAGTCCACAATTGGTCTGCGACTCTATATCACAGGTGAGCTAGAACAGCATGGAACATCCTTAGCACTCCATAATAGAAAATTAATGGTGCTCAAATCAAGGCTAAGGGGACCCTGAGGGTTACCTAATAGGCCTAGTTATAACTGTCAGCCAGCTCAAATAAACCTAATGTATGGCATGCAAAGGGGACGAAGATTATTACTCATGCAGGTGAGTGAGAAAGAATACTGTACAGGGCTTTAATGGAAATGAAAAGATTTGTTACAGGTAACTTAAGACTACAACGAAAGTCTATTGTAATATGCAAGCCTATGATATGCATATTGTTCATATGCAGCGTATGTGTCTCATACATTCATTAGAAATAATAGTTCTGAAAAGTTTCTTGGCTTGGGATGTAAGGTTCTAAAAAAATCCTTTAACTGGTACAGAAATGTTGAGGTTCTTCACAATCTTATGAACTATCCAATGGGGATCCAAAAGTGGGTCTTCTAAGGCATCATCTATGGCACCAAAGAACACTTGTGGCACCTTTAATTTTCTTGGGGTCTAGATAGTATTGAGCTTAGAGACAAATTTAAATCAGATCATCAGAAACATTTATACATCCACTGACTGCCAATAAGCAACACAGTCAATTTCCTTTTGATTGCACTGATCTGTCAGTAAAAACCTTAAGCAATGAGAGTTTTCCTGGCACGAAAGAAGGTGTGTGTCAGTCTATTTATGCATACACCCCCCCTCCCTCCTCCATGAGGTCTCAGCTAATCGAGAGTGGACTAAGAGGGTGTTTGAATGCAATATTACACTCACCCACATGCAGCAGCCCTCCCATCCTCCAACGCAAACACTGTGTGTCGATCTCTGCAGGCCACCTGACATGTTCTCTCTGAGACGGAAGACTGGAACAAATGTAACTCCAGCTAGAAAGGAACAAAGTTTTGGATTTAGACCACCGGCATCCATCAATATATCGATTTCTTAGTATTCCACTGGATCCGCGTCACAAAAAATTCCACAAAATACGTCCTTGCAGGGGCGGATGAAAGATCTAGTGAAGTCGGAGAACAAACGAAGGAGGCGGGGGGGGGGCAGCCTCAAAGTGAAGTGTAGATATGGGAGCTGTGTACATCCACGGTTTGCCGTCCATCTACGGGTACGTGTGTCTGTCCCAGGGACTTCTATAAAATGAAAGAAAGCAAGAAGGACCAGCCGGTTCCTCATCATGCGCTTGTTAGCTTGTCCAATCTATGGCAATCAGCACCATCCCTGGGGTTGAAAGACACGAGATGGCGGGGGAAACAGGGGAAGCAAAAGCTGAGGAAAGATCAATACTGCACTGTGAAACAAGAAGTGTAGGCTATTTACTTTTCATTGATCCGATGATGCAGGAGAAACACCTCAGACCGCTGTTAAATTGAGGGAATAAGTCTTGTGGGCTGGCAGGACTCCCTCCCCTCAACATGACCACCAAGGTCAGGAGAAAAAAAAAACTAAACACAAGCAAGAAATGAAACTAAATTAGACCACAGTAGGTGGAGGAGATTAGTTAATGTGAAGTAAAACTCAAAACAAGGTTTCTTGATGGGCGGCAGATTTGCTCTGAGCCTATATTCCTAACAATAAGGGTTCCTAAATGATCTTGGACAAAAAGTTCTAGGAAAAAGTCTTTATGAAGTGTAGGACCTTTACACTACGCAGAGATTCTGTAAGCTTTAAAAAGGTTCTTTATACTTGCGCATCTCATTTACAAAACTAGTTCTTTGAAGACGAGGTTCTTCAGAGAATCAAAAGTGGTTCCTCTGTGGCAATTTTCCAAAGAACTTTTTGGTACCTTAAGTTTTATGTAGGAACCAATTAAAAGTGTATATATTTTTTTATGTATTATTGTGGGTTTAAATATTTGTTCAGTGTAAGCACTAACAGCTGAAAATTAAATGGTCATGGTGCTAAAGTGAACACTTGACAGATAAACAAACAAACAAACAAATAAGTGGAACAGGCAGAATATGTAGAATGTGTAACTGCTGCATCTACACGGACACACTTGCCATGACTTTCGTTCCACAAACCCCAACCACAGCAACATCTGCAGTTGCCTCATTAGCTAATCAAAACACCAAAACATTCTCCTGATTGCTCGTTGTGTTCCACATGATGTTTCTGATTACCAATAACCTCATCATGACCAGCTGAAGTCAGCAGGTGTAACGGATCTCCTAAAGTGCTTGAAGCGCTTAGACAATGAGGCCACAATCACAGCATGTAAGTCATTTCCTGAATAGGTCATCAAAGTTCAGAATTAGGTGAAAATTACTACTCGGGTTAAATAGAAAAGTCTCATGATATCAGTTACTTCTGAAAGGGCCTAGACTTCACTGACTCTTCTTTTTAGACCCTAAATGGCCTTCAGGTCAATGGTCAGGTAAACACAATATGTTTAAAATCTTTAACCCAGTAGCGACATTTAACAGAATGTGTTTTTCTAGATACACACCACACAGACCACACTCTGACTGTTTTTGTACAGTCAGACTGTTGCCAGAACTCTCATTCTGTAATCTGGCTGAAGCACCAGGGCTGTTTGAAAGCACTGGAAAAGTATATGGAAACAGAACCTCAAATGAGACGTTTATTTGTGTTGATCAAAAGAGACATTTATTTATGTTGATCAACTTTTGTAACAGTTCGCCTTATAATGATGAGTAAATATTTACTACGCACAAATTAAAAACAGGAATGATTTTACCATTGTTTTTGTTTCATACATCTTCATCCGTTTCCAAGTCTTAAAGCAACTTAAGACAGATCTGTCTGAATGAGTTTATACCTTTATATAATCCAAGTATTATTTTTTTATTCAAATTGTTTCCAACAGAAACAAACAGAAAAACAAAAAAACATTAAATCAATATATGAATAAACTGTGTGATTGTGCATTTGCGGGCAGGGGGCATTTTAGGTCATTAGCAGAAAGGGCTGTTTACACATTATAAATTGAATGAAATTACAAAAAGTACAAAATCACTCATTTTATGAAAGATCACTAAAGATCAGATTGGATGTTAAAATTTAAGGATATTTTCCTCTCCTGCAAACCTAAAGTCCTAGACGTCACAAACAGTAGTACATGTAGGATCAAAAGAGGGAGTTATCTAAAGCTTGCATCATCAGTTTTCAGAAACTCGTAGTCAAAATCTCTCTCATCAGCGCTGCCCCAAGACAATTTCACCAAGACCTTTGCGGACAATTTCAACTTCAAATAGCTACAAATAAGAATGTCTCCTAATTTCCAGGCAGTGGAGTGTAATATTCCAGTCTGAGATGCCACGTGTTTACTGGTCCACAGCTCTTAAGGAGCAGTCTTCAAGGAATTCCACTGACCTTCTATAAAAAGAAAAACACCTCATAATAATCCATGGCTTCCATGTGTTCTTCTCTGTTTTTTGCTATTTTTTTTCCCCCTCCTCTAGTAAGAGAACCATAACGACGGCAGCAACACCAACATTGAAAGCCTTCTAATGACTCCCGAAAGGCTTTTCTCTCCCTCTCTCTCCTACTCCCTCTCTTATCCCTCCTAATTAACCCTCTCTAATAGCTTAGATTACATTAGCTTTGAGCTGCCTCACACCCTCCGCTGGACTCGCACAAACCAAACAATGAACCTTGCCTTGCTTTACAAATCTCCCCCTTCAGCCAGGCACAATTATGAATTCAAACAAGCCTTATTCAAACTCTCTCATCCAGTACAGCGCCTCTCCCCTGACAAACCCCCTGTAATGAGGACCCTAAGCGGGACCACACAACAAGAGGGCCGGCCGCGCAGCCCATGGGCAATTCACAATGGCAGAGGGTCAATTTAGGTGTTGAATTCGCCAGGCTTGTAGGGTCTGATGATAACCTCGCATCTTAACATTCCAATTAGCTTTCCCAATGGAATTTTAATTACTTCAGCCTAAGCAAGGGAGAGACGGAGCTTTTTACTTTTTGGGAAGTAAAAAAAAAAAAAAAGAAACTTCTAAGCTACACTAGTTTTATTTGGTGCAGTGCAAAAGTGATTTCTGAAGCTAATCAATTAATCCATTTAATAATGCAGAGTATATGCATTTTAATGAAAATAAATGTCAAAAGGGGTCTTTGGCACAATGCCATAATAGGGCCACTTTCGGTTCCCTTTCAATGGTTCAACAAGTGTGAAGAACCTTTTTTTTTATTTTTTTTCAAGTTGAAAGGATTTCCAAGCTAGAACCATTTTAAAAAAAATGTTTTTCAGAGTGGATTTTCATAGGCCAGATGATACTACTTTACTGTTCTTAAATGTAACGCTTGCAAGGTTGGCTAAAATGGCGCAATGCAAGAAATCCATCCGTTATCTAAAAAAATGAAAAAATCCATTTTTTCAAATTAATTTCTACAGACGCCATTTACCACGGACGAGTGTTTCTTCACGAACAGACTAATAAAAACGGTCCAAAATAATTTGCAACAAATCTCTTGACGTGAACAATATTCAGAAGTTTTTCCGCTGATAAAATTCTATTTCAAAAGTAGGATTTTTTTTTTTTTTCTTGCGAGAGCTTATATGCAGCGCTGCAATGGAGGTAGAACTCTCATGAGAGTATTTTTGCCCAGTAGCCATGAAACTATTACATCTAAGAGGATTATACAGAGGAAAGAAAGGACAAAATCGATCAAAAAAAGGGTACTTTTTTTTTTTTTTTTTGAATTGGAGGATAGTTTTTGGGCCAAGAGTAAGGTAATTTGTACATCATAATGAGAGCAGATAGAGGGGAAAAAAGGGAAAAAAGGTTGTAATCTCCTCAACATGAATCTAAATTGGTACATTTGTAGTGAAAAGGACATTCTCATGTTTCTTTGTCCGAACAAGTAATTTCGCCCCTCTCCCTCTCCAGTGCAGCTTGCCGTGGCAGCAATTTCTGCAACACGGAGCACTCTCCTTTCTATTTCAATAGGACAGCTCATTTGCTAGACTGTGAGCTGAACTGCTGACTGAGTCTTTTAGGCTCTTAGTGGAGGAGTGGGGGAGAGAGAGAGAGAGAGAGAGAGAGAGGGAGAAAGAGAGAGAGAGAGAGAGAGAGAGAGAGAGATAGCGGGACCAGGGGCTGGGAGAAGGACAGAGGCGAGTGGACAGGGAAACAGAGAGAGAGTGTGAAAGAGCATTGTATCATTACAGCACTGAGAGATCATTAGACAGAGGAGTTGCTCGGCGATGCAAGGTCGCAGCCATCACCAGCCCTTCCAAAGCCAATCTGCACAACAGCTGTACACACTAAACTCATCAGCTCCACTCCCTCCATCCTCCACTGTTTACAGCCTGAGACACACTCAAAGACATTACCCACCTCCACTCTGTGAGTGTGTGTGTGTGTCTGTGTGAGTAAGAGTAAGAGAGAGAGAGAGATAAAGATATATAGAGTGTGTGCGTGTGTGCATGCGGCAAAATGAGCGCGTGAGTCAGTGAATGAATGATTGTGTAAGTGAGAGAACTAGACAGAAAGACAGAGTGAGAGAGTGAGTAAGTGAGTGAGATAGTAAGTGAGAGCGCTAGAGAGACTAAGTGAAAGAGGGAGAAAGAGAGAGAGAGAGAAAGAGAGAGAGAGAGAGAGAGGATAAGTGCAGGTGTGCGTATGTGAGAAATGTGAGTGAGTGAGAG
>JBBPCZ010000042.1:6793341-6804311 GCA_037974445.1 Brycinus macrolepidotus | reverse complement strand
ATCGTGATTAATCGCGAGTTAACTATGGCAAACATGCGATTAATCGCGATTAAATATTTTAATCTACTGACAGCCCTCGTGCAAACATATAATAATAGCACATTATTTATCATATAATAAGTTCTTATTAATACTGTCACATTACTCTTGTTCTAAATGTTTACCTCCCAACATATTCCCAAACCTAAGCCTAAACAAATCCTAAACTTAATACTAAACCCATTCCCTTTAAAAGATGCCTGAGAAGATGACATTTAATGATCATTGTGTCAAAAATGTCATAATGTCATTTAATGATGAATATGTCAAATATGCTATTACAGCACTAACAAAGTCTGGATCTTTGTCCAAAGATTCTCATGTAGTTGGTCCTAGTTACTTGACTGCCCAAAAGGTTTTAGAAAATATGTCCTTCAGCACCAGGAAGAAAGAACAATCAATCCATAAATGTACTTTTTCATTGACTGTTTATACAGTAGGTATGTTGATGACATTGTTCTGTCCAATAGTGAGACTTTCAGACAATGGAGAAGATAGTAAAAAACCGCAATAGGTGCCTTGCGAAAATGGGCCACCAAAAATATGTTTTTGGAAACATCTAATGAACTTTACACTACCTCTCAAAGTATTCAAGCCTATTGCTTTTATTCTGTCAGGACAGATTCTCCCTATTTAAATACTAAAAGCAACACTTAGAGGATACTGTAAGTAATGACTATATTATTGATCAGGCTGTGAAAAATAAGCCTCCAAGCTCCTTCATTTTAATAATGAAGTGAGATTCCTCAGGACTTAATTATCATCTCTTATACACAGGCCAGGCCATGTTGGGAACATGCCACTGCGCTCTTTGCAGATGCTGGAAAAAGTAGGAGTCGGCTTTTACAAAAGTTCAAATAAGAGCAAATAGGATCAGAGCAAAAACAGATTTTTCTTCTGTTCTTCCCATCACGGAGTCAAGAAGACAAGGCTGCAATAAAACTTCGAAATGACATGTTTGGGTCAGATCATCCTTTGAACGACCTCCTTACCAAGAAAAGAGAAGTGAGCTCTGGCAGCCTCTTCCAAAATAAACTCACATGTATTGCCACCAGAACCAACTGTCTGAAAACCTTTCTACAGCTATTTAACATTTGAACAACGAATAACTACAGCCATTAAGCTTTATACAATGTATATATAGGGCTTGTTTCCTTCTGTCTTGAAAGATTTTGCAATGATGATGTTTTTATGTACTACATCCTGCTTAATTTTACTTCCGAACTACAGTGGAAGTTCACCTAAACCTACTCCCCCACCAGAATCCCATAAGATGACAGATGCCGTTTGTTCCTCCTCAGTGAAAAATGAAATATGCAAAACGGCAGCTTTCAAACTCGTATTTAATTGTATCGCGTCATGGGTCCGAGGCTAGGGCATTGTTGCTTGAAGTATAAATTGGGTAATTCAATTAAAGTGCCTCACAAAGACCAATGATAAAGGATGGAGGACGATCCTAACCCAGGCTTGAACCTCATGCCTCCTCCGTATCACTCGGCCTGCCTGACAAATGGCTGCCAGTTAATAATTGAAACACACGGCTGCCAGCACAGGTCAATAACGTTCTCCCCTCCTTCAGCATGGGCAAATTAACCAGCGCACCCTTTTATTCCAACCTGCCTTGTTTCCTCGTTGATAGGCTTGGTGTGCGGCCTCTGATTAGCCCGTCTTATCGCGTAAAAATAAACAGTTTTAGTTAATGTCAACTTTGTGTTTGTGTTATTATAGGTAATGTAGTCCAAAGCAAAGAGCCGGACAGACTGTTTGTTTGTCATGTCCATCAAAGACGGAGACAGCTTGACAGTCTGACAACACTGGAGAATCCCTTTGTAGAATAAAGCAGTTGAGACCAAGGCTTGAAGGTCGTTTCATGTAGGAATGTCAGTCATTTTTATAAGCAAAATCTGTGGGTTTTTTTTTTTTTTTTTTTTAATAAAAGGTAGTACTTCAACATGTGAACTCTCTCCACAACTGCAAAAACAAAATAATAATCACAAAAAATACAACAAATGAAACCCTGGAGTAAAGAATATTTGTAATGAGGAATCACTGATGAAGTCATTATTTAATTAAGCTTCTTTAAACATGCTTTACTGCTCATTAGAGTATTAGTGCAATATAAACACAGATTAATTCTGCTGAACGGTGTGATAATAACAAATTAAACCCCCAATTTCCTCAGTTGCTTTTTTGCAAATATACAGTAGATTGGGGGCAAAGGGCAAGGCCCCCCAAAGCTTGTTAGTCTTGCCTAGTACAATCACCATATATTATTTATAACTTTACATTAAACTAAGTGAAGGGCACCTACAGCAAGAACCTATTCCCTCTAAAGTACTTGTAAAATATTTGTCAAAGGGCTCATTTCCTATATTTATCTTATATATATTTTTCACCCCTCCATGGTCCACTTGTGTTATTTGTGTGATTTTACTCACCAAAAACATCCATTCATATTTACATGGCCATTTTATAACCTCTCTTTATCCCAGGCTGTTTTTGTTTTAGCACCTTTAAGACTGATATATGTAAAATACTCCTGTTGGAATTAGCTTGTATTTTGCCGCGCTTAAAAAGCAGTCCAGGTTGTAACACTCTTTATAACTTCAGTACAACGAGAAGAGGCTAAACTGATTCCAAACTGGCCCATTTTTGTCACTTCCCTATCTGGACTCTATGGACTGAGTGAACCGTACATGTTGAAATTTTAAACATGTTAATAATTCATACAACAGCAAACTCTTTAACCTCATAAAATCACAGAATACCCCATGATATGAACTTGTTCAGGACAATTAAAACAATTAAAATCACTAAAGTGATACAGGAAATGCTCCTCGGTCTAAACATGCCTCGTACAGACTAATGCCACACAGAGCCCAAGAAAAGACAAGAAAAAGATATTATATCCACAAATTAGTTTTACACGGATACTTAATCGAGTCCTTTGTGGGGACTTGTGCAGCAGGGGGCGATCGTTGTGTTGCTCCTGGTGAAAATACTGTAATCCACTGTGCACAAAAGGTGGCAGCTCCATTGTCTGACTGAGTGACAGATTTGTTTACAGGCGTGCACTAGCCCAACAGATTAAAACACTATTGCAGGAAAGATAAACGCGCACGCGGGCGTCTGACTGTCACAAACCTCCTCAACCCTCCCTTTAATTCAAGAAGAGAGAGTCAAATGGAACAATGCCTTTTAATCCATTCCACCCCTCCACAAGGCCTATTTGACATTGTTCTAGTGCAGCCCACACAATCTCCCCATTTCAAAGTGAGTTTGGAGAGGAGCGGAGGATCAGAGCGAGGGGAAGGTTTCGCCATTCAACTGAACTCATGCAAATGATTGCTCCAGTGAAGAGTCGGTGTCAGGGTGGCTTTTAGTGAACCTTCATCAAAAGCAGGATTTGTTTCTTCCTCTGTCTCATGCTGGCTTCAAGCCCATGGAGCTCAACACACTGAACTGTGAAGAAATGTTTGCACGGGAAGACATGTATTTTATTTTAGCTCTCGCATGCCAGTGGCTTCAAGCAAAGATGCGACCTTCTACTTTATTAGTGAAATATCAAAACATTTTAGCTTGTGGACAAGAGCCTTTAGGGAAGAATCTGTTTGCAACCAAGCGCAAATGCTATAAAAGCACTCAGTCTTCAAGGCAGTGCTTCAGCCTATAAACAGTTGAACCAAAAGTATACGAATGCATGATCAATAGGTCAACATCTAAAGCTCTATTCCTGTCACTGATGAGTCCTGTAACATCACTGGAAAACATGGAATATAATAAAGTCAGACAGAATCTGTTCACCACAACTCAAACAGCGGGAAAGCGTTTGAGAGGCAGTTCTCTACATTTTCCATAATCTGGGTTATACCTGAACTGTAACAGACTTGATGTAACGGCACTGCTGGTTCTTTTTCAGTTACAAATTGGAGATGTGTGAGTGTGAAGAACCTTTAAAAAGTTCAAAGGCGCTCCACATGCCATAGTCTGTCAGAAAACAGGTACTGTTCAGATACATTTTGGCCCACCAAAGTACAAGGAATGTAAAAGTACAGCAAAAAAGGTAAAAGGTATAACACTGTTCTTAAGGTTAAGTTGTATAGCTTAAATGGATTTTAAAGATACAGTACATTCACCCTCCCAGATGTTGTATATAATGTTGTATATCCAGATTCCCCAGATTTCAATCTGGTTGAGCACCAGTGGGATGTGCTGGACAAAGTAGTCTGATTCACGCAGACCCCACCTCACACGAATGTGCTGGTGCCAGATACACAGTACACCTTCAGTAATCTTGTGGAGTCCATGCTTTGACTATTCAGAGCTGCGCTGGTGGCTTAAGGTGGGCCTACACAATATTAGGGAGGTAGTTTTAATGTTATGGCTGATCAGTAGAATATATACACACATAGTCACACAGGAAAACCAAGAACTTTCTTTAATTGTTCATTTCTGACCATTTTCATTGGCCCATTCATCACAGACAAGCCAAGAATTGTTTAGAAACATGGTAGAGAATATCTAACTGATATCCAGTCTCATTAATAAGGTATATTTGGTAAGTGCATGGCTCAAAGTAATGTCCCTTGTGTGTTTTTGAAGTAGATCTGGAGTAAATTCTCATGCATTCCCTACCTACACCTACATGCGAGAAGAGCACACCAGAAACAGCTGGCTTTTCCAGCGCAACTCTTTACCTCACATTGCCATGGTAAAAAATGATCATTGGCAATTAAATGCCCATTAATTGTGCAAGCATGGGATCCCACCAGATGTTTACATTAGAGAGACAAATAGCCGCTTTTATTTATTTTTCCACAATAGTCACCAGCATGGTATATTGCTCGCGTGAAGATTAACAGCAAGTCGTATGCACAGGCTCATGTGTTCACAGGATTAAAACAGACAAACATTGGTCAGTAAAGGCACGACTTTTTTAGTCCACGTCCCCGAAGACTGCGCATAAATCAGCGGAGGAATAAAACGCATTTAAAAGATCGTCTGCAATTCATGGACACACATGCAGGTTAAAGGCTTTTCTAAAAGACAAATATAACATGATTTATGAACTGCACACTGCACCTGGTTAATTCTATGCCACTACACACCCAATTGCCGAGAATACACCGAAGTCTTTTTTGAAAGGCGCTGCCCTATTTTTCGGTATTGATATATCCACCGCACAATCAGAAAATCTAGGTCTTTCGAATGAAGACTATAAAAATCTATTGCAAGGACACATCCAAGCAAAAGAAACCCAAAAGCACTTCAAAGACAGGCTTTGACTCTCCGGAAGGACTATAATAAATGACTAGTGGGCACTCAAACAATCTGGTCCACGCCTGGTCTGACCTCGACACAATGGCCAGAGTAGGCCAGCTGTGGCCCAGACTGGGTTCAGCAGCTGAGGGTAGTGTTCCAGTGCTCTCCGTCCTGACCTGGCTAAGTCTGGCTCTTCCTCAGGCCAGCACTTTTTAATTCCCACAAGCCGGACTGCAGAGCTGCATGTCCTGGCTAAGCAGGGGAAGCATCCATTGCACGTGTCAGGAGCAAGCACCATGCGCTCGCTCACTGACCTCAATTAGAGCAGAGGAGCTTGCTCTAAAAACTACTGCCCTGACCTGTTAACTAAGAACAAACTGTACAAAACAGTGTAATAGACTTGGACAGTGTCATTACGGGCTAACTGCTGTCCTTTTGCTAAGCCGTGGGATGCATAAAAACATTGCTCATTCTGGAAAGACTTCTCTCCAGCTTTAACAGGTCACAATGCAACCAGAATGAAACTCAATACTGCAAAGTGTTAAAGGCCATCCTGTTGGCCTCAAAATACTGGTTTCAGTCTGTATTTACCCACAGACTCCTTGCTGGCTTCAGTATTAATGGAACAGTTAAAACACACATGCTATTGTTACTAACAATGAACGGAAGCTAGCGGTCATCAGACGGCTATTGGCTTTCATTCACTGTTAGTGACATTAGTCCTGCTGACTGCACTGCAAGAAACAAAGTCATTGCAACTTACAAAAACTAGAGAAAGTGTATTGGAGATGTAAATGCTTATATAAAGCAAAAAAAAAAAAATGGGTTAAGCAAACTTTACTTAGCAAGACTTAGTAAGACAAAGTAAGCAAAAAGATCTAGATATCTAGTATACAAAAAAAACCCTGAAATTCTCTCATTTAAAGCCATGGCAACCGATCTTATTTTTTGTCCCATCCAGATGTTTGGCTTTTTTTTTTTCTTTTTTTTTTTTTTTTTAGCTTATTTCGTTTATTTCAAAAAATCTAAAGTAAAATGTGCTGACCATATTTTGGCAGATTGTCATTCATTGCTTAATATGAGAGTTTACATCACATTTTCCATTAATTTTCTGTAGTTTCTATGGGTTGCTTCTTTTTTTTTTTTTTTTTTTTTTTTTTTTTTTTTAGAAGTTACGTGTGAACAACAAAACTCCCAACTATGATTACTATAACATAAGTAAAGAGCAGTCTGTCACAGTCAAAACACACTTAGTGTAGAGGCACCTGGTCATTGGCTTGTAATTTAAGTGTGTTTTGAGTCAGTGGGTTAGTTTTTTATTAAGCACTGGGAAACATGTCTAAATTACAGTCTATAGAAACTGACCATACGCTACAGGTGAGGCAGATAGAGATTAGTTTAAAAAATACTGGAGTATTACTTTAAAGCACCATTTATCGAAAGTTTCTTTAGGGAAGCAAATGTGGTTCTTTCATGGCATCTCTCCAAAGGCCCCTTTGGCATCTCTGAGAGTGCAGTGGGCACTGTGTACCTAGCAAAAACCTAAAAGCAAAACATGAAAGCCCTAAATCACTAGATGCATGATATACTGATAACCCGGCATCCCAGGACACCGGGGAAGTCTCATCAGCTGCCCCATCACCGAGGCCCTGACAGCGGGTGGTCAGAGCAGATTTGTGAGGGTCATCAGCCTATTCTGACCTCCATAAGCAGCTAGTGGGCTAGAGGCAGACAGGCCTGTTTTAGCTAATGCCATTAACCTTGCAAAGCAAGAGAGGGAGGAAAAACAGCAGAAGGGGAAAGAGATAGAAAAACAGGGAATAACACTGAGAGCACAAAGGGGATGTGAAAAGAGGGGAAAAATTCAGACAAAAAGAAAATCACACTAGAAGCAGTAAGAAATGGCTACAAAACTGGGGGCAAGCAGTGTGAATGAAGGCTATAAATCACAATGATTCAATTCAATTATAATTTGTTAGGAAATTAGTCAACGATTCATTCTGAAATTTTATCACAATTCAATCCAATTAGACCACTTTGATTCAGAAGAGTTTTTGATAGAATACAATGAATAAATAAATGCTACTGGGTAATCTATTTACACAATAGTGGAAGCTAGGCAGGTTTACATTTTTAAATAGGCCAAGAAATTTGGTTTTGGCAAAAAGTTCATTGCAATCACTGCTAGCATTCCAAAATTCCATCTGAGTCATCAGCTTTTTCCACACACGACAAGTTTAAATGAGTGATATAGGAAGACAGACAGTGAGAAAGAGTTAAGCTTAACTCTTAATGATGGAGGAGCAGGCTTAGGCTGAGGAGGCGCTCTGCTGTCCCTCCTCGGGGAGCGAGAGGTTGGGAGCGCGTCCCGCCGAAGAGGCAAAGATGAAGGGCCTGTGTCAGGCTGCCTTTTAATGGTCAGAAGTGTGGTTAGTTCCACTGCCTCGACCCTCTCCCCCGTGGCTCTGGGTCCACTTCATATAACTGGCCATAATTCACCTCGTTTGGCAGTTTGGGGTCTCAGAGGTGCAGGCTAAAAAGTGCAGGGAGCAGTAATGGCAGATGGAGCGGCTGAGGGCACTTCCACGTTGCAGAGCTGGGGAAAAGGCTTCTCCAGCTAGACCTGCAAACCAGAGCTCTCCATTTGGAGCAAAGCAGAAGAGCGAAGACAATGAGCCGGGCTTCAGGAGTCACTAGACATTCAGTATTAAAGGAAAGGTTAGACCAAAAAGTGCATTTAAAAAAGGGTTCCCCTAACTTAAACTGTGTCTTTTAGACGCTACAGACAGAATGCACTTGAGCTACAAGGTTGCAAAGAAGGTTAGAAATCTGAAACGGACTTGCTTATGTGGTTTCTAGCACTGTACAACAGGCTTTTCATCAGTCTGTACCATATTGAGAGCCTAAGAAAGTCTCATTTTGAAATTATTGAAGGAAAATTACAAGATGACCTATTTATAGACATTTTTTTTT
Organism: Brycinus macrolepidotus; assembly: GCA_037974445.1. Classification (NCBI taxonomy): domain Eukaryota; kingdom Metazoa; phylum Chordata; class Actinopteri; order Characiformes; family Alestidae; genus Brycinus; species Brycinus macrolepidotus. Next base: position 6,796,037 of record JBBPCZ010000042.1, on the reverse strand, counting down.
ATCCATTTTGTCCCAGTCATTTTATCTGTATGTACTGAAACATTTCCCAAAACAAGTGTAAGGTAGAAAAACCACAAAGAACCTTATATTACGCTCTTTTTGTGGTATGCGCCCAATGTTCACACTTTAACGCTTTTACTTAGATCAGCACAAAGGCCAAAGGACTGTGATCCAAATTATTATGGTCTCAGTAAAGTATAAAAACAGGCTATTGCTCCATTTCTGACATGACAATTGCAGCCAACAGGCCACAGCACATTACAGTCCCTGCAGGCCAATAACAGTATGTGTAAAAGGACAATACTCTTCCATAATTAAACAGATTTATGGACAAACAAAGTCTTGTCTTGTTCTACGAAGGCTTCCTTTTACACCAGACACTGAGCAGCACTTCACCAGTCTTTCCGTGCTTTGTTTACACTCTCCTGTCATTTGCACTCTCTGCACTGCAAACTCGCCCCAGGCGAACAAAAATATCAGCACCACCGATCTGCATGCATATTCCACATTTAGAAGTATTTAAAGAAAATGTAATTTACAGATTTGTCCATTTATCCCAGATGTAACCCATTAGCCAAGACATGTTTAGTGTCCAAATTTTGCTTCTTTAGTTTAGTACTGCAGCTGCAAAGCTAAAGTTAAAACACTAGAACTGAATAGTCACCAAAATATCCCTCCTTCTTCTTCTTCTACTTTCGGCTGCTCCCGATTAGAGGTCGCCACAGCGGATCTACCGTCTCCATGTCCTTCTAAGTCACTGAAATAGCCCAAATTGTTAAAACATCTCTCAACCACATCCACATCTTCATTAAGGTGGCACAGATCTGGTAGACGCAATTTAGGGCTCTAGGTCCTCTAATTTTACAACTGCTTTGTAAATACCCTGGTGTTGTGTTTGTAATGGTTTCCCATTATTTTTATAGCTCGTACTGTGTCCAATTCTGAAAATATCGTACAAATCAAATGAGCAACTAATTTAACTTACATAAACAGACCTATTAGTCTCATTCACACACAAAAAAACAGTATTAAGTACATTAGTACTACATTTGTCAATGTAACTACATTTAAATTAGTTAATATAGTTAGAATTACGCAAACAGCATAATAACTGGTGTGTAAAGAGGGAAGGAGGAAGGAAGAAAGAAATAGAGCCAGAGAAAAAGAGAGAAAGAGCGTGAAAGAGTGTGAGAATAAGAGAGAGAGAGAAAGAAAGAGAGGGAGAGACAGAAGAAGAGAAAAAATGGAGCAAGATGGAGAGAGAGAGACAAGGAGAGAGAGAGAGAGAGAGAGAGAGAGAGAGAGAGAGAGAGAGAGAGAGAGAGAGAGAGAGAGAGAGAGAGAGAGAGATTCAAGCAGGCATTACTGCCTCCTGTGAGCTTTAATTGGGGTACAGAGGTGGCTCAGGCACCCACAGTTAGTCCAGTTTCCGAGTCTAGCCTGGACATGTTTAGTCTGAATCACTGAGGGGAACACAAACCCCTCTTACCCCCCACCATGGGGCAAGTACGGACAATGCTAACTACCGCTGAGCAGCGTCCTGCTTCAATTAAAGGGTGCAAATCAAAACCCTACCCAAGCTAAAACCCTCAGCACTTTTTTAAATAATCATTTGCAGGGACACATGAAACATAATACCAGCGTTCATGACTAAACTCCTCAAACTTCAGGATTATTATTCAGTTATCTTCTTCAGGAATATTAACCATTCACTTTAATGTACAATGCACTATAATGTATAATGTACTGATACTAAACTAATATGTAGGTTATGTATAAGAGACACAGTATGTCTTAACCAAAAAAGCCCTGACTAATTTTATAGGCAGAAGAAAGTCAGGAAAAATGAATTGTGACTGTTTTTGGTACCAAAAAAACCCACAAATGGTTTTAAGTAACAATACATTTCTAGAAAAATGAAGGATATGGCCCTTCAATGTCTGGAACTAACCACAAGGTTAAAACTTAAAATATCTAAATGTTTCATAATTTGCTTCCCCCCTCAGTACAAGTGCAGTATAGATGACCAAGAGGCATTTATCTGCAAATTACAGTTCTCCGTGAATTTCAACTCTTGCTAAAGTAAAAAATGGATAAAACAATAAAAAATGCAATGTTTATTATCACACATTGTTACATTATATTATTACCATTATATTACATTATCATCATTATATTATAATATCTACACATTCTATCACCCTGCTCTGAAATGCTGTCATAGCACAACCTCTTTCTCCTAGAGCACGCACTGCGAGGCAGGACTTTTTCGTCCATGCAGCTGAAAGAGTGAATGTTGCCATGTCTGCACTGTAGCAGCCTCGAGGGAAAAGAATGAAAAAGGTGAGGAACATACACAACTGAAGGGTTTTGGATGTGCCTTGATTTGTTTTAGTACAGGATTGCTGATAAAGGAAGGAACTAGACTTGTGCGCTAAATTTCATCATCAATTAGGGTCTGACCGAAATGAAAATCTGGGGATTTTAAGGAGTTAAAAATTTCAATACGGTTTTAGACGGTCTCCATAACCATCTGCACACTGATTTACACTCCTAACGCCTATAAATCAAAGCAAATGTGCTTTGCATGGAAACATCAGCACCAAAAACAATGATTCTTGGCAACCCCACACACACACACACACACACACACACACACACACACACACACACACACACACACACACACACACACA
>JBBPCZ010000042.1:6747733-6771928 GCA_037974445.1 Brycinus macrolepidotus | reverse complement strand
GTTCCTACACCAGCCATTTCCACAATGCTCCCACTCTTGCCACCTCTATCTCCACATTGTTCCTACACCAGCCATTTTTTCCATTGCTCCCACTCTCGCCACCTCTATCTCCACATTGTTCCTACACCAGCCATTTTTTCCATTGCTCCCACACCAGCCGCTTCTATCTCCACATTGTTCCTACACCAGCCATTTCCACAATGCTCCCACTCTTGCCACCTCTATCTCCACATTGTTCCTACACCAGCCATTTCCACACTGCTCCCACTCTCTCCACCTCTATCTCCACATTGTTCCTACATCAGCCATTTCCACACTGCTTCCATACCAGCCACATCTCCACACTGTTCCTACATCAGCCATTTCTACATTACTTCCATATCAGCCACATTTCCACACTGCTTCCATACCAGCCACATCTCCACACTGTTCCTACATCAGCCATTTCTACATTACTTCCATACCAGCCACATCTCCACACTATTCCTGCACCAGCTATTTCCACAATGCTCCCACACCAGACACATCTCCACACTGTTCCTACACCAGCCATTTTTTCCATTGCTCCCACACCAGCCGCTTCTATCTCCACACTGTTCCTACACCATCCATTTCCACAATGCTCCCACTTTCGCCACCTCTATCTCCACACTGTTCCTACACCATCCATTTCCACAATGCTCCCACTTTCGCCACCTCTATCTCCACACTGTTCCTACACCAGCCTTTTCCACAATGCTTCCATACCAGCCACATCTCCACACTGTTCCTACACCAGCCATATCTACATTACTTCCATACCAGCCATCTCCATCTCCACACTGAGCCCACAGCAGCCACCTTAATCTTCTCACTGCTCCCACACCAGCCACTTCCATCTCCACACTGCTGGCTGAGTCAAGAGGATCTCTACTCTACTTCCTCTCCACCTCACTCAGGCTAGAGAGGACATGCACTTTACCGTGGATTAGCGGGCTACTCAACGTCTGCAACAATTATACAAATACTTACACAGAGGTATGATTCATTGCAAGACTCACTGTAGCACCTTCCTCTTGTTATCTCTAAATAAGGCAACTGCCTGTTTTACACAATATTATATACAATGCTCTCAAAAGTATGAAGTGTTGAGCACAAGTGTTGCTTTCTTTTGAAAGTTGTTACCATTCAATGAAGTACAGCTATGGCTACTATATGAGGCTATTTTGCAACACAGCTTTATGTGCTATGAAGAGCAGGTTTTGCCTAAATGATGATTTCACAGTGCTCTTCTGGTGAAATTTCACTAATCACTACTGTGCAATTCTTTTGGCCCAATAGTGCTTTCAGCACCTGAAAAGTCTGTGCTGAAAAGTGCTCACATCACAACAAGGAGAATCTGTGTAAAGAATGTAAAAATGTAGATTTTTTGTTTAATTATTGGACCTTCTGAGAAGTTAAGTGTTCGAGGGACAGCATAAATTAAAGTATTTTGACAAAACTTTACAGCATATTTGCAGTGTTGTGGACACAGTGCAGACATCATTTACTCATGCAGACTTTGCCTAAAGCAGATCAGTAATATATAATGTATGACTGTGTATCTCTCATCCATAGATGTGTGTGTGTGTGTGTTTTTTTTTCCACTGTCTGTTTATTTCGTAGCTGTGAACTATTCCCAAAACGAGGCACCTGCATGCTCCGCCGCCTGTCTGCTTGTTTTTCTGACGTCTGGAAAATAACAAACTGGCGTCTCGCATTATTTCCGCGGTGGCGAAGAACGAAAGGTCTGCGGCCCACCCGCTCTCCCCCGAGTGCGTATTGATTACAGCGATGCCTCCGCGCCGAGGGGTCAAGGATGTTTCTATCACAAAGTTTTTACTAGTTTCAATTTGCTCTGTCCTCACGCCACCCACCCTCCCAGCCGTAGCATCATTTTTCCCCTTCCTCTGTCTCTTCCACCTCTTCTGAAGAGTTGATAAAGAGCAGAAGAGTTATAAGCATCTGAGGGTGGCTTGCGTAACTAAAAGCGTTCACCTTTTGCTCTGTAAGTGGGTGTTGCGGTGCCTATAGGAGCTCGGGCTTCTTACTGACCACTAGAGGATGTTAACCTGCAAAGGTGGATCAAAACAGCACCTTGGAGAGGCACTCATAAGTGTATACGTACGTGTGTGTGTGTGTGTGTGTGCGCGTATGCATTTGTTCAAGTGCCTGCAGGGCTTAGGATTCACATTTCCTGAAGCTCTAGGATGTCATTGTGTTCAGTATTGGGTAAAGAGCGAGGGAAGAGGCCGCCAGCGAAAAACAATTCCACCTGAGTGTCATCCACTTCTCCTCAGCCAGGCTTGGCTACCATGCAAGGGAGAATCCTTTAAAGCAATAGGATTCTAAACCGTATTCACAATTTTTTTCCCCCCCACTATAAATACCTCTACTTCATTTTTTGCTAAGTTTGATTATGACCTTGCAGTTTATTTTTTGTTGTTTTGCTTTATTCTTCCATTTTTGTACAATGTCCTTCAGTTTAAAACGGGGGCTATTTAAGTGAAATCTATTTATTTATTTTTCTATCTATCCACGATATGAACAGGAATTGTTAGCTGAAACTAATGTTACCATTTGATTCTATTTACTGTATAGTACTATGCAAAAGTTTGAGCACCCTGGGTCATTTTTAAGTGATGACAAGAACACGTCCTCTACAGAGAACACACTTCTGCACTGTTAATTCTCAAGAACCATTTATTTGCTTAATGTAAGGCCTGTGGACAAATTTAGGTACAATTTATTAACTCAGCAAATAAATAGAAATTATTCAGTAAAATTTGTAAAAAGTTTTAAAAATGCAGAAGACTTATATTCACCTAGAAAAAAAGTTACTTAAACAGGTGTGTACATATAGTACATATAAACATATAGTAATACATGTGTGTGTGTATGTGTGTTTGTGTGTGTGTATAGGACGTGTACTTTTGCATACAACTATATATTCTAAGCTTCCCCCACTAATAAAAAAAAAATTGGAAATGAGCATTGATGCAAATAGTGAGAAAGTTTTAAAAATCAAACCATCTGGGTGGGACTGATGGTTTGATCCTGACCAACCATCTGTATATAGACAGCTACAGTCAGCTACCTTCAATTATCAGCTAACGTGAAAAGCGTTTACCTTTAACTAACTCTGCTTCGAGGTTTAGGCTGAAATTATCATTAACATGTCTCTACATGGATGACAAGAATCAGTGTTAACTGGTCGCTGAAGTGAACAAGGCGTTATATATTTTATTGACTTTACGGAATCCAGCACATCCCATCTTTGTACCTTGGCAGAAGACAAGATTTCATCATTACACTGGAGTTAAGAGGATATTGTGTAAATTGGATTTTTTCTGCTGTTAAATCCTTAATAAACACCTCAAAAAGCTGACAGTATTTCTGCTTATGTAGGATTTGATGAACTCTCATACTTATTGTGCCAGCATGATGAAATTTAGTTTGTAGATTCAGTGCTGAACACTATAGCTGGGTGTTTGAGCGTGTGTTTGCACCTCTGGTAGGAGTAACACTCAGTGAACACTTCTTTTTATTGGTTAAAACATCTCCCTAATAACACTGGCATTTCAATGTAGCCTGGACCAACCAGTTTGACATTACATTTTGCTTTAAGTCATAGGTCATTTATGTAATTGTCAGTGGTATGTGCAGTATACAGCAGAAGTCCCATTTTTCCCCCGAGAGTGAAGTCTAACTACTACAATTTTCAGCTAGCTAGTTAAATTCTCATTACTCAGCATTAGAGCTTAATTAGATTATTAGAACACATTACTTGACTGGAAACACACAATGCTGGGTACCTACCATGGTTAACTCAACTATTAACAATTTTTATAAGAAATTGTACTGTTGTAATGCATTTGACTTACCTACAAAGTCAAATTACACTATTCATAGATACCCCCATCCAATTCTATGACCCACTTGGAAGTCCCACTTATCTGGTCTACACTTGCACAGAGACTGGTAGCTTTTAGTGTTTCATAAGAGTGGTGCTTTGCATCAATGACACTGTGTGACCTTATTTTATTGTTAAAACCTTCTGAGTCCACTTTTTTAAGTTTGTATCTGTAATTAAAATCCTTTCTAAGTCTCTTCACACAGTACTAATGACAAGTACAAAATGTGTTAGGTTAGTCCTGAAAGGCAATACATCACTGGGAAATTATGAGTTATGAAGTCACCTTTCAGAATTTCCGACAATCCGTTACTCTGTATATATTGGTTTGAGGGATGTGTTCATTACTTAATTTTTTTTTTTTTCTACATTCTGTTATGTTTCTACATTATGGTCTGTTTGCGCTTGGTGTTGCGTAAGCAAACTTTTGGCTGCGACTTGTAAATTTTGATTAATACCGTTCAGGTTCTGGGGCCAGAGCCCGAGGTCTCCATTCTACACCTCAAAAAAAATAATGAGCTTTCAAGGATAAAAAATATGCTGGGGAGGAAGAAATGAACATATTTCAACGCTGCCATCTACCATATTCAAATGAAATGAAGAAATGAGGTGCCTTTCGCTGATTAAATCCGCTCCGGCCCTCACCAGCACACTCTCCATCCGTATTTAACTGTCAAAGGCTCTCTCCTGGAGTCAGGGGTGCCATCAGGCCTTTTGCATATGTTTTCTATAAATACCTGCACTGCCGTGTCACTAGCGCCGAGCCTACTACCTTCTGGGACTGCAACAACCTCTGGGGCTACAGCCAATCACGTTGGACTTTGAGAAGGCCCGTGTAGCAGGAAGGCAGGCCCTAGTTGTAGCAGCAGTCTCTGTTTCAGAGCAGCGAGCATGATTTACTTAAGCTTGTCAGGAGAGCAAAATCTCAAGGCAAATGTGGAGTAATAAATTGTAATACATGCTGCATATATTTGACTCATGACCCCTGGCATTTGGAGGCAGCTCTCAGCTCAGGAATTCCACTGACAAGAAATGGCAAGAGAGAGTGAAAATTTACAGGACTAGAAAAAAAAAAGAGGATAACAAACTCAGAGAGAGGGAGAGAGAGGTGGGAGAGAGAGAGAGAGAGAGACAAACAAAAAAATGGAGCATCTTTATCCATTGACCTACCCATGCCTTCTTTCATCATGAGGATGTGTAAGCTTAACCAAATGTTGACAATGATAACTTTCAACCTAATGAAATTAGGCTAGAGTTTAGTGCTGCTACATAACGCTAAATTTCCAGTTTAATAACACTGTTGATCTAGACGGTGTTGTAGCTCAAACTACATTAGAACAGATTAGAACTTAGCAAATTTACCACCATGTCGGCTTGATTACACAAAAAAAAAACTACAACAAATCTATTCAAACAGGCCAACCTTTCATACAAATACAAAATAATGGCAAGGTATTTATCATTATTAGGACAAATTATATCACAATATATTTTAATAAGCTTTTCTGAGCATATCTGATATTTGATGTAGTGCATTGATGTGTGTCAAACATTGAAATAAAATACTTTGTTCTCAGTTTTTGATTTTTGAATGTGGCCCTACTGGCCCTTTTTTGTCAGTTCCAACTAATCAAATGTAAAAAACAAGTATAGAACAACCTTATCAATTAAGATAAGTCATGTAACACATACTGTATGTGCAAAAGTCTAATTTCTTCATATTTTGTTTCCAGTAAGTCATACTCTCTTTATTTTTTAATCTAGTCTTCAAGAACAGTTCTCCGGGCTCTCCAGGCTCTCTAGACTCTCGTTTTCAGTCCGGTCCCTGAACCTGACCAGTTTCAGAGGAACATTTGTTTGTTAAGACACACAGTGACCTATGTATGAATCATTCAAGCAGAATAAAGACCATCTAACTTAAGGCCTGAACCAGTGAAGAAACAGGAGCAGATGATTCCAGATGATCAGGCGGTGATCAGTATACTGGTGGTGCTGAATGTTGGGTGGTTGGAACATCTTTATCTAGGCTCCTTGTACCTTTAGGCACTTTGCAGCCTGTCATAGTAAAACATTCGTTCCCATTTCTTTCATTTAATCTACTCAATATGCCAAAGGTAAGACAGTTTGACAGGCAGAAAATAGTATTTTTGTATCGACAAGATGATTACAAGCAAAACATAAAGAAATTAGGGGTGGCTCAAGACCTTTCCAGAGCACGGTACATCTCTATAAACGTTTAAAAATAAAAAAACACATTAAAGTCTATAAACGTAACCTTAGTAATATAACCAGAAAAAAAAACCCACACGCTCATAAATTTACACCTAGCAATGTAATAAAAAATACTCAAATGCCAAGAAAAATCTTAGTAATATAATCAGAAAAAACATACATCTTTAAACTTCAAACACAGCAATATAACTTGAAAAACACACAAATCCCAATCAACTTAACCTTATTAGCACAAAGAGGGAAAAAAAAAAGTAAATGCCTACAATTTAAACCTAGGGTTGTAATTTGATAACAAGTGCCAGAAACATTTTTCTCGAGCTCTGTAAAGCTTGTACAACCCCATTACATTTGCTGTGAAAGAATATGGGAGGAGCATGGAATGATCAGTTGAATGTGTCCTTCTTCCTTTACCGTACACAAGATAATACTCCAATTCTGAATCAGTCTCATCTAATAATAATTAAACAGGTTAACCAGGTGGATCCTTTTCACATGTTCAGTATGTTCTGTCTTATATAATGCGGAAGTAAATGTACTGTGTAACTCCCTAAGTACAAACAGTAACCACTTTCTCTGGGTCAGTGCAGCAGTTGCTGTTGAGAACACATGGCTACGGTCCCACTTTCCTCCATCACTGCTGATTCTAACCACCGAACAAGACCAAGCAATAAAGTCGAAAAGAGTCTGGAGTTTATGCTTTAACACCAGACATCACCTCTAATGTGCGCATGATGAGTTTTAAATGTGCCAAGAGAGTCGCAAATGGTAATAATTCAGCTGAAATTATATCCCTAAGCCTAACGCGGAACATAACTCGTTTGACCACGCTTCTTATGAACTACCGCTAATTGCAGCTCTCTTCTCTGCTGGTTTGTGGGATAGCAGGAGGGAAAACACATTATAATTAGAAGCTGCACGTTAGTAGCAACACGTTTAAGTAGCGATATGGTTAGACATAACAGCTTTGGTGTCTGAAAACTGACATGTACTGATTCAAAAGTGTGACTGAGGTTTGAGCATACAACATAATCTTTATCCCTTCACAATCACGCTAGGTGTTATCATTATGCCATGTGGTGAGCCTCAAGAATGCAAAAATGAGGGAGCTATATGGAAAATTGAGATTGTGTGTGGGAGTTTCCATGTGTTCTTGCATCCATACCCAAAAAAAAAAAAACAAAGAAAAAAAGGAAAATACTGCATGAGAAAAGATCTTTGTCTGCTGTTAGTACTGTAAATGTTCTAATACTTAATAAAGCCGAACAGATTCCCCATCAAGAGTTTGAGTGTACTTCAGATTGCAGGTTTTGTTTCTAATTTAATTTAAAAGTAATCAAAAGCCAACATTTAGTTAACGGCTATTTGCCGCACATTTAGCTTAACATTCATTGGTTTCTGGATTTGAATTTGCCAAAATAATGACTTGCTTCTTTTCCAGCTGCTGTTAAGAGAATTTATTGAAACTCATTTGTTCTAAAAGATGTTTAAACATCAGAATGGTTTAAATGCTGATATGTGACAATATCATAATAAGGGTATTATGACATTGGTATTGCTCTCCTGGTAGGACTTCAGTAACATCAATTTTATAGTTTTTACATAGAAACCTGAACAGCTTTCTGTTTAATAAATAACGAGCAGACTTGCTTATGTGGTTTCTGACACTGCATTACTGTAAAAGTGGGGAAAGGTATGTTGTGGAGACGTTGCATTAACGATGCTGGAGATGATCAAAACAAGAGGAGTCATCTTCAAACTTTAGTTGCTTTATGTTTTTATAAATAACCAAATGTCACAGGCAAGAGCATGACTGACAAAGAAAACATGCTATTTTATTAGAAACATTTTGAAAAGCTAGGTGTCTCCAAACTTTTGACAGGCTTTGTATCCATAAATATATGTACAAATGAAACAGCATCAGCATGTGTTTAGAAACAGCAGATGGAGCGGTGTGGGCAGCGGCGGATGCTGAGGGGACTGAGGTTGACACCGTGGACTGATGGCTGGGGTTGGAGCTGCCAGTTTGAGTGTTAGCCCTGCTGATCCACCCCACGGTGCGGCACCAGTGGCCCCTCCAGCCCCCCTGCCATCCGGGTCCCCATAAAAATAGACCCTTCCATTACTCTTCCACTTCCCCAGAGGCTGCAAGGTCTCCGGCATCATTACCGGGACTAAGGATGTGACTCTGGCTTCTACACACCAGTCTGGAAGCCCCACCCCAACTCCGTCCCACTAATTATAGGTCAAGCACTCTTTTTGTAAATTATATAAACCTTTGTTCTTATCGGAAATGAAACGACATTATGAGATAGGACGGGGGGGGGGGGGTGAGCAAAAAAAAAAAGAAAAAAGAAAAAAAAATCAAATAAAAATTAGGACAGTGCAAAAATTTCAATTATAAAACCCGGCTAATTTGGTATGACCAGCGAGTGTCATGCATGCTGACAGTGCTCCATTATGCAGTCATTTGGGCTCTTTCAAATTAGTTATGTTAATGTCCTGCACTGGAATGTAACACTTGGATGGGACAAGATTCCAGCAATTAATTTCTACAGTCAGCCGAGAGACAAGCAAATTTATTTTCCCCCCTCTCGGGGAATGGGTGTTGGAGGGGGTGGCGAGGGTGGGGGCAAGCGCGTCAGGGTGCGCCAAACAAGCACAACACCGGGCCTAAATAAAGCCCAAACAATGGGCGCCAATGCCTCCTCATTCATTCCACTGACAATGTTTTGCAGCTTAAACCTGTTTTATTAATTATGTTTGACATTTCCTTAATTAGTTTCATTTACACCAAATCAATCCCTGCCGCCACCCGGCCTCATTTATCATTTTTAAAAATTTGCATAGCCGGTGCTGACTTTTTCTACTTAATTATACATTAAAAGTGTCAAGCGCGCTTGCTGCCTGGCATTATCTGCCGCGGAAAGGGCTGTGGCTGGGCGGCGCTGGCATTAATCATGGCTCGGCTGCGAGTGCTGCCGGACGCTGGCGGTGCAGTCAGCCTCAATGTGGGAGCCCCCCGGCAGCTACAGGGCCAGCGACGGACCCCCTAACCCGACAAAAGAAAAAGACGAGTGACCTTCAGCCCCCCAAACAGCCAAGGCTTGTTTACTAGGAGAAAACAAGGGAAGGATAAATAAACAGCATGCGCTGAATGCAGCTAAGTTTAGTGCATGATGACTGGAATGATACTTATGATATTTTACACTGCACCAATTAGCACCGTGCAGAAAATAGTGCCAAAACCATTATTCACTTGCCTGGATCTGTGTTGAAGTGTTAAGTAATCTTAAATAGACTTACTTATATGGCTTTTAACACTGTATGGCAGACTGTCATATATAAAAATAGATCAAAGTGTGTTGTATAGATAAAAACAGTACCTTTGAAGCCTCTGTGTATTTGTTATTTTATGGATAAAATCTTTATTTTGATAAAAATAATATTTTACATGTTTTGCTGAACTGTTCCTTTAAAGTCTGATGCCTTAAGCCCCTGTGTGAAGTGTGATGGTAAGTGCAGGAAGACTTACATTGTTTACTGTGTACGTGTTAGGAAATGCAATGAGCACATTTTAAAGCTGGCAGATTAACAGAAGCCTTTTCTTCCAGTCTTAATAAACCACCATTAGAATTTCAGATTTTGACTGGCAGACTTACTGACAGACGTGCTCTATCCCAAACCCTGCTGCATGTGCGTCCTCTAGGGCCTACAGTGAATTACACTGATCTCAGGCCATTAAATAGCCATATGTGCTTTAGGCTCTTGTCACATCACACTCTCTCTCTCTGACAGACTGATAAAAGTTCTTGACATAATGCAATTAGAGATGATGTGCTCCTCATTCCTTTCCACTCTGACAGAGGAGCAGAACGTCTCGGCAGACCGGTGTCAAACACCTATTTGAAGTGGAAGTGTGTATTGTGTGGTAACACAATAAAATAGGACTATATGTATGAATTACATTGAAGTGGAATGTCAAGATTGCTGCATTAAGGAAGCATGACCTTCTTTGATGTTTCACAGTGGTTCAGACAGAGCGGTTCTTGAGTGGTTAGAGTGCTTCAACTTTAAAAGGAAAAAATTATATCTAGGCAAGTGAAATCATCTTAGGTCTAGTCAATACGCATGGACACACTCGCATTCACACACACACACACACACCCCCACACACATATACACCAATCAGCCATAACATTAAAACCACCTAATATTGTGTCGGTTCCCCTCGTGCCACCAAAACAACTTTAACCCATCGAAGCATGGATTCAGCAAGAACTCTGAAGGTGTACTGTGGTGTCTAGCACCTTGGCATTAGCAATAGTTCTCATAAGTCCTGTGAACTGCGAGGTGGAGCCTCCATATATCTGACTAGTTTGTCCGGCACATCCCACAGATGCTTAATCAGACTACGATCTGAAGAATTCAGAGGCAAAGTTAACACCCTAAACTGTTTGTCATGTTCCTCAAACCATTTCCGAACAATGTTTGCAGTGTGGCAGGGCGCTAAAAGAAACCACTGCCATTAAGGAACATTGCTGTCATGAAGGGGTGTGCCTGCTACCCAACAATGTTTAGACAGGTGTTATGTTTCAAAGTAACATTCACATGAATGCCAGGACCCAAGGTTTCCCAGCAGAACATTGCCCAGAGCATCACACTGTCTCCACTAGCTTCCCTTCTGCCCACAGTGCATCCTAATGGTAAGTGATGCACACATATTCTGTTGGAAAAGAAAACATGATTAATCACACCAAGCCACCTTTTTTGATTATTCCATGGTCCAGTTCCGATGCTCACGTGGGCTACAGTAGCTCTTCTGTGGAATCGGACCACACAACCTAGCCTTCACTCCCACGCGCCACGCGCATCAGTGAGCCCTGGGTAACCATGAGTGTCTATGACCCTAACTCTAGTTCACCTGGTTGTCCTTCCTTGGACCACTTTTGGTAGATATGGCCACTTTTGGCCACTGCATACCAAGAACACCTCACAAGCCCTGACTTTTTAGAGATGCTCTGACCCCTCGCTTAGGACCTAACACTTGCATAGTTGTTTATACTTCCAACACATCAGCTTCAAAAAGTGACTGTTCACTTTCTGCCTAATAAACAGATAAAGTAAACTTGTCTATTAATATACTGAACTATCTAATGGTATTCAGAAACCCATTGACAAGTGTGATTGCAATAAGATAATCAGTGTTACAAGTTGTTGTCATAGCTGATCAGTGTATGTATTATTCAAGAAATACATACATATTGTTTGAATAATGCATGCAGCACTGCTTAAAGCAAGCAAGGCTATCCAGAGGAATAAGGTAACTTCTACTAGACAAAGTAAACTTGACTATTAATATGCTGAATTATCTTATAGCATTCAGAAACACTATTTGGAGGCTAGACTTTAAGACCCAAGCATAAACTTTTAATGATATCTATGGACAGCATTGCTTGATTTATGAACAGCTGTCAGTATTTGCAAGATAAGACTTTATTAACTAAATGACACTTTATTGACTTGAGGTCCCCGGGTTCCTTTACTTTGGAATGATGCTTCATAACAGTGTTATAAATGGAGCTAAGTTTAAGGGCCTTTGTAATGTCACTTCATAAATCATCTCACATCAGCAAATGCTAGCATAAATAGAGATAGAGATAGCTGTCAAATATAAAGCTACCTAACATTCTTAAAACAATTTCAAAAATAAGACAATTTACTAACTAGATTTAAGATGACTGAACTTGCTAGAATACCATTTTTGCAGTGTAATTCTTGGTGTGAGGTCATGGAGGTCAAGATGGTTGATAGCAATCTGCTCCTGGGCATTCTTTGATATGGACTTTACTAAAAACCCAAAACCACATGAATGGACCTTTTCTAGAAATAAACTGTGATCCGTCATCCACCCCTGCCCTCAGAATGAAGAAGCAACGAGCAGAGGACACAGGCAGGGAGGAATAAATTGAAAGGCAGTCTTTGCAGAAGCACTGATCCACAGTGAGCCCGAAGAATAGCTGCATCAAGACGCTGGGCGGTGAAGCCACGGCATGGCCTGTCTCTCCTCCAAGGGCAATACAAAAGGCAGGCTGGCCAACAAAGGGTCTAATGAAGTCACTAATGCGCTGGCATGCCCTAACAGAGGCAGCGGGTGGCGGCGACCGCTGGCACGCCTCATCGCTCCACAGCACTAATGCCTGCGGCTAAGCTAGCAGGGTCATTAGCCTAAGCTACGGTGCCTAACACAAGGCTAAGAGGACCCCAGTAATTGCACTAGGATAGATCAATACTTGTTAAAAAAAAAAAAAAAAAAAAAAAAAGAGGAAAGTTAAGAGGGGGGAAAAAATTCATTTGCCCTTGCTGTCAGAACAGAAGGATATAGTGTTAGAATTAATTCCCACTCTCAGTTTAAAAAAAAAAGTGGGTGAGCATCAAACATCATTATTCCAGAAAGTTCCTAATCAGCATATTAATACAGTGCTGAACATACTTTAGAACGGTTTTTAAATAAGCCCTGGCCACTTTTGCCGCAAAAAAATATTATAATTTATATAAGTGATCATCCTGGAACGTGGAAGACCCCCACCATCAATACCCATAGTGGTTGGGAAAAAAAAATTGTTCCTTGAAATGCAAAACGTTTTTCGAATCAAGGATTATGTCTCTTTTTTTTTCGCAAAAAGAAAGGCTGGGATGAAATATAAATATGAATTCACACGCTTCTAAAGTCTGGTGGAAGCCTTAGTTCTACAAGGGCAGAAATAAGGGGGAGGAGGAGAAAAAAAAAAGAGAAAAGAAATAATTTATTTAGATGGCATACATTACCATTACTCTTGCATTGTGTCACCACTTTTTATAATGACTAGGATAAGTGTCTCGCCTGGAATGCGCACTCTTGACAATACAGGCGGATATTACTTGGTTAAAAGCTCGAGTCCTATGGGTAAAGGAGCCTGAAAGAATAAAGAGTATCCGTCATTGCTAACGAGCTATAAGGCTAGCACATTGCCTTAATAAATCACCATATTCGCCCTGTTTATTTAAATTCATTGGTGCCTCATTATACCTGAGCTATGCACCTTTAGGTCTGAGTTGATTAGGAGTGCCATAGCTCAAAATGGCTTTTAATTCAGTGAAATGTGCTTTGACCTTGCGCCGTAACCCTGTGTGAGACATACTGTGGCCAGCCCCATTAATAACCACGCCGCTTTTTTATTTTTTACCGCAGCTACTGCGACATCCCCCTCTCACTTCCTCCCCCTTTTAAAATATGTATTATTAGTTAGCCACAACAGCACATTTATCAAACCAAATTACCCTTTGGTGTAAAACGGCTTAATTCTGCATCCCTTTACCCCTCTCTGCCATTACCTGCTCTTTAAGAAGGCTGGGAATTAAAGAGGCTGATGGTATCGAGGGATAATGAGGCAAGTGTGCGCCGAGCGAGTGTACTTGATCACCTCTCCAGTGGCATTCGGGATCAAGCCCATGCATCTTCTCCAGGAACTATGGCCTCTCCTAATGCAAGGGTAAGAGAAGATGCATGGATAAAGCCTCGCTTTGTTTAAAGCAGATAAGGAAAGGAAATGGCATGCAAAATATACAGGCAATACATCAGGTGAGTTTTAATGGAGTTTAAACTGGCAATAAAGGCGCAAGATTTTGGGGCAAAGTCTCGTGGGGGGGGGGGGGGTTGGGCGGGGATCAAAATATAGACCCATGAGGAAGACATGAGTGACTCCTGTAAAAAAAAAAATATATTTTTGCCACATCACACCAATGCCAAAATGATGTGGATTTTCTTCAAATGATGTGGATCTTCACATACATCTCATCTCAGTTCCTCGAAGTAGTGGTTCTCTATCTGGTTTTTAGGGATAGACCAAAATGTGGAACATCTGGGATTCCCTGAGCACCCATTTGAGAACTACTGCTCTAAAGAACCATAAACCGAAGGGACTTTTGAAGAACCAAAAGAACTTCTTTTATTGCCATGCTTCTCAAAGTGGGGTTCGGAGACCCTCAGGTGTCTGTGATATATAGCCAGAAGGTCAACAATTTTCAATGATGAGATATGGATACTTTTTGTAAGACTAGATTTTTTCTGATTCAATCATTTTAGCAAAGGTTTAAAATCTGAGCTTTATACAATCTGTACTGCACTTAATCCAATCAGGATTAATTATGCTCTTTATAACGAAACAGTTGGTGAATGTTTAAGTACTGACAATATTCACGATACGCTCAGAAAACCATAAAATTATTTTGTGACAAAATTTAGCACGATAACAAAAAAATTAATCATATTGCCGTCCAAGTCATCTGCTTCTTCATAAGTCATCTACTCGCTGTAACAAGATAACTACCACTGACAATTTAAAGAGCTACATATTTGCCCAATGTGTTTAATGTGTTAGTGTGGGGTCCATGGATTTTTTTTTTTTTTACACTGGAAGGGAGCACTGATTGAAAAAAGTGTAAGAACCCCTGTTCTATGGTGTTACTCCAAAAAAGTCTTTTAAGCAGGTTTGGTATGAAGAGTATAGGGCTGTGTGATATGGTCAGAACACTGTGTTATAGTTATATTGGTACAAATCGTGATTTTGGTGTGAAAAAAGCAAATAATTAAGTCGTTATCACAAGAAAAGAGATGATGGATGTTCCATTAATTATGATATGTAATACAACAAAGTTTGTGAACAACCAGCACCGATCAACAGTGCATTAACAAAGCAGATTCATGTTTATACATACATTTCTCTTGCTTCAATGCCACACACACACACACACACACACACACACACACACACACACACACACACACACACACACACACACACACACACAAAGATCAGCCATAACATTTAAACTACTGACAAGTGAAGTGAATAACATTGATTATCTTGTTACAATCACTTGTCAAGGGGTGGGATTTATTAGCCCCCATGTCAACAGTCAGTTCTTAAAGCTGATGGGTTGATGTGAAGCAAGAAAATGGATGGAAGGATCTGAGTGACTCTGACAAAGGCAAAAATTTTGATGACTAAACAATTGGGTCAGAGTACCTCAGGTCTTGTCAGGTGTTTCAAGTTTGCTGTGGTTAGTACCTACCAAAAGTGGTCCAAGGAAGAACAACCAGTGAACTAGTGACAAGGTTATAGGTGCCCATCTAGTCTAATTCCACAGAAGAGCTATTGTGGCACAAACTGCTGTTATCATACAAAGAAAGGTAATTTAATGTGCTTTACAGAAATGGGAAATAAAATAAGAATGAATAAAAATAAGATAGAATAAAATGAGAGGGATAAAAGAAATAAAAGAATACATAAAAGAAAATTAAAAGTGCAGTAAAAGTGCAAATATTTAAAAGAAGGCAGAGGAGAACAGTGCAGTTTTTAGGTATCAGAACACACAGTGTATCACAGCTTAATGTGTATCGGGTAGCTGCAGACCGATCAGAGTGCCCATGTTGACCCCTGTCTACTGCCAAAACCATCTACAACAGGCAGGTGAAGATCAGAACTGGGCCACAGAATAATGCTGAAAGGTGGCCTGCTCTGACGTTTTCTGTTACCATACATTGACAGCCGGGTGTAAGTGTGTCGCTTACCTGGGGAAGAGATGGAACCAGGATGTACCATGGGAAAAAGTCAAGCCAGTGGAGGCAGTGTGATGCTCTGGGCAATATTCTGCTGAGAAACATTTGGTCCTGACATTCATATACCACCTTTCTAAACACTTTTGCAGAATATTCACCCCAGTACAGCCCTTCATCGTAACTTAATGTTATACTTATAAAACATTAACAGTATACAATATAGGGTAGCACTCAAACCATATCTTATTCAAATGGTGAGCTGAGAACTGGTAGACCTCTAATCCTTAATGATTAAAATAGTGAAAAAAAATGTTAATAATAATTTTAATAACATAATATTGGGTCGTGTGAATGCCTTGATTCACATGCCTTGATTGGAGCATCTACGACAGGTCAAGATGTTCACATCACACAAAAATTATTGCAGTTTGTTACAGTTGTGATGTAGTAATTTCCACATTGCAGCCATCGGCGATATCACTAATGTATAGACCAATATTGCCATTACAATTAAAAGTGTATATATATATATATACACAATATATTCCACAGCCCTGATGACAACTACTTCCATCATCATCATCAAAGACAGCTATCTATTGCATCCATTATTTGGAAACTCTTTATTGCACCCGTAGGAATAGCCCACTGTGACAAAGTCAAAACTTTGTATAGCTTCAGCAACTCGGTAATGACACTGACTCAAGGTTAAGGGCGAGATGGCAAAACCAGCACAGAGTGGAGCTCAGCCCAGGGCTGCCGCTGCCATGGCCCTACTGAAGAGCAGAATCACAGGAGCAGAAGACATTGTCCATTGTCCAGAGGCTTAGGCACGAAAAAGACGAATGGCTCTGACCAATCGAGTGAGTGATTAGATCAATTAAGCCATTTCGAGCAAGACCTGGATGGGGTATGAAAGAGAAAGAGAGGGGGGGCAGAGAAGGAGAAAGAGACAGAGTCTGTGTTTTCCTGAGGGAATGGGGCCATCAGAACTGCCTCATTAGGCTACTGGACCTGGCCCAAGTCCACTGCCCCACAGACATCAAAGAAGCATGAGCACATTCACTAGAACAGCTAAAGAAATGGTTCTAACAGTGAAATTATTCAAAAACATTATATATGGAGCAACCTATCACATACATAACACATACACTCCATGTAGGGTCCTGTACTGCATATACTGGAAGTATAATATTCAGTCTATGTGATGTGCAGGTATGCTCCATATATCTTCTAGGAAACACTGAAAATGTATTGGCCAACTATCATGAAAGTTTGGAAAGAAATTAATATTAAAAGCCGTTTTTGCTGAGCAGCCCAGGAACTTTTTATTAAGCTGGAAGACAAATCAAAACCTTAAAGGCCTTTATGTCATTAACAGATACAACATTTGATGTCACAACCTTAAACTACATGTGAAATTCAAATATTATAGAGTCTTGTCCATTGCCATTACAACAAGCTGCTGCTACTCCTACATGTTTTAGTTACACGGCTACGTGCCAGTTAAGGTAGCCACTACACCAGGCCAGACTACACCACTGCTGTTTAAAATAAACATGTTATGCTGGGCCTTTGAATTGACCTTCGCAGGTTTCACAAGGGAACTGGCATGAAAACCAGAAAGAATTCCTTTTCTGTCTCAGCCTTACCCACAGGGACAGAGCCGCAAAGCAATTCTTACAAATATCTGACTCGTACAGAAACAAACAGCCCTTCGCTCCATACATGCTGCATGCGGCAAACTCTCAAACATGCCAGCGCTTCGAAGAAAAGATCACAGAACGATTATGGCGAAAGTCTTCTTCTGTCCCAAGAGGGAGGGGAGGCCTGCTTCGTCCAACAGGGTGGGAAAGGATCAGGGAAATTCCGTCAGGAACAACAACTAGAGGAAGAGACGGATAAATAATGCGGGGTGTTCTCCTCGCTGGCATCTCCATTTCTATTTACCAGGCACTGGGACGCTTTGCATATCAGAGGCCAGCGCGTCTGCAGTACACTCCGGTGATTACCGTGTGATGACATTATCTTTCTAATCGCCCTATAGAAGAGGCTCTGCATTATGTATAGAACACAGCTGTAGCAGCCGCTGCATGGGTGACAATTATAAGGTTTTACAGGACGTCCCTGTGTAGAGAGAGCCTTTAATCGGCTAATCTGCTGCATAGAGTGAATGGGTGCCACTGGCATCAGGAGAGAAAAAGAAGAAGAGAGATGGTGTTATTTTTACAGGGAAAATTTTGGGACAATAAAGACGCTTTCCTCGGGGTAAAAATATTCTAATCTGATTTACCTGTGTATGAACACAGTCGCAGTTTATCATTGGCCATCCCCGATTATTAGCTAAAGAATGTGCATCTACCACGTATTGTGGACTGTATTATCGCGGATAAGCATGCTCTTAGCACTCACAGGTTTATTTAGACTGTAAAATCAGGCTTTTCTGAACTGACAAACAATAGCTCTGAAGTAAACTACTCTAAATGCAGGACAGGTGCTTGGGTACCAATCTATACAGTACGATGCAACATGCCAAGATCTGAATGACTTGCACGATTCCAGGTGACTATTTTGGATTGGCTGCCAAATGAAGACAAAAGCTTGCTCCCGTTGGACCTCGGGCAGTAATTAACTGTCACATATATTGGCCTGCAGCAGGTCCCTATCTGATAAACTTGAAATGTTTTGAAAGGCTCTAACTACACTTTTTTGGCCACGCTTTGCCTCCAGCTCTTCCTCACTGGGGTTTGAGATACTGTTAAAAAAAAAAAAAAAAAAACTCAGCTATTGACAGGATGTGCACCACCACTGCATGCCTTTTCTTTGAGGTTGGCAATGAGGAAATGAAATCTAATAAGGTTCTGCTTTCCTCGGAACAATGTCAGCCAAGTCTTCCTCTCAAGCCTTCCTTCAGAGTAACACAGCCTAGAGGGCCTCCACTGTAAAGAGCACGCCGTGGAAGAAGACAGGGCCTTCGGCTTTCGGTTTATTCCCCGGATCCCACCACTGCCATCGCATCTCTCCCATGTCAGTGGCACATGCCAGGCTTTGCTGAAGCCTCTGCTAGTCCCAGGTCTGATGCAGGCACATTAGATCATGTGTTTGTGCCCGCGGGACTGACTGTAGCAGTATGTTTGGGCTGCTCTGTCAGATGACTCGGGCTGTGTGATTTATGGGCTCTGGAAAGGTTGCGTCGCCGCTACGTGCGAACGGCCCGCATGGTAAATGGGGGAATTCTGAATTTATTAACATACAATGAATGATGATTAATGGATCGGCGCAGATCACGCAGTCTCTTTTGGATGTCTCAACACTCTTGATGTATGCGGCAATAAAAAGATATGTGCGAGCCACTATACCGCCTTGAGCTTGTCTTGCCGCTGGCTAACATTTGGAGAGGTGCGCGATGATGGTTGAGCAAAGGGGGGTTAAAGGAGGATTGGGTAGAGTCTATAAGGGCGTACTGTACGGAGTGGACAGGTGTAGTCTAACACGCATTATTTACCATACATTACCAACTGTGTCCTCTGCATTGCCCAAGAACTCACATAGTCAACGAGGAAATGAATAAATTAAGACGGCGCAAAGCAATGCAATTTAGGGCCAAATCAGGAAGCATTTGCCAGGCCATTCATCAAACCCCAGAATTATTAACTTTTGTATTCCATAACACATCTTTGTCCTTTCATTCGCTTTTCTAATATCTCTTCAAAAATCTTGGCAGTGCTGTTTAGAGTAGAGCAATCACCCTAGGCCTATTAGAAAGCTGAACTTTACAAGGGGGTAATGGGAGAAGGGGGGGAGGGGGGCATTTGAAATGCAGGCACTTTTTCAAGATTCTTTCACCAGTTCGGCACCCCATGCAGTTCTAAGAGTCCGTGTCAATCAGTGTGTGCCAGCAAAGAAAACAAATTGAGATGCAAGATCACGCTGAACATGTGGCTGTCGCTTTCTCTGTGGTGGGAAGGTTTCTTCCCGCGAGGGTCCAAAAGCTCGAGTTAACACTACACTACAGATTACATTGTCCTGTTCAGATTCAGTGTTGCCTGGTGTATGTGCGAACATGCTTGAGTTTATGTTTAAAAACCATATACTATCAGCCGACCATCTATATTGATCCAAATAAATGTGTATGTTCACTCATGCTTTGCTGCCATCAGACTAGATGGTGAAGTTTGGGCAGAACCAGTACTTTCACAAAAATAAGCTCAGTCCAGAGCATCACTTCTATTCAACGTGTGTGGATGGACACACCTATACACAATTGACATGCATGCACACCCACCTCTCAGCTCCTTATCCTCATTCACTTAATATAAACAGTAGTATCAAAGTCAAAGTCAAAGTGAACTTTATTGTCATCTCAACCATATACAAGTATACAGAGAGACGAAATGGCGACGCTCAGGTTTCACAGTGTACATATAGTGCAACAGACATAAGACCTTGTTAAACAAACAAAACAGCGCAATAAGAAGTATAAAATAAGGTAAGGGTGAAAATGTAATACACAACATAAAAGTTTAGATTCATATTCACCAAGTGAATATTCTCATAGGAATGTCATCTATACATTCTAACAGCTATTTGATGGACATTTCTCCAGATTTATGATTTTCTATCATAAAAGTAACTTCATTGTAAGCGTCTTCTGACTGCTTGTGTGTATCATTCACAGAACACAAATCTACAATACTTCAGTTTTCTCATGCAGATATTTCCCCTTCTACCAGTCAGCAGAGTCAGATAGTCTCTTTTACTAACTGATTTCATTTTGATGTATTATATGTACTTAGGTTAGAAAGCTTTTGTGGATCAAGCAACACAGAATGGTATTGAACAACCAGATTTTTTTAGCAACTCTTACTATGGTCTCAGTCTGTTACAACTAACCCCACCTATGGGGGTCTGTCTCTGCATAATTAAGTACGTCAAATGTTTTTAAATATGTCAAGATGATCTTTATTGAGTAATACATCTTGCATTATAGAAAAATGCACGGGGTAATGGCACATGATTAAATACTGGGTAGCCCTGCTGTAACCATTAATTCATCAAAACACCCACAGAAACTTATCTGGAACTTGACTGGTTAAATTGCTCAAAGCAACACTTTGGGATTGGTTAGAATGATCATTTACATTTTGCTGCATTCTGCAATACACGGTGCAGCCCTAAAAGACTATTATAGGCCACTTCATTAAAATGTGAGATTACACTCACAACTTACAATGTTTGCAAACCGGATTTCGGACCCAGGTATTCAGAATAAGCTCCTTATTCAACTTTCATTCAAGAAAAAAAAATACCCTCAGTTATCCTTCCTTCCCTCGCTTTCTTCTCTCTCTCTCTCTCTGCATGAGGGGATTCCAAAATGGGCGAAATACAGGAGCAGAGGAAACAGGAATAAGAAAAGAGGGGAGAGCCAAAGAGACTTGATGCAGAAGAGTGAAAGTGGGAGTGGGAAGCCAAGCATAAAATAACTTCAATCCAACATATTCTCAGTGGACGGCGGGAGGCAAATAGCAGTAAGGCATTGGGCTGCGACTGGAGCCGTGGAGTCTCTGGATGTCAGTGACCCATAGAGGAGAGGGGCAATGGGGAAGAATACCCAGACACATCCCAGCCAAACCCTCTTCAATTAAAGCCCAGGCAAGCAACACAACCTTACAGATGAGTGTCACACAGTTCATCCATGGCTAACCTCTGAGTGCGTAAGGCCTAAAGTGAATTTAGGTTTCAAAGTAAACAGACCAGTGGGAATTAGTGTAAAAGACAGTAAATGTTTTTTGCTCTTCTGCTTTCATCTTCCCCCACATAAACCACAACTTTTCACAGTCCAACCGAATTGTAAACTCGTCTGAAGAATTACAAACAGCTATTGCTGATCTGTTCGTGCGACTGATAAACATAATGCATGCGAAAGATAATGCATAACATATCATAGTCTGAACGTGAAAACTAAAAATATAAGTTAAAAGTATCAATATTTAAACAAACTCAATTTAAATGCTAAATGTTTTTTAAAAATGATTTGAAAGATTGCTGGTTGCGAATGCTGAGTAACGTGGGTGACATCGTGTTTGATGTGGCAGTGCTGGTCCTCAATTTGACAAAGTCATGAATTTGATTGAAAGTTCATGAAAACAATAAATCCAAATGTACATAAAGTGTCTGGCTGATTGGAAAAAGAATAAAATCCTGTGAGTGGCCTTTCAGGTTTGGAACAAGTGCTCTTATGGTCTAAATAAAAATAAAAAGGAGGTATTATTACTAATTTGAATTTGAGCAGTTACTGCTGTGCCTATAGACTTGTTTTGCAAAAAGAAGAAAACAGATTTTGCATCTTTGACACAATGTCATTTGTTGACATTGGGCCAAACTGAAAAATGTCAGAGATAAAGACTTTGTGTTTATCTTATCTTATACTGAAACTGAATGTAAATGGAATTCAAATGTATTGCATAGTGTAATAAAATTAGATATGTGATTATGTAAATATATTTGAATGGAATAACACAACAAAAGTAACTCCAGAAAGGTTAAAGCCATTGTGCACACTTATGGGTGGGCAATATGACAAAAAATAAAACATCAATAGTTCAAGAAATGTACAGTTATTTTTAATCAGCATTTCACGCACTGCACTAAATCCAATTAAATAAGACTAAGACTAAGAAACAAGCAGGTGGTTAGTGTTCTCATGATGGCAGACGCCTATATTCAGAGTGACTTTTAATTTAATCATGTTATAGATGGAGACAAATGTAGCATTGATGTTGTAGCATGTAGCACTGGTGTTCACATGAATGGTGAATCAAACCCCAGCCTGCAGCATGAAGGACAGCAGTTATACCAACTACTAAATGATGATATTGACAATGTGCTCAGTAGTGTATATTGGGACTTAATTTACCACAATAATTATAAACATCATTCTATTTCCCACCACTATGTACAGTACAAAAGTGTAATCAATTGGTAGACTGTTTTGAGACAACACTTGCCAATGTGCATAAACCAATTAGATCCTATTACTATCTGTATCACAGAAGAACACTTATCAGACACAGTTTTAACAGTTTATGAGTAAAAATATTTCTAAAACCCAGATATTACAAAAACTGCTACAGATATTCATTTAAATGTTCTGCACATCTTAAATATCTGGAGACAGCGAGAAAGCACAGGTTTGTTTTTGAGATTTAACATTAATATAGTTAACTAAAAGCGGGTCCTGAGCGGAGACAGCGGGCCCTGTCATAGAGTGACACAGCCATCCATGGTTGGGAGTTAAACAGAACACAAGTAGCCTCGCTCTCTCTGGGCAGGGAGAACGGCCCTCCCTCTCCCCCATCATACGTGATACTAGCCAGTGCAGGTGTCTACGAACTGGCCATCAGGTGTCTGGTCATCAGAGCTGCCCTCAATAATGTCCTCCAACAATGGTGTGTTAGCCGCAGTTTGGAAAGATGCGGTGACGTTTCACGTGACTCAGAAGAAGGATGTGCTAGTCCTCATCTTCAAGAAGAAGAATCATAGCTAGTGATTGGAATTGGAAACTAAACTAGACAGAAATCCATGAAAATGAATTACACAAATACATACATATATATATATATATATATACATATATATATATATATACATACACTAAGCATGTGAAAAGGAATATTTGCCCAGGTTTGGATGAGCATCTACAAGATTGGATGGGGATTTATGAACTGTATAGGCTGGCTATACAGTCTGCTGCCATGTATTAAGGGCTTGTTTGCTTGATCTTTTCTACACCAGGGATTTATAACCTATTATAAAAAAACACAAGCACATTAAAATAAGCTTAACTGATATTCCTGGACTTGTACACAGCATGAAGTTACATGGTATAAAATGCTGCACACCATTACGGGGTCATAAAATAATGCTGATTAGTGCCATACATCTATTAGACAGAAAGACAGACAAAAAGAAATCACACATTTGATCCATCTACAATAAAGCAGATAAGATCATTTGTCAAGATGCATTTTTCACAGGAAATCAAAATCAAACGTGGCCCGACTCCCAATATTTCATACTACTGTACCTCCTAATCCACATTAAAGTGTGCCACCACCCCCACTACCATAAGCATAAAAGGCAAAGAAAAGGGTTAGCCAGTGGGGGGCCAAGCACACAGCTCTGAGCTGCTATAGACAGTGTGTGCCAATGCTCTGCTTTTGCTCTATGATTAGATTGCCATTACCATAATATCAGCTTTGTCCCCACACAGGCCAATTGTGAAGCCACTGCCTCGCTTTCCTACAGAGACAAGCAGAGGTAGATGATGCTTTCTGCTCCCTCTCTTTGCATACACTCACATACACATACACATACACATACACACACACACACACACACACACACACACACACACACACACACACACACACAC
>JBBPCZ010000042.1:6693525-6733236 GCA_037974445.1 Brycinus macrolepidotus | reverse complement strand
ACACACACACACACACACACACACACACATATATATATCCATTCACAGGACATTCTCAGTGGGTGGGGAAAAAATAAAATACAAAAAATAAAAACAAATCCTTTTTTTTGCTGTTTTATAGGGTCTTCACTCCCATCAAGTTTCCTCCATGTCTGCATTTTATCCCACCATGTTCAATTCTTTTTTCTGTTGCACTGTTTTTAGAAAACCTATCTATTGATAACTTTAATTTTGTTCATTTTAAGTTAATTTAAACATTTCTCCATAATGCTTCATAATAACTGCCACTGGCAGCATCTCTAAAAGGTTGAAAGAATTCAGACTAATGTCTGATCTTGACAGCCTTTATTCTAAATTTGGCAGCACAAAGTTTAGTTCATTTACCTTTTTCGCAGAAACATATCACCATCACCCTATCTAAAGTTCACTTTTTAGATTAATTTTTCATTGTTTGAAAATGTTAGATATGAACGAATGAACAGAAATGGTCCAGAATTACATTAACAACTTTTCCATTTTTCCTGTAAAGTTACCATTTCGGAGACATAAGGTTCTGCACTGAACACTGATATGGATTGTTCTAGCATTAGACTGTATATCAGCCCAAAATAGCTCTTTCAGCACAGATAAGCATTGTTTAAAAATTTTCAGCATTCATGTGGCTTTGAATGCGTTTTCAGACTGAATTCTGTTCTAAACTCAGTGCCATATTTCTCGACGTTCGTGACATGCAGTGTGTTGGCTGTGTGTATGTTCTCTGTCTGTGAACGTCAGGAGGAATTCCACTGCCGTATCGATCCAGACTCTACAGCTCACTCGGGGGAAAGTCTGTTTTCTTAACCTACTGTACAGCATGCCACGTTTATCAATAACACTTCTCACCAGGGTCCCTGTAATCCCCCAACACACACGCAGAGTCATGTTTGTGCATTATTTTGTGACTTTGCTTGCTTTAGCCCAGCCGGGGGGGGAACCAGTTTCATTCTAAACTGAATTCTCTTTTTTTTTCTTTCTAAAAGAAGTCAAATGAATTGATAACCTGTCCCTAGAGCCTTACTTGCACTCACTCATTCACACACTAACACACACGGACTCTATTAGCTTTTAATGTTTACATTCACATGCATCAAAGTAAGTGCCAATAAGCAAATCAGCACACTAAGCTGAATCAAGGTCACATAAATCTGGGAGCAACAATGAGAACTGATGTCAGCACAGTCTATTATGACCAATTGGGGGGGTCTTGAACTGCTTGAGTGTGTGTGTGTGTGTGTGTAGTCTGTTCTTATTTATAGTCCACTGTGCCAGATGACTAGGCTTCATTACCTGTAAATAGGCCCATGGCACATTGGGGCGTAGAGACTGTGTGTGTGTGTGTGTGCGTGTGTGCGTGTGTGTGTGTGTGTGTGTGTGTGTGTGTGTGTGTGTGTGTGTTGGGGGGGCATTAAAGCCATCATTGTACTCAAAAAACCATCAGAAAAATGAAGTCAATCACACCTAACACACTTAAAAAATGACATTTTACATATTTTAGTGATATAGCAGCTTTACAATAACACACTACTTATACATTGTGTATACATTAATACACTACATTGCATTATAAAACGCACAATGTTACACAAAACGATAAAAACATTACTTTGTAACCACCACTGTGCATAGTGCATTATGTAATGCCTTTTCCCAAGAAGACGTATGGTGTTTTATAAATTATTGATTAAAACAAAACAAAGCCCAACAACCTGGACATGAATGGGGAGTACTAAATGCAGGCCCACTGATTATTACAGTTCCTGAGGATGTGTAATGGTAAAAATGCATCAGGGATATTTAAACATTTAACTTTTGATGTGCACCCATGACCTGTTTCGCAGACAAGCGCTATTGATCAGTGGAAACCACCGCCAGGGGACCGCCTTGAAATCGAGATGTACGAGACCATCCTACAAATGCAAGACGATGAAACCACAACATTCAATTTTAACAAGCGCACACACTTTAAACTGCATTAATAGCCCAGCCGAGCACTCAGCGGATCAATCCCTAATGTTTGTGAAAGGGGAGCGAGGGAATGGGAAACAGAGAGAGAGAGAAAGTGAATCCCACAGAATTACACTGATACGTATTCGACTGTTAGAGGGTACTGCAAATGGGTGGTCTGTTATTAAATGTGGAAATGAATTTATTGTAATCTGTCCAATATGGGAATTCCTGGCTATAATTATAACCGATAATCTAAAACCATGTTATCAGCTTACTGAAATGGATAGCATAGCGGATAACACATTTACTGTAAGTGGCGCTGGATAAGTGCGTTGGCTGAATAACGTGAAATATCCACATCAAGAGATGAACTGATAAGGAATTTCAACTGATAATTAAAACCTTACTAACGTGACCAGTTGTTTTCAGAATGTCAGTATTCCACAGCCGTCAGTGACTGTTACATCGAGTGGCCAGAAGAGGGTGTTGAGAGGCCCAGACAAAAGCTAAATTCCAAGTAAAAGAAACTATACCCTTATGTTTTGTTTTTGTACTGACTAAAAATAAGACACTAACTTTCTGAAATTCTGGACAATATTGTGAACTTTATCGATTCTAATAATTTTTTTTATGTAGTGCGCAAATATACTTTGAACCAATATATCACATCCCTAATTTACAAAAAATAACGTAAACGTTTAAAATAATTGTCATGTCTGGTCAATTTCATCTTTCATCTTTGGTCAAATTCATCTTTCATCATTAGAACTTCAATTTATAATATGTTATTTCTTTGCACTTCATGTATGGTTTATAGCATGAAACAATGTAATAAATAAATTATCGGTAATTGTTATCAGTATGTCACAACAAAAGAGCTAATTATCTTCTAGCAGATTGGCCCAGAAATTCTGTGTGTATCCCCACTACATAGTGTGTGTGTCGGCCATCACGGTGTAATTCAGCGGAATGACACCTCCCAAAAGCACAGCCTCTGCTGCTTGAACTCTGGCTCCAGAAGCACCTAATCCAGCCGTGCCTGCAGCTGCAGCCTCTCGTCAGCCCAGGCTCCAGCACTATTAAATTAAAGCGCCAAGGCCCATCTATTTAATAAGCACTGTAGCGGATGATTTGAATAAGGACAGTATTAGTATTCCAGCGGAGCCGCGGCTAAAAGCTGCTGACCTTTTCCTCCACACAGGAGATCCTTGAACACATCTAGCCAAATCACAGTACCCGTTAATAAGCCATCAATGCTAAAGAGTGTTAGCATGTGGGGTGGATTTTTTTTCCCCCCCTGCACCAAAACAGCACGGGCAGTGTACTGTGATCTATCAGCTGGCTGAGATCCAGGAGGTGGAGGGGGTAGAAAATGACAGGGTGCAGGATTTATCATGCCATACCCTCTCTCTCCTTCCTGTAGAGTGGGAGGGCTCTTCTTGATACAGCATCGATTTATGCGCATGTTGCGGGATGTGAAACTGATCAATGCACAGAATCAAAATTCCCTGCAAAACAATCCCATAACAAATCAGAGCCATGACCTTTGCTAAGGCATATTTAGCCTTTTGGTGCACACTAGAGAAAAGTAGTGTAAGCATTTTATAACCTAAGCTAGCAAAACCTAAAAAAAAAAAAATGCTGAATTATTATTGACATTGATACATGACCCTGATATATAAGAACCTAGAACAGATGGATCTGTTGTTTTTTTTTTTTTAAGCTTATATATAAGCTGGTCTCATACAGAGACCAGATAAACACACACGCACGCACACACACACACACACACACACACACGCACACACATATATGTACACACAGAACACACACTATCTAACACATAAAGGTGTCATAAGGGTTCTTTGGAGTCATAGAAGAACCTCCCCTTCATCTAAATGGTGTAAAACCCCTTTATCTGATATAGAACCTTTACATTATGTCACATAAAAAGGTTCATACCTCACACATCTCTAAAGATTCACTCAAACATTTTAAAAGGACCCAAAAGTGGCTCTTGTACAGCACAGTATCCTTTTGGAGTGCAGAGCAGATGAGCTGGTATTAATTAATGCACTGGAATAATATATTAATTGTGATTTAAGAAGCACTTGAGAACGCGCGCAGGCTTTAAGGACTGAATTGATCATGCCAGACGTGTTTAGTCTCTTGCACAGCATTAGCACACTTTTAACATACCCTCAGACTCAGCACATACACCAACCCTATTCCATCAGTTATGATAAACAATATGGATGACTAATGGCGCGATGGTGATGGGAAATATATATGGGGGATTGGGAAATGGCCAGTTTTGTGTTTTATGGGCTGCTCGCAATGTTGATGAATATTTGTTGGTGTGGAATCATAGCTTAATGTCAGGACACAATTTGTTGCAATTAGCCAGTTGATTTATAGGATTTTCGGGGCCTTGTGCATGGGAACAATTAACACTGTGCTCTGTGGCTTTTATTAATGGTGTGCAGCCAGCCTGTGTTTTCAACAAAGGAGAGAAAGTTCAAAGCCGGCGTACAGTAGGATGAGGTAAGCTTCATGAAGGTAAAACTGTGGCTAGCCTCTCACTGTTAACTAGACAATTTGTATTTCTTTCATCAAGATGGTGGAGGGAGTGGTGGAGCAATAGGTTTTTGACAAATTGAATCAACAACAGCATGCCTTCTGAAGCCATTTTTCATCTGAGGTTGTGTTTGAGCATGTTTCCCACAGCCGCAGTGTTGGGGAACATTTAAAAACACAAAATATAGTGGGAAAGATTCAGCATGTCAGACGTCCGTGCTGTTTTCCTTTAAATCTAAGTGAACTTATTATAGTGCATCAATGTGGTTCAAATGTACAGTTGAGTGCAGAGGTTTGCACACCCCTTGTCAAATTATATGTTTTTGTGGATGTTCTAAGTGAAAACAAGTACTTATGAGTGTTTTAATGCACAATTATTGTGCTGAATAACAGAGGAAAAAAAAAAAAAAAAAAAAAAAAAAAAAACATAAAATCTGTCCTGTGCAAAGCTGTGAACCATTTTATATTTTATTTTTAAAACTCTGAAAATAAATAGAAACTGTGCTCTAAATTTGCAGCAAAACGCCATTTTAGTTGCCAGAATGCTATTATTTTCCCTTAGGAAAAAAAAAAACACACGCTTTGACTAGGGGTCTGCAAACTTTTACACTCGACTGCATGTTTAAACCACCTTAGCACACAATAATATTTCACTTACCCTAGGCATGTGCAAACTTTTACATTCAACGGTAACTTGCCGTTTAACATACAGACTACAAACTAACATTTAAACATCATGAAATGCACTACAAAACGCAAGGATCATACACTGAAGTCCACAGACCCTTAACTAGCCTAAACCGTGGCCATTAAAGGCATGCGAAACTATGCTATGAAACAAACAGTTAAAAAGAGCCAAACAGATGTTCTGCCTCAAAATAACAAGGTTCAAGTGGAGCGGGGTGCCCCTAACTGGCTAATAAACGGCCCCAAATGAGTCTGCAATTAAATTTATACACTTGATTGCACTGCTGTCATGTCCAGTACAGGCTTATCAAACACCTGGGAACCATTTCCAAATAAAACCTTGGAAAAAAAAAAAAAGACAGACAGAACTGAGCCAGAGGAAGCAGACAGCATTCTTTTGTATTCGCTCGTACAATAGACTGACATAGACAACATGTAGAAAGAACAAACCTTATAAGCCTTATAATTGCTTCCCCTGCAATGTCTGGGAGATAGTGCTGTCATTTTTTTAGGTGCTTAATGAGAGAGGTATTGTTTAAAAGCCTCATCTTTAAAAGAAAAGATATTTTTGTCAATTTAAAACAATAAAAAAGTATATTAAGATAACTCTGTCAGTGCAGTACAAAATTCATGTTGTTTTTTTTCCTCTAAAGCATATGCCCTTTTACTGGGCTGAGTTTTGGCGGTATACAGACTGACACAGCAAACTGGACAGCAGAAATATTACTCAAAGCTGTCGACTTATTCCCTTATGTGAAGGTAGTGTTTTGTCACTATTCTCAAAGTCTTCGGCTTCTTATTTTCCCTTTTTATCTTCGGCATCCCCCATCCTTTAGCGAGGACTTTCGCTGAGTTGACAGTTTCTCTCTGGCTCAATATAGCCACTCATGGCTCCGCCATGAAAAGCTGTCAGACTGATCCACTGTTAATATAGCTTTCTCTAGTCGAGCTCTCTTACGGTATAAAACACACTAAACCCCTCAAAAGCTTCAGACTACAGCTCACGTGCAGCTACCCTCTTACAGGACAGGATGCAGTGATGGGCAGTGCTAATGGAGGCCAATGGATGAAAGCAATTGGAATAGTTTCTAGGAATAAAAGAGAAGAAAGTATTTCGCCACGTAAGAACAGCAAGGCAGAATATGAATGTGACTGCTGGCACGCCTTTATTACCAGAAGTTTATTTGTTGAAGGAGCTAATCATGCGGGCATAAAGAGGTTCATTGAAACACGTGGAAGCTGCGGTTAAAGATACACGGTAGCCGAAGCGAAAGCAAATACTTTTACCAAAGGGTGTCTGCTCTCATATTTGCTCACGGCTTTTCTCACTCTTGCAGCACTAAGCCGCACAAAGTATGTGGCTACGGGCCAAGAACAATTCACCTAACCCTTTTATAATTGTTGGAGAGGTCGGTTTTAACGCCCAGAAAAAGGCGCTAAGCCGACAGAGGTACATTCCCAACAACCAGAGGTACCGTGGCCATTAAGAAAAAGAGAAAAAAAATCCTCAATTTCGTTTAAACCGTTATACAACCTGCAATTTTTTTAAATTATGTAATTTTACATTTAACTACAATTCTATAGTCACCGTACCAATACAGAAGTCTTCAAAAATAAAGGTACCAGAAAGGCTTCTTTGTGTAATGCCTTCGAAAAACCATTATTGGTTCCCTAAAGATCCTTTCAATGGCTGAAAGAACCATTTTTTTGTAAATAAGACGTCTGAGCATGGAGAATTAAAGGTTAAAAGAACCTCAACATAATGTTAAGGTTCTTCGAAAAAACCCTGGCAATTAACCTTTACATAAAGTGAAGGTTCTTTGTTCTTTGAAAAGGTTCTTCATTCTCATATCTCATTTACAAAAACCTAACAAAACACAAATGTCACAAAGAACCCCAACATAATCTCAAAGTTGGGAGGATCTTGATACCTTTAAAAAGGTTCTTCACTCACATATACAAAACGTTTTTAACGACCTTTTTTTGAAACCGCATGTTGCATTCTTTCTAAATCCTCATATTTTACAAAGGAAAAGGCCCAGAACTACCACGGAGGAAAGGCATAAATTACAATGTCAGTCCGCTTATTTGATTATGTTTGCTAATTTTGTGACCTTGTCAAATAATTACCTGGCAATCTTACCTGTTTCTTCAGTTACCTGGTTCACTGAGTAAGTAATGGCATTTTAACTTGGCCAAATTAAGTATTTTTTTTTTCTCCCTCAAGTCACTGCCAAGCAATTGATTCAATATGTGCCACGGCACATGACGCCGGCGTTTTCACGCGCTAAAATAATAACAGCCTGTGTTCAAAGACCGCCGCTTCAAGCGCACCTTTACGGTGGAGGGATTTACCTCAGAAATGTTTTATACATGAACAGACCCACACTTTTACTCACTTCATGTTTGACTTCGATCATAGCTTTTTTTTTTTCCTCTCTCTCTCTCTCTCTCTCTCTCTCTCTCTCCCTCCCTCTCTCCTCCCTGACGGATGACTAACAATCATCATTATGGCTGAAATGGTTACCTGCGAGTCAGGCCATAAATCTTGTTAAAATAACCAAAACCGTCTCGCTGCTTTTTTTCCCCCTCAGAAGCAACCTGTCCTGAGTGCGGCCCATCTGTACATAGTTAGCGCCGCACTCGCACAGATGGCCGCCAAACACTTTCAAAGTTGCTCCGTCCACACGTCTAACCTTACAAAGCAAACTAATTAACAGTAAACGCATCGCAGAGGAAGAAGCCGTTTGAACAGGGTTTTTTTTCTCTCTTTTTTTCCGGAGTTCTAATGAGCAGTGCGAGCGAGAGGGGTGCTCGGGGTGCCCGAGGTTGTTCCTGGAGCTCAAGGTTTACGGTCCCTTAAAAACCCCAAATAAAAAGTAGGGGCTACCTAGTGCCTAAGCCTCCGTTACGTTTTTAACAACCGGCTTTGAAAGGCAGAAGGTGGAGAAGGTGGGACCCCAAGGTGGGGGTGTTTAGGACGTGTGAGTGAGGGTGAAGGCCCAAGTCACAGGTTTTAGTAACTGAATGACTGATAAGACTTCTTAAGCCTAGCAGAGATTTGCAACCTTAATTTAATTCCCAAATGACGCAAAATCCCAGCAACAAGCCTAAATAAGTAGCAAGAACTAGAACTGCAACAAGAAACGACATTCAAAAATAACATTTTTACTTCTATTAATTTACCATTATGCAGATAAAGAGTCTTGTTCGAACAGCAATGATATTGTCACTGTTGGAGCTTTATGAGAAAAGGAAAAATTCTTAACTTTCAGTGTAAGTCAATGTAACTTTAATGGAAATAGTCTACAATGATTTTTTAGTCAGTTTCTCCGTTTTGAGGCAATATAAATGGCAGCTGGTATTTTCTAATTATGTAAAAAAAAAAAAAACACAAATAAAAACTGACAAAAATGAAGATGGAAAAAATTGAGGTTTTGTTCAGCTGTCAATCAATAAAAACACAGCTATCAGAGAACCTCCCTAACCCATGAAACCGGCATGGGCCAAGAGGAAATGTGAAACAAGCCTGCTGCAAAAATAAATAATATTTCCACTCTCTGTTTCATTATTTGTTTAGACAGATGTAGCCTTAATAATTAGAGTCCCAGGGAGAAAGACTGGCCTTCATATCTTATCCGTAACACGACCAGTGGCATTTAATGCCGTCGCTAAATGCAATTAAAGTTTGATTCAATTCAGTTCAAATAAATGAAATTATTATTACTGCAGGGATAAACAACACATACTACAGTCTTGCTGCTCTTCATAAGTAGGGTCACTTCAGCAGGGTATTTAGCGTTTACAATAGTTTTTTTATTTATTTATTTATTTATTTATTTATTCACTCATTCATTTATTTATTTATTTATTTACTGGCAAAGTTCTGTCGTTAACAAAAGTAAAGCATTAAAAGCCTGAAATATTAAGAATGTACTCAATTTCCAGACCTCAAACCAAGTAGACTGCAAATAATGCCAACACATACTAGTCCTAGGGTTTGTTATTGCGTTATTGAAGTATTTTAATACTTTACTGAAGTGTTGCAATTGTAACCATAGACCACTTGTATTCCTCATTATAAATCGAACCAGAAGTCAGCTTGGGGCAGCTCAGCTACGTTAAGGCATTACAAAAGGAACTCTTGTAAAAAGAACTCTTCTTATAGGAATATCATGGTAAACTGAAACAATAGCTACTTTACTACTGAGTATTTCAGTAGTATTTCAGATTACTATACGGTATTATGTATTATAGAAGTATTACACAGCATTACAGAGATGTTATAGCATCATACTGCAGTATTGGCGGTTCTTTTTTGTAAAGGGATATTTCATTTCCAAGTCTTAGTCATAATTTTCTGATAAAAGCATCACCAAGGCCTGGGCCACAAGGAGTGCTGCTTATTCTCTTGACATATTATTTTTCAGTTATTATATATTTTTCCCCACTCACCTCACAGAGAAAATTGAGATCGTATGCTCTGGAACTTTGTTTCCCTTTCGCCTCTTTCATTGAGGGCCACACTTTTGGAAGAGGGAGGTGAAGGGGGCGGAGGGGTGGTTGCTGTAGAAGGATAGAAAAACAGAAAGGAGCAGTCTCTGCATGTCAGTTTGCCAGTTTTACATTGACCATAAGTAAGGCGTTCCTTCCTGTTCACCTCTCGAGAGCGAGAGCCCCGCGGCCATGTGTAAGCAATCATGACAGAGACATTCTTATAGCGCGTTTCCTTAGCAGCGCTCGTGAGAGTGGGGCGAGGTAAACGTTAACACGTTGCGGGCTTGGAAATCCTCATGAGCTTGTCTCATTAGCAGCTAATTGGCACAACTTTCCTCTGTCTTTTGTTCCATGTTACATTTGTCTGTCTTTCTTCTTCAAACCTCCCACCCCCCAGCACCACCACCACCACCCACCCCCCTTCAAGACAATGGGGAGCTGGGGGTTTAGAGCACATATTTCAGAGCCTGCTGGATGCAGCAAGGGAGTACAGTCCATATTACTGTAACATAAACACTGCTGTCCCACGATTAACCTCAGAAAGCAACTGAGTGCAAAATTGAGCACTCAACCTGCACGACCAAATTAGCTTGAAGATAGGAGGAGGGGGGCTTTCCTTTCCATGCTCGTTCACTGACTTCTCCCAAATGGCTAATACTAGGAAAAGAAAAACATCAACATTGCTAAATGGTGAACCATTACTGCAATTTCCCTACCAACTTGACAGAGGGCAAGAATATCCCACAAAAGCTTCTGCTCAGCCTACCAGCGCTATTGTAACTCATATAACGGACTTGCCAATGCTACAGGCATTTAAAAACTACCAAACTTTCTGTAAGGTTCATTGTTCTTTCAAAATGAACCTCTTCTGAGATTAAAACCACATATTTCATTCTTTTGTTTTAAAAGTCAAAAGAGTAGGCAGACCTCTATCTAGTACTTTGGCTAAACAGCGTTAATAGTTTTTCAAATGCATTGGATTTCACCGACAAAATACCTGCCAAGTACTGCTACTCAATTGTTTGAGTCTAATTTCCTTGTTCAGAAGTTTTGTCACAAAATGGTACGCTGCTATCTGTCTCGTGTCGTCTTCTCCTAGGGTTTTCATAGGCTGACGGAAACCGAAGGACATTTTAAATGAAACAGACACCGGCACAAGAAAGTGGTGTAACTGATGGTGCTCTATTGCTACCATTTCCATTTAACAAGTCTTAGCTATTCACTGTGAATACTGACATTACCAAAATACACTCACTTGGCAATTTAGCATACATAAAGAAAGGTGCTCTACACAATGATGTGTGCAGCCAACAATGACAGCACCCTGGAAGGCTTGTTTTCAATAGGACGAGCCTCAAAGACTGGAATGATGGTTACAATTACCTGCATGCTCTTAAGTTTAAAAAAAAAAAACTGCATTGTACGAGGATACATGGAAAAGAAAGGAAGCTGAGGTCGGGAACTCTGAGCCCAGGGTCTCCTCTGCTTTGAAACACCTGAAACGAGGTCCAAACCTGAGCTCAGGGGCCTCAGGTTGAAGTAAAAAAAAGTGAAATAAGAGGAAAAGAGCCAGGTCTCACTTTGTCGGTGCCTCACCTTTTGCTTTTTCTAAAGGCGAGGCCCAAGCACGGGAAATCACTTGTGACCGGGAATATATTTTTGATACGTTCAGAGAGTTGAAAAAGCATAGAAAGGAGAGCCCCGGGGATGTATGGGAAGGTAGAGGTTGTACATGTCCATGGCTCTAGCTCACCCCATCAAGACCACATGCTTAAGTGGTATTGACACTGACCTCACTGAGCCCCAACAAGGTCTTAACACAGTAAGTGCTTTTCTCCAGGGTTGTTGTAGTACAGTCAGTGTGTCCAAAACAGAGTTCTCTTTCTCTCTCACACTAGAAAGTAGGCCCAGAAACTGGCATCAACTTCACAACATGATTAATATGAGTGTCAAAATATGATAGTTTGTGATTATATTCACTTGACTAAGCAGCTTGTAGATAATGCCTAAAGGTTTCAGTCCTCAGTTGAATGTTGCATTTGAAGGCATAGCTCTCTTGCATTCCTCATTAAAAACCAAAGCATCTGAACATCAGTTTGATGCAGCTGCTGTGCTTTTTTTGTTTTTAAACACTGTAAATATCACATCTTCAGATTTAAATGCAGGAATGGTTACTCTCACATGTATATTATGCTCTGTGTAAAAGCATATTCAGGAATTTCAATACACCTATCAACATACCAAGAACTTCAAGATATATTGCCATATCGATATTTTGCAGACAGCCCTTCTGAAAGGGCAATCTGCACTCAGCAGGTGCAAAGGTAATTCCATTTAAGACATTTAAAGTCAATTTGAATATAATTTCAGGCATTACTGACGGGCAAATGTCCAAGAAAGGTAAAAAGACTGGCCATGTCTTTTTGCCGAGCCTGCAGAAAGACATATAGGGAAACAATGGCTCACAATGTGAAGCACTATAGACAAAAACAGTCACTTTTTACATCAGTGCTTAACCAAAAACTGTCGCATATGTTCTACACAGACCTACATGTTTGGAGTATTATTTTTAGCATTTATATTCCGTTCATAGCCGTTTTATATTACATTACTCTTTTTCCTGGTACATCTTTCCGTTCCAACTTTGCTAAGCCTCTAAAAAAAACTAAACATCATGATCACATGTACTATGAAAAAATGCCTTTAAATATTATGATGTTATATTCTGCCGTAGTGGCCGCACTCATTTATGCTATACCATTACCTGATCACATGCAGGTTATACTTTTAAAAACTACAAACAATTTCAATGAAATAAACTAAAATAATATACATATAAGAATGTTATAAAACATCAAGTGAAGAACATCATCATCCCAAAAATAAAGTGGGTGAGTATATGGCAAGTGTGTGTGTGTGTGTGTGTGTGTATGTGTGCAGATTGTGATGAGTGTGCAGGGTGCGCGTGAGGAGCCTCATCTGTTCAGCAGCGTCTTCAGGGCTCGTGCCGCTGAGGGCGGACGACAGGGTGTCACAACAGCAGACAGTGATGGATGCGCCACATTCCACAAGCAACTCGGCCAATTGGACACATTAACAAGAGGCACCTGCTTTCCTCCCCATACAAATCTATTAAAAGATAACAGCAATGGCGGCTCCCGATGTATTAGTAAATTTATAGCACTGCCTGTGCGCTGAGGAGAGGGTTCCCACTTCATATTGCTGGGCAAACAGTGTCATCTAGTGTTCAGACAGGCTCCTGTTTGGTGATGGACATCTGAAGCGCTCAGATTTCGTTTAAATTACATTCCTGAAAATCCAACTTGCTTCATGTTAAATACTGTATTTTCTGCAACACTTTCAATAAGGTCATTTATGCATCTCTTTCACACATTCGTTTTACTTCTATTTCTATTTTGTTTCTAATTCTACTTTGGTTATGAGACTTAAATGGGCAATTAGACATAACGGCGGGCAAAATATGTACACGAGACATGCAAGAATCAACTTGCCTCGTGAGACAAGGCTGGTGTGACAGCCCTCAGGCATATTTTAATGATAAGACTGAGATTCATTATCCCTCTGATGGTGATATGACTGGCAAAAGGCATATGAGGTGGACATGTGTGATGTTTTTTTTTTTTTTTTCCCTGAAAAATTAGGCTAATGGGGTTTTTTAAATGCATTCCTTTCTCAGTGTTTTTCTATGGAATGGCTTGCTTAAAAAAAAAAAAAAAAAAAAAAAAAAAATGAGGCTCAGCTGTTGCACAAGCCGAACCTTCTCAAATTTAATTTCCTCCGGCAGTAGTAAAGCTAGAAATCATAAAAGAAATACCAAAGACAGCGTTAGATGGGCTGTGGTAGGAAATCAGTTCAGTGATTCATTCACAGCTTTTTTCTCTGATTATATGACGTATAGCAGATAACGGTGAAATTAGTGCAACTGGAAAATGATCAATGAGTTACAGCCTTTACAAATAAACACATTTAAGCATGTTACCTTTACTTTCTAGCAATACTAAGCAACAGTACTCTGCCAACAAATGATAATGGCATTTACAAATACAGGAACAACAACAATAAAATTACTGCACTAGCAACAGCATTAATTAATACTGTCCAAAAGAAAGACAGTTACTGACTAATGGGGAGACTGAACTGAACCCCAGCTGAGCTGGCCCCATTTCATTTACACATTCAGATGAAGCACAGTCTCACACACCTTCCACGACTTCATCACAACATCCTCCAACAAGAATCATCTGCTTTATATCATTTCTGGGGTTCCAAATTTTGAACCAAACCCAAAATCAAAGAAAAGAAGAGTTCAGGCTTCTTCCAAAGGAGTGATGGCACCTTGATTTTTGACTTTCTCCTAGGTTCCCCATCACAAATCGAAATAATGCAGTTGCAATGTCAGCAAAACCAGAAGAAAAGCAGCATTAAATGTCATCAGTTCAAAGCAGAAGGACAATACCACTCTGTGGGAGACACAGTGCCCAGTGTTGAGTGAGTGATATGATCGTGCTTGTGTAGGGTTTTTAGTTTGTCTAGGAAACATTTGAACAGAATTGCGGCATTCAAACCTAAAGCAAGGGTTTGGTTGACATAAAAATATAATATGACAAAACTTTTAATGTTCATGATACACAAGAAGTCATAACATTTACTAATTTTGGACAAAAAAGACCACATTTGAAAAAGGCTACCAAAAACTAGGAGCGCAAATTATTTTTCTACAGCATTTTACATTTTTTTCTGCACCAAACATTGTTCATTACAACGACTTTATAATGCTCACTTTGTAATGAAACATGAACTTGGTCAGAGTTACTTAAGAAATCACGAAGTCTATGATAGGCTTAGAGCAGTTTGTCGCAATAACACTAAATATCATGTTTTCCAGTCCTAATAGAAAGACACATCCATTTTGAATCACTACATCCCTCGTTGTTTCACTTGATAGCTGTATTTCCCTCCTGATTTATTTTAATCCTATCAGAAACTGATGATTTTCTTACTCTTAACACACCAACCAAACCTGGCCACTAGCTGTTGATTTAAATCAAGTGTGTCTGAGTAGGAAAATCATCTGCGCAGGACTCCATCCCTTCAGAACTGGAGCTCGCAACCCCTGGTCTAGGCTTCTGTGCACCGATGCTGTAAATCTTATTCCTCAGTCTGATGGTAATGAAAGGTAAATGATATCAGTGCACCCTTATATATAAGTAGTTAATACAGGGCTAAGCTACCATTCAAACAAGTCGAGCCTTGCACTGCCTCTGAGAACTAACCAGTCTGGTAGAGGGTGACAATCCCAACAGAACTGATAAATACCTTCACAGTTGGCAAAAAGCTTCAATGTCCCCGTAATGATATTTATGGTTGCGTGAAAAGTGACAATGCGCTAAAATGGCTTCTTTTTTTTTTTAACGCTCCTCTTTTGCGGTCCACTAAAATCTGGCAGTAAATCTGGCCTTGTATTGCAGCGGATGGCTTGTGTTGTCAGATATCATGCAGTGACAAAGCTTTTTACCATCATTGTCCTGACAGAAATATGATATGGGGAACTGTGGTGTCATATCACTTAGTGTGATTTACCCCACGTCGCCCGGCGCCATTTTAATCAATCACGTGTGTCACTTTTTTTACTGTAATGATCTTAAGGTAGAAGGATCCAGCATTAAGTGGATGAAGAAAGGCTTATCTGAAACTTGATTTATGATTGCCCTCCCAAAACGTACTAGAGGTTTAGTCTTCTAGCTAGAAACTGCAACTCTATCAAAGTGGCTGATAAGTAATGGAGTAAATCCTCCAGGCCAAAGGAGGAGGTGGCGCTTCTCTCTTCACGTAATTAATCTCCAAAGCAATATGGCCCTACACTGTTAAAAATAAAGGTTCCTAAATGGTCCTTGCATTAGTTTCTTTGAAAAACCTTTCATTGGAAGAGAATTTTAACATCATGTGAATGTTCTTTGAATCTTAGTAAATCATCATTTTACATTTTTTTGTTTCGGTGGCAAAGAAACACCCTACCTCTAGGTGGAGCCATAGGTCACGAGCTTGACATTGTCCTGGTTTTAAGGGCTGAACTCAGGACTGTCCATCACCATGATATCCTACATTTCCAAAGCTCCAGCATAGCTTCATCACATGGCATCTCCTACATAAAGAACAAGTATTAGTGCCAATCAACGACTCATAAGACACAAATGCATTAAGATATGGAAGTTGGTAAAATTACTTATTAAACAACAGCGACACCTTTCTATTCAGCTTCTTCAAAAATCCATGTTTCCACCTGCATTTGAAGTGTTATCTAGAACTACCCATGCATTTATTAGCTTAACCAGATTAAACTAAGAAGGACCTCTTGTCATTTAGGTCCTGAATCCCTTTTGTTTCACTCTGTACTTCATTTTGGCTTAGTTTTGTGCATTTTGCTGCACAAGACAAGAGCATCAGATAAATAAATGAAAGGTACGCTGATCAGCCATAACATTAAAACCACCTAATATTGTGTATGTCCACCTTAGGCGGTCAAAACAGCTCTGACTCATCAAAGCATGGACTCCCCAAGGGGTGCTGTGGTATTCGGCACCAAGATATTAGCAGATCTTAGACTGAACTAGTTTGCACAGCACATACCACAGATGCTCGATCGGACCGAGATCTGGGGAATTTGAAAGCAAAGTCAACAACTTAAACCCTTTCTCATGTTCCGTAAACCATTCCTGGACAATTTTTGCAGATTGTCAGGGCAGCTAACCACTAGGCAGCTGGTGGCCAAGTGGTTAGGGCGTTGGCCCTGCAATCAGAAGGTTGGGGGTTCGAATCCCAACTGCTAGTGTCACCACTGAGGTACACTTGAGCAAGGTACTGTGCCCACACACTGCACCCCGGGCGCTCATCTTTGGCGGCAGCCCCCTTCTTCACTTGGTGAATGGCTTAAATGCAGAGAAAGAATTTCACATTGTGTGTTAAGGGTGATAAATCAATAATAAAATAAATAAATTATTTTGGTGAAAGAGACAACCTTCACCAAAGGTAACACCATTGCCATGAAGGGGTGTACTTGGTCTGCGACAATGTTTAGACAGGTAGTATGTGTCAAAGCAACATCCACAGGAATGCCTGGACCAAGGTTTCCCAGCAGAACTTTGCCC
Organism: Brycinus macrolepidotus; assembly: GCA_037974445.1. Classification (NCBI taxonomy): domain Eukaryota; kingdom Metazoa; phylum Chordata; class Actinopteri; order Characiformes; family Alestidae; genus Brycinus; species Brycinus macrolepidotus. The sequence continues at coordinate 6,716,323 of JBBPCZ010000042.1, read as the reverse complement.
AGAGCATCACACTGCCTTTGTCAGCTTGCCTATAGTGCGTCCTGGCACCGTCTCTTCCCTAGACAAGCAATGTAAACAGTCCTGGCCATCCACATGATGTAAAAGAAAATGTCATTCATCAGACTAGTCCACCTTCTTCTACTGCTTCATTTTTCAGTTCTGATGCTTATGTGCCCTTTGTAGAAACTTCTGGTGGTGGAATGAGGTCAGCATGGGGACTCTGACTGGTCTGTGGCTACGCCACCCCATACACAACAAGCTGTGATACGCTGTATGTCCTGACACCTCTCTATCATTGGCAGCATTAACTTTTTCAGCAATTTGTGCTACAGAAGCTCTTCTGTGGAATTAGACCAGAAAGGCTGGCCTTCACTCCCCTCATCAGAGAGCCTTGGGCACCCACAACCCTATCGCCGATTCACCTTTTGTCCTTCCTTGGACCACTTCTAATAGGTACAAACCCCTGGATACCAGGAACACCCCAAAAGACCCACCACCTTGGAGATGCTCTGACCTAATCACCTAGAGATCACAATTTGGCCCTCAAAGTCGCTCAGGTTCTTCCACTTGCCCATGTTTTTGGCTTCATCAGCTTCAAGAACTGACTGTTCATTTGCTGCCTAATATATCCCACACCTTCACAGGTGCCACTGTAATGAGATAATCAATATTATTCATTTTACCTGTCCGTGGTTTTAATGTTGTGGCTGATTGGTGTATATCAAAAAGATGACATCAAAAAACTATCAGAGGCCAGCTGCTCTTAAAGCACTTAATGAACTTCTCAAAGAAAGTTCATCAATATTTGTTTGCCCTATGTTTATGCCCTCTATACTAATTACAGCTTGACCCCAGAAGTCCCCCTGGCCTCTGCATTCACTGCCTCATACATAGCCAGACAGAGTTATTATGCTTTTATTCCCACAGAGGGTGCATCAGAATTTTCTGAAAGAGCAAACCCATAGGTTACCTATTACTGAACTATACGCAATCAATAGCTAATTTCTCTGCATTGATTACCACTTGGACATTTAACATGCACCCCCTGGCCAGTCAGTGTGTGTGTGTGTGTGTGTGTGTGATGCTCCATACTGGTCCCTGTGAGTATTACATTCATCGATCTCATGCAGAGGACTAAAAATGTCAAACTGTTCATTAATCTTAATAAAGACTGCTCTTGACCACAGCAGGGTCTATCTCTCTTTTTCCCCCGGCAAGGATGTAAGAACAAACACGTTTCATCAATGTGCATGTTTTTTGATTCCAAGACTTAATACTATTTCAATTGAGATAACAATTTAGGTCTGGGTGCAATCATTCGGAGGAAATGTTTTGACATTAAGGAATGTCTTGGCCATACTGGTCTACTTTTCGCTTTATGAATAATTGATCTGGCCCAACCACAGGCCATATCATCGATCATGCTGGAGAATATATCTTGTGCATTTTATGTCTTACGTGAAGACTCTGTACAAACAGCTACAAAAAAAAAAAACAACTAGATGTTCCGCATTGCGGAATGTGTAAATATTCCGTAAAGATTTTAAGGACAAAATGAATTTTGAATATAGATCAAACAATGTCAGAGAAACACAGGAAGACATGTTGTAGCTGTTGTAGTGACATCTTACAGCTGATTTGTTTGAAACTGGCTAAATAGCATACATAAAGTAAAGTAAAGTAAAGTGGACCTTATCGTCATGCGTGAACACACCACAGTACAGCACACAGTGTGAACAGTGTGAAATTCTCTCTCTGTATTTAACCCATTCACCAAGTGAAGCAGGGGGCTGACACCAATTGGGGGTGCCCGGAGAGCAGTGTGTGGGTACAGTACTTTGCTCAAGGGTACCTCAGTGGTGCAATTGGCAGTCCTTGGATTCGAACCCACAATCTTCTGATCGCAGGGGCAACTCTCTAACCATCAGTACAACAGAACTTCAGGATATCTGAGCAAACACAGCACAAGCGTAAACAAACTAAATTTGTTTAAGCGGTTTACTAAATTTTACTAAATTTGGCATGCTTACAAAGAATGTTCTAGCGATGGAGGGTGCGAATTTTTATGAAGCTTGTACCTTTATATCACAAGATACTGGTAATGAAGTGCTAAAATTTTGCATTGATGTTTTTCACTAGGTGGTACTACACTGCAGATTAATGTCATGAACTAGGATCATATTGGACTGCAAGCATGCCAAGTTTTATGTGGACTTGTGTCCAAGCAAATGATATCCACAACCCAAAAAAATTGAAGGAAAGGATAGAAAGACTCCTGGAAAAAGGCATGCCTACCTCTTTTGTGATGTCACAAAAACCAACACAATTTCTTGCCAACAGAGTTTGCCAGCCCACTCGTGCTGGAGTTATGAGATGTGTTTCACTCCATGCTGCTTTTCGAATGAGGCACAACAGGATCACCAATTAAAATGTAATAAAAAGTGCACTGTGACTTCAAAAAGGGAGATTAGTCACATTAAAAACATAAAAATCACCAACTCTGTTGTATCACCTACTACAGAGTTCCAAACTGCCTTTGGAAGCAACATCAGCACAAGACCTGTGAGTCAGGCACTTTATTAAATGGCCAAGCAGCTGCACAAAAGTTAAAGATCACTATGTGCAAAGCCAAGCATAGCGGAGTAGTGGAAATGTGTTTTCTAAAGTGAATGTGACACTATCTGTCAGTCTTATCCATCACAATGCGTGGTGTCAACAAAAAGGTTTGTGGAGGAGGGACCATGGTCTAGTGATGTTCTTCTGGGTTATCCTAGGCCCTTTTGTTCCAGTGAAGGTTAATGCTCATGCTACAGAAAACAAAGACATTTTATGCAAGTGAATCCTTCCAACTTTGTTCCAACAGTTTGGGGAAGGCCCTTTCCTGTTCTCGCATTACTGTATACATCTGCACAAAGCAAGATCCAGAAAGACACTGTTTGATGGGTTTGGTGTGGAGGAACTCCAGTGGCCTGCAGAGCCCTGACCTCAGCCCAACTCTACATCCATGGATTGAACTGCAATGTCGATTCAGAGGCAGGCCTTCTTGTCCAACATCAGTTCCTGACTTCACAAATGTTCTTGTGACTGAATGGGCACGAATTCACATAGTCATACTTAAATAGTCTGGAAAGCCTTTACAGAAAGGTGGAGGCTGTACAGCCACAAAGGGGGTGCCAACCATTAATGCCCATGGTATTGGGACACCTGATCATTACACCAACAGGGACTATAATGACATTGCAATCAAATACATAGACTTTAATATGAAGCTGGTCCCCCCTTTGCAGCTTTAACAACTTCAACTCTTCTTGGGAAGGCTTTTTACAAGATTTTGGAGTTTCTGTGGGAAATTTGTGCCCATGCATTCTGTAGAGCATTTATGAGGTCAGGCACTGATGTTGGATTTGAAGGCCTGGCTTGCAATTTCCGTTCCAGTTCATCCCAAAGGTGTTGGATGGGGTTGAGGTCAGGGCTCTGTGCGGGCTAGTCAAGTTCTTCCACACCGAACTCATCCAGCCATGTCTTTATGGACCTTCCTTTGTGCACTGGGGCACAGTCATGCTGGAATAGAGAAGGGCCTTCCCCAAACTGCGTCCACAAAGTTGGAAGCATGGTGTTATCCAAAATATCTTGTTATGCTGAAGCATTAAGCTTCAATGGAAGTCAGGGGCCTAGCCCAAACCCTGAAAAACAAGTGTGTCCCAATACTTTTGTCCATATAGTGTACTTTCAAACACTCATAATACAGGCCACTCATAATAAAGGTCTTCCCTTTCACTGACTGATAATTCAGTCAGGTGGGAAACTGCCTATAGTGCCAACTAACAGACTAATACATAAACAAACTACTGAGTACTGAGCACTACATACAGCCTATACCATAACTATCACATAATAACACGACACAACAACCCTTTTGAACAATGTCAGGGTTTGATTGTTTTGCCTTTGCAACTCATCACCTCTTAGCTTAGCACAGTAACAACGATAAATGCTTTAAAAGGCAACTGCTATTACCCCAATATAGCAGTGCAAAATGGCCATGTGTATAAATATTAACTCTTGACCTGCAGTGAAATCATTTACTGAATTAGGGAACACAGGTTTACTCACTGAATCTGAAGAAGCAGCACAAGTTCTGGGGAAATCCCGCCCACCAGCTGAAATATAGATTTTGATTGGTTCTGAAGCTGAGTTTGGTCTGCACCTATTGGTCAGTGTATATATATTGGTCTATATACATACAGACATGGAAAAAAATAAGAGACCGCATCAATTTTTTTTTCTCTAGTTATTGCTTTTGTAATTTGTGGGAGTGTATCTGTGTAAAATGTGCATCTCACTATTATTTTATACACTGTTGACCACTCTTAATACAAAATTCCAAACAAAAAAATTGTTTGTAGAAAATAAAAAAATAATACATATAAATAATTTATGGAAATGTTAAACTACACAAAACTCTTACATTATTTTACAATTGTAACAATTAAAATAGGAATGTTAAGAGCATAGTGTGTGCATGTATGAGCTCTGTTTCATCCCATCAGAAACTGAATCAGGAGTGAAGCTAAACAGCAAATAGAACAGCTGCTATACAAACACTACTGCACTTACAGCACATATGGAAGTATTTCTTATTTTTTACACAGCTCACACTGCGGCAAATTGTAGAAACATATATATATATTCCATATATATATATATATATATGTGTGTGTGTGTGTGTGTGTGTGTGTGTGTGTGTGTGTGTGTGTGTGTATCATAAGAGGCATGAACTCGATCAAAAGTAGTTCAGCGTTGCCTCGGTGCCTCGAAAAATGTTGTAAAAAATAGCTAGACTTTTTTAAAACCATTTTATCATTTATGCCTTTGCCATTTCCAAATTGTCAGGTTTGTGAATTGGTGACGTCCAAGTAGATGATATCATCAGCCAAAAAGTAGAAGGATGGAATATAATTTTTGCTGGAATGTATGCCTACATCTTTTGTGATGCCACAAAATCCATCCCACTCATGCTGGACTTCTAAGCTGTGTTTCACTTCATGCTGCTTTTTGAATGAGGCACAACACTACAGCCAATTAAAATGTACACCATCACAGTGCACTGTGGCTTCCAAATGGGAGCTTAGTCACAAAAAGCTAAACTGACACATGTTAAATTAAATGTCACTGCTACAGAAACATGATATACCGTACAGTACAGAAGTGTCAGGGTTAAGTGCACATTATAGTTCTGCAAGTGGAGATAACTGATATTGAATGGATGTGAATGGATTTGGCCACCAGATGGAGACACTGCCTTAGTCTTCAAAACCAGCACTGGTGCAGCTCGTCCACTATAAATAAAGGCCCACTGGGTGGTCTTTTAATTTTGCCTTCACCAGCACTGCCTTCCAAGATTATATTCTGCAGGATTTTGTTTTCAGCAGAAAGTAAATTTACTTCATTTGATGACAATCACAGTTTTTGGTTTAAAATTGAGATCAGTTCTCGCTCACAATATTTAACACAAATGTTGTAAAGGATGATAACTAGATTAATGCAGCTTTAATGGCATGGTATCTATGTTTATGGAGCTCTAATGGCATGGAATCTATATGTATGGGGCTTTTATAGCAGGGGTGCCTAATATGCATGCTACTTTTGTAAGCATGCACATGGTATCCACACTATTTTTTGAGGTGTGTATCCTATTCATGCATATGCACACAAGCTCTGCTGCTAATATTTAATGGAGATGTAAATATGCTCTAATGCAATCTTTGTGGAATCCATTCATTAAATCTACAATGCACTTCATATGAACCAAAGGAATTTGTAAACCATCACTTTATGATGGTACTTATTCTTTCTAGATGAAACTTAATAGCACAAAGTACTAAATGCAGGGGTCGTAATGTGATTTCTTTTTTGTGTGTTTATTTTCTTCGACAAAATTTACTTCACTTAAAAGTTTGAGTTTTCTTGTACTGTGCTTTACTTGTACTCTCCTATATTGTCTTTATACTATCCTTATACTTTGTATACCTTCCAGTGTTTTACTCCACTTTTACCAGTTTACCACCGTTTGACTGAATGTAATATTTTAGACTGGCAACTTCAGCTAATGGTGCATGAAATCTGAATTGATTAGTAAATGTAGGTCCTAGATCAAAGAACACCCACAACCGGAGGGCCAAAAAATTGACGTACTCTAGTGGAATTGCTTGATAAATAGACATCAACAGCACTGGCCTTGGCATGTTTTGAGGTTCTGTTGTAGCTGGTTTGAACCAAGACGAAGGCGAAATGTTTTCTTTACAATTGATCTTCACAGTGCTGACCATTTCTTTTACAGTAAAAACAACCTTGACGTATGATCTGCAGGACACAATTCAGAAACTCAGAGATGAAAATACGTACCTACACCACCGACTGGAAAATCTCACTCAAGCACTTCGTGAGCTGAAAAAACTGATTCTGGATCACTCCAAAGGTGGGTACCTGTGTCTTACTAAATAATCCTCTGCTGTAGTCTCTGTTATAGCCATTGAGTTAAGAACCTGATGTCTAAATGTCGAGTGAAGTGTAATGTAAGGCCATTCACATGTCTCTGAAAATAAGTTGTGAATATAAATTGTTGAAAATAAATTGTGAAAATGCGGGATATGTTATGGTCTCTTTGGTTTTGTTAACTTCAGATCGTGAATTTTCAGAGGCCAGTTTGGACCATGACAGTGACCAGTTGCACGCCTGGAATGAGTGGATTCATAATGGTCAAATGACTTTCATTTCTAGAATATTTCGCTCAAATGCAGTCTTAACTTTGTGTAGTTAAAAACTGAACCTTGGCTTTACTGCACATGAATCAACAGATACATTTCTATATAACCTTTTTTATAATATAAATGTTATTAAATGGCTCTTGTTTTGATTGGTATAGAACCTTTTTACTATGCTTAGCTTCTTAAAATCTTTAGAAAATTCTTAAAACGGGTAATAAACACAACAATGGTTAAAAAAATTGCTGAAGGTTTCTTGCAAAACAAAAAACGGGGCTTTTGTATGACATTGTTCCAAAGAACCACTTTTTGTTCTGTGGGGAACAGCAGATTATTCAGCAAATTATTCTTGAAATAACCATTTTTGGAAATGAGTAAAGCAAAAAGAGATTGTTGGAGCAATGTTACACAAAAAACACTTTTGGTTCTAATAATGATTCCTGCTCCAAAGATCCCTGTTCACTTCTGGGAGTATGGAAGAGTTTGTCTTTACATCTGGGAATGTAAGCCATGACAGCATTTTGTGCACTGACTTACCTTAAGCCTCTGGTGAAATTTTGCATTTTGTTTCTGCAGGTGTTAGTGCTGAGACACACCTCTTGTTAAAACAAGCATTCTGTTGGACTGATCTTCACAGTTCTGCTGGTCTGTGCTTTTCAGCGCACTTTTTGTTTCCTCTGTCTGGTGTCATCTTGTGTACTTTTTTGTTCTTCTAGCCGTGCTTGGGTATTTTAGAAATGTAATCTTTTGTCACAATTTTTAAATAATATTCAATCATTTGAACTGATATATAGGACTTGTACTGGTATCTTTTATTCTGATGTCCTTTGTCATAATTCCTATGTACCCTTACTGCATGCAGGTGTACAAATGGCAAATTAAATCTCTATCTATCTAATATTCAATAATTTGAACTAAATAGAACTTTAATAGTATCTCTTACTCTTATACATATATATATGTACTGGGTGTGCTGGTGAATCACACTAAACAATGAAACACCAAACTGCACTGGGACAATATGTTCTAACTGGGGCAGCAACCAGATGTAGATACCTTGTTATGTAATTTTGTCATGAAAATGAAGTAATTGTAAATATATTTTGATAAACTGAATTAAAATACTGGACTGTATATCTTCCTGTGTAACCTGTCTAGTATGACTGCTTCTTATTAAAGATTGGAGTGTCTTCCAGAGCAACACTGAATGAAGGTATAAATATCATCAACATGTAGAAAGGTTACCACTACTCAGCATTTCACATCCAATTGGCTATAGGTTTAAACTCCACACCCCAAACCCCCGCCTCCTCCACCACAGCCGCAAACAACCTACTTGTCCTCCTGTCTTCATTTCTAGATTATTTGCAATTTTTAGAAACAAGATTCAGATGTCTTACCAGTTTGTCCCAGAACAATTTTCCAGATAATTGTGTCAGCAACATGAAATGGTTCTGGGCCGTTTCTCTTTTGGCGAGTTTGTGTGTTTGATGTTCCACACTGCAAATATCACATTAGCCAGCAGAATTGGTCTTTGTTCAGTTAATTAAAACCACCATCTTGCATAGATTAGAAATCGGGCTATTTGTACTTTAATTTACATTTGATTGTGCTGAATTGATAGGGGAAAAGAAGTCCATTTACATTTGCAAAGACTTACTACAGGTTCTAAAAAGTGCTATTACAAACACTGGTAACAAAAATATTGCCATGGTTTGACTCTTTTTGTTTCAGTTTTACGTTATTTCACTTTTATCATCAACTGAACTGCGCCTCAGTCAGCTCTGAGACAGTTTTGGGTGAAGTTATATGATATTCTTGGCAATGAAGGGCAAGCAGAAGGTAACAGATTGGATCTGACTGTAACAAACAGATTGACAGATGATCTGATGGACCAGAAGTCTTCAAAGTCCCAGTCTTTAATCCAGTTTTTGGTACTGGACTTTTTAATCAATGCTGACGTAACGAATTGCTCACCATGTGTCATACTGACCAGTAATTACAAAATCTAGGATCAGAAACTGAACTAATGTATTTGAAGACATCTACTACAGACTATAGATGGGAGAGTAGAATGTTCCTGTGGTTTTGGACCATTAGAATATGTTTTACTGTTATCTAGGCCTTTTATTATGCAACCATTACTATCCCCATTGAGTGGCTCTACATCAGTCTGAGTTTAATGGAGCGGATTTAAATCAATCAGTGGGTAGGCTGCAAAATGCAGCCCCAACAACAGCATCTTTGGCTATACTGTAAAACCACATTTTTTGCTGATTTGCATGTTAGTTTTGACAAAATAATGGTATACTGGCAAGTGAACATATCTTAAATATAGGTAATGTATCAAATATTTCTATATACATATATAATAATCTAGTTGCACTGGCTAATAAATTCAAGCATTACTTGTTTATCACCCTTTGCAATTGTAATTTCACTTTATAAAATTAGTTTTTAAAGTCTTGTGTAATCTTACAAATTTCATACAGAAATCTTATAATGAGAAATAATAAATATAGGGCCTACTTTTTACATTTTTTCACTTTCCAAGATATGTTTTTAGAATTGTTAGAGCTAGAATTGGCATGCAAATCAGCAAAAACGGTGTACTAAAGTATTTCAACTGTGAAAAATGAATGTGAAGCTGTTTCATTCTTGCAGAGATGCTAATAACTCAGTATTAGAAGAAAAAATGTGCATCTCTGACTAGCTGAATAGATACGCTATGAGTCAGAATACCTGGTCTGTTACTTTGAAAGAGTGCCTTATTTGGGGACTCATCGTTTTGCGCTGCTTTAGTATGCTTGTATTGTTCCAAGCCTTTTGAGGCTCTCCAGGCTGCGAGATGCACACGTCTCTTGTGCGTGTGTGTGTGCGAGAGTGTGTGTGCCCTGTGAGGTTAACCTGAATGCTCCAATGATGAGGAGAGCACATGCAGAATGAGCTTGATCACAGAGGTGCTGCACTGAAGCTGAGCGGTTTCTCACTCGCAGGTGAGCACACTTCAGTTTTAGCCACATATTATATTTTCATGTATTATTCTTTGCGTTCTTGCATTTACTGGGAGATTAAAATTGTGCAATCTGTAATATGTTACACTTTTTTCATAACATGGCTACGAAATGCTGTCTAAATACTTATTTGAGCAAATTTTCTCAAGAAATTTAGAAACTCTATGGCCAGTTTTCTGAATGATGCCAAGTCTTGGACTAAATTGCAATACCAATCACTACTGGGAGTTTTTTTTAGTATATGCTTAGGCTTAACAGGGCTTTGTGTAATTAAATGTGTTTATAAGAAAAAAATGAGTGTGAAACTGCAAGAAAATGGTTATGTATGCCTTAAAGTCTAACACGGTACAGATTTATTCCTTTTATAAGAGCTTTTCTTTAAAACAAATGACAGCTTGACAATGCCATAATGACTGAATCCATTTATTCACCTCGCAACAACATTTGAATCTGAATCAGCAGTTTTAAGGCCACTAAAATGTTCTAATATTGTAGCACATGTAGAGAATATGTGTTCTGTAGTGTTGTTACATTTCATAGCGTATTATTACAGCATGTAGCTGGGTGAAACCAGCAGACGTTGCGGTGACAAACTGCATTGGCTATTTGTGATTATGCACATACACTGCAGTTCTGTGCTACAAAGCACATGCTAATATTACCATTTACAATTAGCCAGATGCTATAAATAGGACCCTACAGAGGGTGCCTATGAATATGGTCAGCCATCATGTGAAATATTAGCCTGTAGTAGTAGTGGGTATGGTAGTTGTGTTTTAACAGGTATTGCTTTTGCTTTATTTTATTGTTGTTTTTTGAAAGTGAAAGAGATTTATGTAAGAGATTAATAAATCCAGTGCAACGAATGCAATGATTCTCTTCAGTTATTTTCCAGGGCTAACCCGCTATGAAAATGAGGCTTAAATGCATAAATTCAAAAAATTCAAATAATGCACAAAAAAAAATATCACTCTTTCTATTGTGTTCTTTACAGTTGCATGATGCAGTTCAATGGAAAGTCAATGCATTCATTAATATTAACCAAAATGTTTGACAATAAAGATCAGTTTTAGGGCTGGTTGAGTGGCATTAAGTGACAGATGTTTTTACATTACAACCTTTAGCTCCCGGAAGATGTGTCGGCAGCAGATACAGGATTTGTTTGGGGCACTGTTTGATTGTGTCAGATGTGCAAACTGTCAAAACTGTGACAAGTTCAGAAACCAAACCATTGTGGCGGGCTCTGAATGCTTCATCCCCAAGTTTTCGGGATATTAACATAGAAATGAAGCATTCTGGTCATTACTGAGGATGACTCACTTTATTGAGTTCAACTACACCAATACAAGTCATGTCAAAATTGTACTTCTTTCCAAGTTATTTGAATTTTTATTGCGTACCATACCAAGGTCAAAAGTTCAAAATTTGTCAGACATCACATTTTGAAACCTCTCCTCAAAAGTCTTTAAAAGGGCCATTTAGAAAATGCCTAACAATCGCAGTCTGGTTGCTAAAAGGCCTAAAGTGACTCCACAAGGCTCAATCAGACTGGGGTTTGATTCCATTCTATACCAAGAGTCCTTGACACTCTTAATGCTGTAACATGATTCAATTCTAAAAGTGTCTACAAAATACATAAAGGTAAATAAGGCACATCGTGTTTGGTTCTCTGCTTGTAATGTAATCTCATTAGAATTTACTCTAATAATGAAAACAACATACTATTTATCTGGATTGGTCAAGTATATGATCATGATTTGCTAGTGAGAAACTTCTGAACTCGCCATCAGCCCTCCACTACCTCCAAAATTAAAAATTCTTAAAATGAATGAATATTCACCACTAAAAACAATCATTTTGGCAAAAGGGTACATGTTTGCATATTGTATTCTGGATATCCTATTCTTAGGACACTCTGTTCTGGTCTGGAGAGTCCAGCACACTTTGCAGGTTTGCCTGCTCACAACCAGCCAGGTGTGTTTGAACAGGGATGTCACCAAACTGTGTTGGGACTCTGACTCTCCAAGACGAGAATCAATGACAGAATTAATGCTCCAAGAAAGTCACCAGACAGGACTATGAGAACGCACCATTCACCCGCTGGTTGTTACAAGGAGTTCTCTGTCTAATTTGTGTTATGAGATCTGTCTATGACTCTGTTATTCCACTCTGTCTGATTAATACTGGACTGTCACTATTATGATTGTAACAATGATGGACCTTTCACTGTTTCATTCATTGTTCGTTAATGGATGTGTTTCTAGTCGTTAAGACAGTTGAATGCCATGAATGCCCCACGATGAGTTTCCTGTCAGAAAAGATATTTAGCATACATGGGGGATGTGTCAGTGTTATTAAAAAGCTTCGCCTGTTGTGATACTCATAACTGGTCCGCAAACTCTGGCAGTTCCTGATTGCAACTTCAGCAGTCAAAGTAATCAAGGCCTACATAATAGGCCACAGTGTTGACACAGCAAAAATGGCTCACCTTCTCATGAGTGCTAAATTGTATCGTTGAAGAGAGAAATTAATTAAAACCTTAATGAATTGACAACAGCTTAGTCATTTAATGGGGTGCTGTGAAACCAAAGCAAACACACACCCCCGGCCCTTGGCATTAAGTCCCCTTAGCTCACCCACCCGCTGTCCCTGCCTCATGCCAGATGAGTCATAGCGCTCAAGTACTCATTCATGGCTGTGCTGTCAACCATCATCGAGATTAGCACTCACCTAAGAGTGACTGATTGACTGCTAGATATTCAGTACATTCCCAGCATCTAAAGCTATGCTCTGGCAGTTTTAAACAAAAAAAGTGGCGACAGCACCAGTCGCTTTACCACACAGGTGAATGAAGGCATTAAAGGAATGTCCAGTATCAATTTAGAGGAACAACAAATGGTCAGTTCATAAAGTTGCACACACAGGATGTTTATCGCTGCCCCAATGCATGAAAATGAACAAATCTAACAAGGTGACGTAAGAAATGTGACTAATATAGTGAATGTGACCTCATGTCTGTGAAAACCCCACGGAGGAATGGCAAATAAGTAGACACATCTGTAGACACCCATCCACTCAAAAAGACTCTGAATATTACTTATCACCATCCGTTTGCATCCTTATAAAAATGTTTTCTGGCCTTTTTATTACTATTTATAACTACTACTACTATTCTCCTACTACTGCTTCATTTTAGCATTTTCTAATTCTCTTGTTTATTCTTATCCTTTACATTTACTGTTTTGTTATTTGAAAATAAGGTGTTTGATGTAGTCTCTCACCAGTCCATATGGTTCATACATGCAAATTAAGCTGCGAAAACAGCTCATTAGCTGTCCTTTTTCTCACAGAGTACAGATGGACAGAAGCTCTTGATTTCTCAAAACTGAAATCTTAAAGTTTATCTGGTGGGGACAGTCCTAGTGGTCCCTGCACAGTTGTTAGGAGTCCTATTATCTTCAGGTCTTAAAATATTTACAAAAAACTTTATTTTCGGTTTTCCTCTGACTTTCCCCTTCCTTCTGCAAGTGGATTATCTTGTACCTAATATCATTAGAAATATCTCCTTAAGTCATTTAGATGCACGTGAGAAAGAAATGCATGAGGCAGCTGAGGTGTGTCTGGGTAACGGCTTGTTTTTAGTGTCTCTTTGAAGGGGAACATATTAAAGTGGCATTAGGGCCACAGAAGCATTGTCAGACTGTCAGTATTTTATCATATATCAGTACTAATAGAGATTGTTATTTTATTATAAATATATTTCCCATATATATGTGTGTTTATATAAATACCACAGAAATGTAACGGACTGCACAAAAAACATTTAAATATCAAAAATATAAAATCTACATTCTTTAGTGACGCATTGATTTTGTTTAGCTTGTACTTTACTTGGATGAAGCTTCAAAAAAGGAAGATGTGCATGAATGGATGGATGGATGGATGGCTAGATGTGGATCTTGGGTAGGTTTTTCAGTCATCATTATATTATTATCTTATTAAAACCAACACATGCAGGACTGTAAAGCTTATTGGATTTTAATAACAAGGCTTCACTCATATTAGGTCATTTATCTTCAGCGATCTTTAAAGCATTAAAACATGCCCTACAGTCTTCCTGGTCAAATTTGGTAAGCATTAAGTCTGTGACCGCCTTACATGGACACAGCTATGAAAGCTCATATGATCAGACAGCGAGCGTTTCTTAACAGGCTTGCTAACTGATCCTCTGGGTACAAAGCAGCCCTGTTCTTTTCATGTCACAATCGGCGAGTGGAGGGGGTGCTGCTGAGCGGCATAAAGTGGTCAGTCCATTGAAGGGACTAAAGAGGCTTGTAGTGTACAAAGCATGGGCTGTGATAATGGTGCCAGTAAAACACAACCAAAATAGGAATATGGCGTGAGGCAGAGAGGAAAAGGTGGGCTGCCTGTGTTTTCTCACTCTGTGAAGGCAAATTCTCTTGGCATAAGAGATTTTGGGGACGTACTAAAACACACTTTTTTCTTGGTCAACTATTTACCATTCATTTTTTTCACTGACTTGAAAACGCAATGCAAAGTAGACACATGCATATGCATTAAATAACATATTTAAGAAGCAATCCTTTAGCATTTACTGCTCATATCAGGATCTGGAAGATGATTTATGGTGTTATTTTATGAAGTAAGTGACATTGCATCTATAATACTGTTAAGTAGCATCATTACCAAGTAATGGAACTTAAATGGGCATGTCCTCTTTTGAAAACTGACATAAGGAGTTTATAAATACTCAAGCTTATTTACTGCTTTTGCATATGTTTTACAAAAATGTCCCTCACATGAAGTGATATCAGTAATGTACTGACTTAATTCGATTCAAATGTGTATATCATACACACGTCATTTCCATGCTGTTCATTCAGTTCAGTTCCTTTAAAGATGTCTGTAGTATTTTATTAATGTAGAAATAGTGCACACATTTGAATTAGATCAATTCAGTGCTTTTCTTTTCAGTGTACACTGTTTACTCATAACCATGATCATAATAGCTGCTGTGTTCCCTCAGGGCACAAATGCTGCTGGGCAGATGAGGAGCCATGGTATGGACCAGCATATTCACGTGAAAGGCACACAGGGAGAGGGCTAGCATGGCGTCCCCTCTGTGGATCTCGGCCCAGTTGCCCTGCCCAGTCTGGCTGCTCATTTTCTCCTATTCAATCAGGATTACACCCTCTGAATCTGAACTAGGTGTGTATGGCAAAAACACCAATATGCACTTTATTAAGCATGTTTTTTTTTGTCTAAAATAATATCATGGCCTTTTCATTTTGCCATATTTTATGTTTATTAATGTTTTCACTACTAATAGCTTCTAAGAGCCTCGTTGCAGGTTGCTCATTTTATTCTGGAGCTGTTGGTGCAAAAAATCTAGATAAAGCAGTTTCTGATCCCGGACTGTATTGAGTGGTGAACACTATTGTCACTCGTATGTGCAGAGAGTTTTATTTCATTTGTAATGATAAAGACCCAGATAACTGAATGTGCTGTATGCTAATTCCTCATTTGCTTGCATAATTTGACAAGAGGCTCGCCAAAACATTGTGCTGCTCCACCTGTAACCTAGCAACGGCAGACTTCAAACTACCTGTTTCCTCAAAGTGTGGCGTCTGTTCACCCTGAGCTTTCAAAATAGAGGATTTCTACGATTCATAAAGCAAAAAAACACATCTTTAGTTATTTATTTGATTCTTAAATGTGTATTACATAGAAATGCATGATTGTGTAGGTCCCAGCTGGGTTCTATATCAAAGAAACCCTTTGAAGATTTCAGCAGTTTTGCATGCCTGTCTTGTAGTATAATAAAAATAAGAAAGTCTCATTACTAGTGACTAGTGGAAGTGGACTTTTTAGTTATTGAGTTATTTTTATCAGATTAGAGTTGTTTTTATTAGTATTATGAAATGAATTGAAATTTTAAATACAATTAAATGTAATTATTTTATATTTTTAAAACTTCGTCAAAAAAAAAAAACTTCAAAATCAAGGCAACCCTAAAACTGTCTGAAATTGCAGTGCAGTATATGAAATGTGGAATAAAAATCCTTGTATTCATGGTTTTTCACACCAATATAACGGTAGATATCCTGTATCAAAAAAAGGTCTTGATCATAATGCATTTTGCCAATTACCTTTGCTCTCCCAAATGTAGCTGATCAGTCGTCTGAAGTCTGAAGCTTGCATTAGTTTTTTAGTGAAGCTATGAGGATAGATCACTGCCAGTAAGCACCATGCAAATGGCACAGTCATATTTACCTCAAAGCACATCAAGTTAAGTAATCTCAAACACTAGGTCCAGGTGGAAAACATTTGTGGCAATGCTAAGTCCGTTAAAACGCTTATTTATGCATTTTCCATCCATATTAATCTCTAATACCACCTGTATCGCTGGCCGGGTACTGTGTGAAGGTTTTTTGCCACCTCAGTAATTTCTTTTGTGCTCTTCTCTGCTTGATTCTTCTTCTGCGCCTGCAAGATTGCTAATGGTGGAGTAAGCTTTCATTACTTGTTGAATTATCCTGACTCATCCAGCAAACATCAGACACTAATTCTGATTAATCTGATTGACTGGAGAAAGCAAAGGTAGGGGTCAAATTATATTATGATACTTCAAGAAACTGTCTTGATACAGGATATGTGTCACTATATTGGTTTCAAAAACAATGAATACAAGAATTTTTATTCCATATTTTTTACACTACACTGCACTTACTGAATTATTCATATAACACAATACAGTTACTACTATTACTATTTTACTATTTTCTACTTAATTTTCTCACATGTTTTAACTTTCCTTTAGTGTTCTCGACTCTTCCCAAAGATGGTGTTGGTATTCTGGACAGTCCACTGATGCTGCACTGTGCAGTCTATGACTCCAGTCTCCAGAGGGTGGTACCAGTGAAGTGGGAAAAAGACAGTGGTGGCCTGGGTGTAGGGGTTCATCAGATGGCCAACGGCTCCCTGTTCTTTGCCCATTTGCAAGAGGAAGACCTGGGAGGATACATTTGCAGTGCGATGAAAGGAAGCAAGCAAATCAGAAACACCATCAGAGTCAACAAAGCATGTATGTAACTGTCCATAAACAGTGTCCTTAATAGCAGCACTGACTGTACAGTAAAATATGTTCTGTTGTCCAGATTTAATTGCTACAAGGCCTCATTAAGCTTTTATGTAACTAGGGACATGTTGTGAGTTGCATACATCATCATTTTTGTGTAATTTGTTTTCTCCAGTTACCCAAATTAGCAGCTCGTAGTTTTTGATGCTACGACTATTTGACTACTTGAAATCAACTGCAAGGTGTTTTAGTATTTATCACCTATTTTGTTTCCAGCTGTCATTGTTTCCTCAAATGGCAATTCCATCAGAAGAGATTTTTTGTATGCATTTGGTCTTTTTAATGGGCTCTGTTTCCATTAAGCTTTAGGAAAGAGACTAAGGCTGGCTTTACATGGAGAAAAGGCATGAACAACAATCTTTATTGTAAAGCTAAAACAGAGCTGTGAATTTGTACAGAAAGATGATGCAAAAACCTACACGCACTAGTGGGGACTGTTTCTTAAAAAACTCAATATTGAGTTTGAAGCACAAAAAAAGAAGTTACAAAGCTTTTTTTAATTTTAAGAATTTAATTTTTCAGCACATGTTCATTGACAACTTTCTTACACACTAAAATGTAATATCTGTCACTATTAGCTGAACTAAAAACTGTAGACTAAAAGCGACTCACCATGTTTCCCTTATGTAACTACAGATTCAGGTTAAAGACCACTCTCTGGACACACAGGGACATTCAAGTAAAAACAGTATTTGGGCATATGTGCGCGACGGTGGGTAAGGAGGACTTTAGGTGGGCGTACATGCAAGAGAGAAACCCCAAATAAACACTGAAAGATTCACTGGATAACAAACAAAGCAACCAGGGCAACATAAGACAGAGTAATTAGGAGAAAGTCAAGGTAGGTGTCAGGGCAGGAGTCATGGTAGAAGTCATGGTGGACCAACAAACACAGACACTAGGACAGGGATACTTATACAAAGGGCAAACAGGCAGCAGCTGGGAAAAGGTGGGATTACAAATAGACAGGTGAGAATACTAAACAGGAGGGCAGGATAGAGGCGGAGCTGGGATGAAAACAAAAACAGAAACCACATGGAAGAGGGAAAACGAAGGCTGGGGGTGAGAGAGAGGATCAAAATAAAAACAACATAGCACATGGAAAGCAAAGGCAGAGCGTGACAGAGAGGAATAAAAGAGGACAGAGTAAGACAGAACAGGACGGGGTGTGACATTATAGTGTGTGTGAGTTTCAGTTCTCTGTCTGCAGATTTGGAAGACGTCTTCTTCAGCCCTCAGTCTCAGAGCACTAATGAGGGTCAGGACGTGTTTTTCCGGTGTGTGTCTGGGGACAGCTCTCCACCTGCCCACATCTCATGGCTGAAGAACGGCAGAGCTCTCACCAGAGGAGCTGAGATTCAGGTACAAGCAAAGAGAACATGCAACCTAAAGTCCTAATGTCTCGATGGTTTGATTTTTTAGAGCATGATTCAGTGCATCACAAAATCTCACATTTACTTTGATGCAATTTGGATTATTTGGATGGTATGGCTCAGAATGATTTATTAACATCACTGGAGGAATAATTTACAAAGTTGAGGGAAATACATAAAATAAACAACATACAACCTACCAATTATAATTTGGACAAAAAATTAGCTCTCACTTTATTATAACCCTTTGCAATGGGTTCCACCACTACACTTCTGAACAGTAGCTCCTTTCGGCATATTACCCACACATGCAATTCATGTCTAATCCACTAGATGTCCCTATGTGCTTTCTTTAAACTTTCCTTCTTGTTTTTAGCGCATCAGATTGTTTTATTGATTCATTTTGCATTTACAAATTGACTCTGGAACACATAATTAAAGGTTCTGATAATTAGTGGTTCTCTAAATAAAATAAGCAGATTTCCAATAATCAGAGTTAAATAGAAGGAGGGGAAAAAATGTGGAGAAAAATGTGGAAATGTAGGCCTGCTTTCTGCGAAGAAAAAAAGAATAAACTGAGATGCCCTTTGGAGGGCAAAGATTGTGCACTTTCTCGGTTATTTCCTCCAGGGCCAAGCTGTGGCTGCAAATACTTTCTTCCTCATTTTAACAGAAGTGCTGTAAAGTCTTGTCTGTCTGCACGGCTTTTATTGCCAGGGTCAGTATGGAGGGGGCAGCCAGAAAAAGACCTCAGGCACTTTGCACCTGGTCAATACCACCAAAGCAGACCAAGGCATTTATGTCTGTGTGACTCACAATCCTTTACTGAACATGAGCAAAGAGAGCGGGCTGGCCACACTAACAGTACTTGGTATGTGCTTGTCTGTTCCTTTCAGTGAAGATACAAACCCATTGCTTCTTCTTTTTCTCTAGCTTGAACTTATCTCATGGAAAGCTTCTGTTGTCTTTCAGGGGTCAACTCAGGTCTTGAGATCACTCAGAGCCCAAAGAATCTCACAGTTCCTGCAGAAACAGAGGCCGTTCTGCACTGTGTAGTCCAAGGCTTCCCAAGTCCAGTAGTGCAGTGGTTCAAAGATGACCAAATGTTGCCCAATACCTCTCGATGGGACCTGCAAGATGATGGACAACTGCTCGTGATTGAGTGAGAGAGACGCCTCTTTTAAAGCCCTCCTTTTTAACTGAAATCCTAAGGACATGTATGGGGACCCACGCTTCCGTTACTATTTTTACAACGAACTTAGTGTTATAGTTGTTACTGAACAATGTATAATAGGTACCGAATAATAGATTAATATCAGAATAATACAGCTTAGAAAATATTTTACATACAAATAATTTGTTTAAGATTCCAAAATATAAGATCATTATCAGTGGTTTAATGCAGAGACATTTGCTTGAGATTGAGACATGCAGTTGCAAATATTCTACAGGAGAGTTTTGCCAGAAGATGAGGGATTCTACCACTGTGAGGCCAGCAATGAGAAGGAAAGACTGAGATCACAGCCAGCATACCTCCTTCCTGCAGGTACCCCTATCTATCTGCACTGGAGCATACACTTATACAGATTAGTGCAAATGTTTGCATACCTTCAGTGACTTGTATAAGTGAAATAAGAGAACATTCTGTAGAACACACTGCACATTTTAATGCCCAATTACTAGTCATTGGCTTTTGACATGCTAGAAAAAAATAAAGATTGCTAAGAACTGTTGCTTGTACAAAAGTTATGACACATTTCATTTGTTATGGTTTCCTTGTCCATATGTTAAGTTCAGCAAAAGCCCAAACAGTGCAGTAAAATTGGCAGAAAATAACATATTTAAGTTTAAATCTTGTAGAAGAATTGTTAAACTGCCTAAACACACTTTTGACAGATGTCATTATACCAAGATAATCATTGTTATCCACTTCACCTGTTTTAGTGGTTTTAATATTGTGGCTGATTGGTGTACATTAAGTGTGACTGAAAAAGACAGTAATCATACATGGTTTTTGGAATTGTTATGAATTATGAATTTCACAATGTATGATAAGCATTGAGATTTGTACCACAGTGTACCCTTAAAACAAGTAACCATTCCATCCTTACACTTGCACACACACTACCATGTGAACGCTACCATGTTCATTATCATGCTGACGTTTTTATTGTTGCTCCTCTCATTTTTCATAGTGATGGACTGGACATTTGTTCTCCAGCCTGTCAATAAGACCGTAAGGAAAGGAGACTCAGTGACCCTGCCCTGCAGACCCCCACACAGCAGACCCCCCGCACAAGTGTCCTGGTTTAGAAACAATCGACTCCTTCGGCCCAGGCCGCACTTCAGCATGAAGCCCACTGGGGACCTGCTCTTCCACAGGTGTCTACGTTTAGTATAGTTTCATGTAGTGGCTGTTTAAATTTTCTGTTTGTGGAGAATTGCTGTAACAGGAAACCTTCTCTTTTACAGCATACAGGAGACAGACAGGGGATATTATTTTTGTCGGGCATCTAATACTTACCTACAAAGGGCTGTAACCTCTAGAAAAATCTTCCTGGAAGTTCTGGGTATGTCGTCGTTATATTCAGTTATGGTGCAAAATTGCATCACTATTCTATTTTAACCATTTTAATGGAACCTTATTCATATAATCACTTGTTTAATTGGCTTCTAGTTTTGCACTGGATCAACAAAGCTCACAAGTAAAGGAAGCTTATTCATCCCCCTGTCAGGACTGTGTAAAATGCTTAAATCATCACATTCTTTTATCAGACTGTGTCGAGTTGTTAAATACACACAAAAAAGTGTTCGTCGTTTAGTATTTAGAAAAATGGACCAAAGTAGGTTTCATAAATAAAAACAGCTTTAGAGGCCTTGTTGAAGCCTGAATTCTGAAGCCTGATCTATACTTTTATCCATGTACATACATGTGCAAAAGTTTTTCCGTAGAAGTTACTCCTACATTTC
This sequence comes from Brycinus macrolepidotus, assembly GCA_037974445.1. Classification (NCBI taxonomy): domain Eukaryota; kingdom Metazoa; phylum Chordata; class Actinopteri; order Characiformes; family Alestidae; genus Brycinus; species Brycinus macrolepidotus. The sequence continues at coordinate 6,695,043 of JBBPCZ010000042.1, read as the reverse complement.
TGCCGATCAACTACATTTGTGTAAATTAGATTTTTTTTCTTTTAACCATTCGTAAACTAAAATGTGTTTCTCTACATTATTTGTCAAAAGTAGGGTGTACTGTATATCTTTTTACCTTCATTGTTTCTGGTTCTGGTTGCTACGCTTTGACAGCTCCCCCATCCGTGACTATCTGGCCCCTGGTAGTGACTTCCACGGTGGGAGCTGAGGTGCTGATCCAGTGCCAAGTTTCAGGACACCCTCTTCCCTCCATAGAGTGGACCAAGCAGGGCCACTCACAGAGAACAGGAGGCAAAGTTGCTATAGGGTAAACATAGATAATAACGTTACAAATGCGCTTGTGTTGCTTATGTTTACAAACTGTAAACATAAGCAACATAAACATAAATGTATAGTTTGTGTCATTGAAATATTGGTCTTTTATATATACTGATAATGCACAAAGCTGCAATATGCAAATGAGCCCTCTAACAAAATTTATTTTTATAATGTGCTATAAATATCCTCCTCAGTTGTTCCAGATAAGTTTCTGTGGCTGTTTCAGTAAGTCTAGGCTTTTTTTGGTTCACAGGTTACGAAATGCAACTCTTTACATCTCTTCCGTAAGAATCTATGATGAAGGTTTTTACACATGCGCAGCCACCAATTCCTTGGGACAGGATAAGAAAACCTCATCTCTGCGTATAGCTGGTAAATGCCCTTCTAACTACAGTGGCGTGCAAGGTTTGCAGTTATCAGAATGATTAAATTTGGGTCTTACCTTTTGACTGCAGCAAAGCCGGTCATTGTATCGTTTCTGGGGTCAGTGAATGTGTCCGAGGGAGCCGGTATCATTCTCCCATGTCGGGCTGTAGGAAACCCACCACTGAAGCACACTTGGAGCAAAACTGATCATCACTCGCCTCTCTCACTTTCCTCACGGACATACACTGATGGTAAGTCGGAGACTGGATGTATTCCAAAATCTACCAATCTGCTGACAAAGTTATTTCACATTCATTGCATTTGGAAGAGAATCTAACCCAGTATAACTTCCATTCCAATTATATTACACACATGAGATAATTTAATGTTAGGAGTCTTTCCCAGGGACTCTCACTGGTATGATGAGCTTGTATGCGCAGAGATTCAAGGCAACCAAGGCAGGGGTGTTATCCACTATGCTATACAAACCACAGGCTAAACAAACCATTGCCATTTCTACTGAACACAATATATCTCAGTGGCTACTTAATAAATAATTTGTACTGCTAAGAGGTCTGATGAATAGCACGCTCACATGCAGTTCCTAAAATGTATTCAAATATTAATTTAATACCTGTTGAGACATGGTGCATGTTCAATGGAAATGACACTCTTTTTGGCTTTAGATTACAGTACACCCACTATATGGACAAAAGTATTGTTACACACCTCTTAATTATTGAATTCAGGTGGCTTGTTACTTCCAGTGAAGAGCAATCTTAATGCTTCAGCATACCAAGACATTTTGGACAACGCCATGCTTCCAACTTTGTG
>JBBPCZ010000042.1:6672271-6683709 GCA_037974445.1 Brycinus macrolepidotus | reverse complement strand
GCTGCAAAGGGGGGACCAACTCCATATTAAAGTCTATGTATTTGAATGCAATGTCATTAAAGTCCCTGTTGGTGTAACGGTCAGGTGTCCTAATACTTTTGTCCATATAGTGTAACTTCTAACAGTAGTGGAACCCTTCTCTGTGTTATTTGGAAACATTTTAAGAGGCTTTTAGGGAAAGATATACACACTGCAAAAATGATATACAGTATTTGCAAAAGAAAACATCTGAGATCCATTCAGTATATCCAATATTTCATATAATAAGATTCATGCAAGAATCTTATGAGATTACTTGTAGACATTTTTAAGTAGTGATGTTAAATCTACTCAAGTCCTAGTGTAGATTTCCAAGAAGACAGTATTTCAATACATGCAACGTGTGAAATATTGATTAAAAAACTTTGTGAATAGCTTTTTAAGGCACAGTTCATTGCACTAGACTACTCAATCAACAGAGAGGTCTGTAACAGTAACAGTACATTACATGACTGATGTCATAGGTAATTGAAAAAACAGCTCTCCAAATGTTTATGAAGACTGAGGAATTAAGTGATGATGCTGTTGCTAAATGAAAATGTCACAATTCCTGCCCCAACTGACGATGCAAATATGATTGATTTAATTATCTTGTGTTCTGCACCACTTAGATGGTACAGCTAAACACCCAGCTCAAACAATGTCTGGGCAAACCTCACCTGTCCTGCAGGTTGGGTTGAGAAAGCCTGGACCAGTTTCTCCACTCCATAGTGTGTGAGGATGGAGGTGTTGTAGATGAACTGAGAGTAGGGGATCTCAGCTCCGTCAATAAAGAAACTGTCAGGCATGAGTGGATGCCAATGGTACAGCTGGTTAAACTCCACAGCGATGCGATTCTGATACTGGAACTGTGCGTGGAAGAGCAGGGATGGGTCAAACTTCAGCTGCAGGTGGTAGCCGCTCAGGTGCTGCACGTAGTCTTCAATCACAATCCGAATAGTTTCACCTGGCAAAAATCAAACAAAAAAGTAAATTATATGAAACCATCTGTGTAACTGCATATATTCACAGTCATATCAAAACCTCATAGGAGTCATGTTTACCAGTGCCAGTTGCTCTGGACATTGCTGATAAATTTAATGACAAAAAAGTCATGACAAACTGTACAATTACCTGGATTAAAATAAAGGTAGTATTTTTAATACTTGAGGTTCTGTTACAATAGCAGCAATAAGTTCAAGAAAAAAAATTCTATTTGGGGAAATCAGTGATATAACTCCTTAGTTTATTTGTTAGCTTCCATCCACATTATATTTGCATTTCAAAGATGTCACAAGGTAGAACAACAAAAGTGAGAGCTAAAAAAAGTATAGGCTGTCTACCTATAATAATAAGTCTGGTGGTCTGAAACAGTTGCTCGTCCCCCCAGGTAGGGTGCTCCTTCTTCAAGATATCACAAACGCGGTTGTGCTCACGTAGCCACAGGGTGGCGTACATGCTCAAGCCTGGCAGCAGGCCATACACCTCCTGGCCTATGGCCATCTGCTCCTCTGGAGGGACCGACCGAGGGTAACTCATGTTCACGTTCGTCTCTGCCACTGTAGGTGGGTACATCTCTCCCTTTAAGATCTGTTGAAGCATACAGAACATTAACACAGTGCTGAAATCCACAAAACACTGATATCAGATTTCCCTACCTGCAAAGAAGCTAGAATTACAAGATTTCTTTGGATACATTTCATCCATAACAACCACTTTCAATACTCAAGTACATGCGTCATCATTGTTACTACAAATTTCTCAACAATTTAATGGCCTTTAAAGCTGCAGACTGAATGTCTTTTCACACTAGGAGTTACACTATTACACTAGAATATTAGTTCAGAGCCTTCCGTGGCATTCTTCTTATCTCTTGATTTATTTGTGTGAGGTTTCACAATCAATCACTGAGGTTCAGCACAAACTTCAACTGTGCCAAACTTCAACCACTTCTAAATAATCTAGAAAGTGGTGCAAGACTAGGGAAAAAAAGCATATCACTTTACAGTATCTTCACAGGATGTAACCATGTGAGAACCTTAGGTTTAACGTAAGCAATTTTATAAGATTTGTGGGGAAGATGAACTTATTTGATGGGGTCAAAAAAGTGACAAAAAATGCCAATATTACTTTTATACAGGTATCTCTATGCATAATATTCTGTGCTCAGCATCTATTGACACTTTGGAGGAAGCCTGAGAATTTATGAGTACTGGCTCATGCAAACGTTGAGGCATGTGAACTTTAAAACAAGCCAGGCCTTTCACACCAGCAGCCGTACCTGGTACTTCAGCTTCCCATCTTTGTGCAGTCTAAGACTTAGCTGTCGTTCAAGGTTATCTCCATAAATATGTCCAGCATCCACCTGTACACAAAACCAAACATAGGAATCTGTTAAACATGTGCTAAAAAATCCTAGAATGCCTAAACTGTTCTTAGAGAATCTTACTTGAGCCAGGAAAGTTGAGGTAGGTAAAACTGAAATATCAACACATCAACACACAACTAAGTCTCACCATGTTTAGTGAGATGTTGTCATATGTGTTATCTTACCTTTTCCAAAACAAAGAAAGAAGAAAAAATGCATTTTCTCTGTTGTTAGGCAAGCATGTTTTAAAGGACTTACTCCATGGTTGAGAGCTTTTGTAAAGCCCAGGCCCACCCGATTGTGTGTCTTGAAGAACTGGTGGGTGAAATGCTGAGCGAAAAAAGCAAACATCAAATTTGTTCCCTGGGGGTCTGGTCTGAATTTCCGCCTCAACATGAATTTCTCCACCAGCAGCTTAGGGTCTGGAAGTTCCATTTTCCCTGCAGAGAAAAGAAATAAGAATTACTGCAGCTGTGCATGCAACAAGGCTGAGGTATTCAGATGGGATTTTTTTTTATAATACTGCGTCTTAAAGAAAAAAATCCCCAATTTCTTTCCAGTGCTGGAATACATTCATTTATTTCTCTTTAAAAATCCTGCTTGGTCTTTTAGAATTCAAAGCCTACCCTTAGTCCCCATAGGTGTTGGGCAGTCCAGTGGCACTGGTGGAAGGATTCGGGTGTAGTAGGTGTTATTTGAATAAGCCTCCCAGTTCATGTAGTCATACCTGGAGTTGTAAGTAGGAGGGCTGGGAATCAGGTTGGCCCGCACTGTAGTAGGACAGAGGTTTAGAATAATGGAATGACTAGAATATTTATGATTGACAAAGAAAATTCTCACCATGAGTTTCCAAGGTATAGAAATAAAAAAAAAACCAAACACAATGACTACTATGTAAAAGTTGTCCATCTCCAGTGATTCCTATCATTTTTTTTTTTAATCTTAGTGCTATGTCTTCGCTTCTGTTCTTCTTTGATGGTTGAATACCTCGGTGGCAGCATATTCCTACATATCCTAAAGTAAAAGTTATTTTAAAGGTCTTCCTTTTTATCCTTAGTTATCCATTGTTAGATGTCTCCTATTGACTTAGACTGTTCAACCATCCTTTCTTGAACAACAAAACTGTTCATGTGACACCAAAGACGCATAAAGTCACCACGACCTCATTTAAACTGCTGTTGTAACAACATCATAGCATCGTAGCAGTTTTGTCTTTTGATGTCTCTGAATGCCAGTCACAAATATCGTATAACACTCCTGATTACCCAAAGATTTGCCTTTCAAAATCGCCAGCAAATTCATGAATAAGGGTGTATGAGAAACTTTTAGACCTAAAATAAGAGATTTTAAACACTTTCCTAACAGGAAAACATGTAAGTATTTTTGCTGAAACCAAGGAAATAACTCCTTAATGAATGGGTGTGGTACTGCTGGAATTCAAACTCACGTCCGGAGTTAGGAGGCAATCCTCGTTAACTACATGTGCCACCTGGGAGCCCCTGTTCCCTTTGGCTAGTATAATAATTTACTAGTATGCCAGGATACTGAACTGATGGTTTGCCTCTGCCTTTGTTCACAGTGTTTTGATATTTTATGTCTAGAATTTTATATTTTCTTCATTCCCCCTTTTCTGAAGGGGAATCCCTATGTTTGCTTGTTGTGGGGTTGTAAGTATCTTGTTGGGGATAATTGGCCCTTGCTAATTCATCTCAGCAAGTGCAAAGATTGCATAAGGTAGACTAAGTAGGGTACTGAAATACAACAGTAGCAGCAAATTAGAGCAAGTGACATGACATTATATAATGTATGGCCTTTCGGTGGGCTACTCTGTCTGTTACTTTGAGCTAAGGTTACATAATCTCATGTGTACAGCTTTCGAGGGTTAACTGGGGAGATAGAAAGCCTCTAGTGCCAGAAACTCTTGGCAGAGGAAGAGAGATGTGAGGAATTTGAAGGCTTGCTGTGGAGCACACAAATTACCGTAGCAACTAGGGGCCTGACTGACTCCGAAATGACCGTAGTCATAAAAAAAGGTAAAATACGACATGGCTATTTCACCCTTGATCCAAACAAAGGCTGTCACGCCAAGAGAGCCATCGAGAATATGGAGCATTCTCACGCCAAATGGTGTTGAAGAAGAGGAAAGAAAACGTTCTTTAACAGAATTATGGGAGGAAGAGATAGAGAGGTAAATCAACACCCTCTCTGGGCCTCAGCCCAGGGCAGAGACTGGGTAAATATGGGCAGGAAGTTAGGTCAATGGATGCTCTTTTAGTCAGTATAGGGGAACAGAGGAGTACAATAACAACTGACCTACTGTGTTGCTGGAGCACAGAACCCAGAATGAGCGCTAACATCAAAGCACGTCAACTGTGCATCTTCTGAAAGCCTGAGTCAAGAGGCACATTAGATGAAGGAAATGCTATTTAGAATGAAAGTAAATAGAGAAAATGTTACAGACATTTAAAAGATATTTGTTTTCACTGCTATCGAATGGCCAGTGTAAACACAGGCCTGCTCCTTGCTGATGTGCAGCTTTCTTGCCTTAAGTGCACTTGTGTGGTCTCCTGCTCTGTATGAGACGTTACCTCACAGAAGACAGCGTTTACATTAATTTCTGGAAAGTTTGCCTCGTTCAGAAATGATTCACAGACAATATTATGGTTGTGTAGCAACTTTGCGTTAGTTAGATCTATCTCAGCACACAGGAGCAACGGAAACTACCAACTGCAAAAACTGAATATACGTTTTCACTTGTTTAGTGTAAGAACCCTCCAAGGACTTAGATGTTTAGATTGTGCTAGATTGTGGGTACAGAACCGTCGACTGCTGCGCTTGAGAGGTAGCCAACAACCCTCGCACCCCTCCCTTCTCTCTTCAAAGGAAAGAGCACTTGATATAATTAACAATTAATTTTACCAAGGGCTGATTTTTAGTACAATGTGAAAAGATGTGAAAGACTGTTAAGAATTTCAATTTCGCCAAGTCAAACAATTTGGCGCCAGAGTATTTAGATTAAGTGACTGCATTTCACCACTAAGCCAAACAACAGATCACTTTAAGCCAAAAGAAAATCAGTCTTTTCTAGACTGTGGTTCCATTGTATAAATTATAATGGTTATTGTTTTTTTGTCCGAAAAACACACTGTTGTAACGGACTGACAGAATGAGTTTTGTATGTACTGCGGTGATGAACATTCTAGGGTTTTTCAGGATTGTTATCCTGTAAGGCCTTGAACATTTTAGTGTTTTCCCAGCTCTAATATACTCTATTGCACTTGGTCTTTTTAAATACCTGATTAGCTGGATCTGATGTGTTAGAATGAGTATAACACCAAAATACACAAAGCAAGGAACATGGGTTTAATTCCCCACCTGGTCAAGCACACTATGCTACACCAAAAAGAGTTATTGGGCAAGACTCCTAACACTTCATTTGCCTTCATTAGTAATATGACTAAAAACTTGCAAGTCACTCTGGATAAGAGTACCTGCTAAATGCATCCATGTGACTTAAATAGCAGGAATAGCTACTTAAATAGACAAAATCTCTATCACTGGGGTGGCAGCATATAAGTGTTTTCCCAGCTCTAATATACTCTCTTGCACTCGGTACCTGATTAGTCGGATCTGATGTGTTAGATTGAGTATAACACCAAAATGTACAATGCAAGCAAACTATGCTACACCAAAAATGTTCTTGGGCAAGAACTCTAACACTTCATTTGCATTCATTTGTAACATGATTAAATATTGCAAGTCACTCTGGATAAGAGTATCAGCCAAATGCATAAATGTGACTTAAACTGACTACTTGAATAGACAAAATCTCTATCACTGGGGTGGCAGCATATAGCCAGTGGAATAGATTCTTCTGAATTTGCCATCTATTCAAGCAATCAGAGTTGGGGATAACACAGCACAGTAATGTTGTACAGTAATGTAATTACTTTTCCCTATAATCAGTAGTACTAATGTGTTAGTTTAAATTCCATAAAATTACTGATTTGAAAAACTGTCACTTGAATTACTCATCTGCTTTTAAAATAACAATATTCATTTTGTTAAATGAAGTTACATATATTATTTTGTATATGTTGTAATTAGTGCATACTGCCTGTGTCTGCTGATTATGTGTTTTAGATTGTGAATATGATCAGTGCAGAGTGAACGCAGGAAAAAAATTCTGCAGCTGTTCAGTAAAAACATTAATTCATCCATTATCTGAGCTGCTTCCCCTCAACCAGTGTCATGGGAGTGCTGGAGCCTATCCCGGCAGTCACTGGGCGGACAAGTTACAGTTTTGTTTGGGTTTTCTAATATAATGTAGAAGTAAGGCACTGAGTAGTGAGATTACTTTTCCAGCAAGTAATGAGTAAAGTAATCTGTTACAGGTTTGAAAGAATGAATCATTAATTTGGAATGATTTTTTTTATGAATAATTGCCCCAACACTGAAAGTAACATGCCACAGTGCATATCAACCACGACAACACCACTATGCATATCCACATTATGCATATTAAACTGTATTTACAGTTGTGGTTTCTGTGTACAACCGAAATATGAGTTTTACCAATGCTGCTGTTGTTGGAAGTGGTGTAGCAGCTTCTGAGTAAACAAGCATGTATAAGCAAGTACATATTCCTGTGCATATCTAAGAATTTTCAGGCTTGGCAGATAAAGGCCACTATCAGAATAAGTGTGATAAGCAGTGCTGGTAGCACTTTTTGATTTAGCAATAAAAATAGATAACAGCCGTTAAAATGTAAAAAATCCTTTTTTTCCCTTTTGTAAGAGTGAGTGCTCTATGCTTCAATCCATGTTCTGAAACTGCAGTCTTGGTTTTGTTTTGTTTGCCCACAGCAGCGGTTATGTCAGTCTAAATAGGGAAAATGCCATTGCAACATTCTTAATGTTTGTATAATCTTAGATGGCATCAGGTCTGTTAACACTGAGGTGATTTTATGGATTTGAAAAAATGGAAGTAATTTTTAAGGCACTGAAACTTTAGTGGGCTTTTAATATATATTCTTGCATAAAGATGATGATGAAGGAGAAAAAACATCCTTTGAAGTGGTAACAGCGACAAAGTCAAAGAGATGCTTGCTAAATAGGACAGCCCCTAAAAAACAGTTTGTCAGTGACTCACAGCTGAAACCAAGAACACAGCGCTGGTGTTCATGTGTACGTTTTCAGTGAAGTCTCAGTAAAGCTTTGATGTGTTATACATACACAGATGCCGCATTTGGTTTAAACAGACACGTGAATTGTGCTACCATTTTGGAACAGTCAGCTTGAATTAACTTGATTTTCAAATGCCCAAATCTGTGCAGCCACTGGCTACACTACAAACTTAACAGACAAGGGGGAAGAGGAACACTTTTCACAGGCAAGAGAAAACACACACTCACACGCACACTCACACACACGCACACACACACACACACACATACACACACACACACACACACACACACACACACACATATATTTATGTATATGTGTGTGTGTGTGCGTGTGAAGCCACATTGGAGCTATATGTCTGCGCATCAGTGAAAGTGCTCTTGCCTGTGAAAAGCGATCCCCTTCCCCCTTGTCTGTGAAGTTGGTGAACTGTGTGTGAACTGTTTTTCTTTGGTCGGCAAACTCAGAATTTGTATGAAAAGGCCTTTCTTATCCTCTGGCATAAACAGCAACTGTCCTAAGTTTTACTGAATTGTACTGTAAAACAGTTGTGGTTTTAACTACTAATTTAAAACTCTAATTTAAAATAATGATAGTTATCAATAACTTTGGCTTTAAATTTTTCAAAATTGGTTTTCATCCTAGCCTTACTGACAAGCTTTTAGAAACTGCAATACATGGAAAGAGGTGTTAACTGCAGTGAAACCTGACTGAGACTGTGCATATTCCAGATGTGGGTCCATGTAAATGTACAGAGCATACTAGATTATGATTTACACAAAGTGATTTAGCAGGACAAGAGATGATAACTAAATTCCAAACCAGTGTGCAAATATTTATCTTGGACGCTGTGCTGAAGCCTGAACTGATGTCTGTCAGCTGTGAAGAAGCTGTCTGCAGATTCTGAGGGATGTTTGATGGTGTATACAGACTCGTGTTTATATCACAGGAAAAGCTACTATTGCTACACTCCGAGCCAGCGTGAGAAAGTGTAGTGCAAAATCAGCTTCCATGTGGTCGCAAAGCGACATGAAATGAATTTGGTTTTCTAAGATAGTAGCTAATCAGACAAATTTTGCTAATTATGGAAAAAAAACTGTATTTTGCTAATTATGGAGTCATGAAGAAGCTTAGGATAAAGTAGCTTTTATCTATTCATTTTTATATCAAATACACTAACACTCAAAAGTCTGGAATAATTGTTTTCAATTATATAAAACAAACCTTGTTACAGACATGATCTACAGTATTTCATAGAACTAATCAAGTACTCCTTTCCTGACAGTGTACTGGTCTTGTTAATATTACTGAAATCTAGACTGAAAAATCTTCTTAGTACATAATATAACAAAACTATTAATATGGCAAGTAATGGTAAATGGAGGTTCTTCACCTAATTTTGTCATGAAATTGTTATCTGCCAAAAAGAATGGCAAGTCTGATGTGGCTTGCCAAAATGATCAAATTTACTGTAACTGATACACGCAAAATAGTAATACCTTTTTTGTTATACTTTATTGATCCCAGAGGAAATGAGAACAATGAATGATTTTTTTCTAGGACTACTGACCTGTCAGAACCTTGCGCATAAGCCAGTCTCTCAGGAACGTTTTGTTGATGATGTTCCAAAGCCAGTGGAAGTGAGTCAGAATGTAGTGGATGAAATTAGGGCTGGGCCTCAAGAACTCATACACACTGGTCCAGAACTCAGCTATGAGGAGATTTAAGAGAGATTCAAGATTCAAGATTCTTTATTTGTCACATGCATAGGCATACAAGTACAACACACAGTGAAATGTATCCTGAACTGCTCCTTTTTGACTGTGCAAAAATTATAAACAATAAGTAAATTTTAAATTAAAAATCTGGAAAATTTCTGAAACTAAGTGACAATGAGCGTGCTTGTATTTTACTCATAGTATGTAATCACACATACAATGTAAACTGAAATAAGTTTAAGAGTTCACAAGGTCACATCCAATATCAAATATAAGCCTTATAGATTCTCTTTTTTTGATCTTTATGTTGGGGCAGAGAGGAAAATTGCTAAAAAAAAAACTGACATACTTAAGTTTATGAGAGCTGTAATTAAAATCCCAATAGAAAATGGCAATGAAAGCATGTCAAAGCATGTGTGTGTATGGTATTATGGCAGTGATAAGGAGCAAAATGGGTTATTATAACAAAGCAAACGCGTTTAGAACATCGGCTACCATTAGCCTGGATGTTTATGAGTTCAGATTTCAATCTGTTTTGAAGAAAATCTATGTTATTTCACCTGTCAGAGACGCAAATTTAGCAATATTTTTATACTGACAGAGGGCAATACATTGCACACAACAGTCATGTCTGGAGAGCATCAGACAAACTGTGAAGGATCTTCATGCACCCCATTGGCCAAAGTCCATTAACACCATCGAAGGCCCCTCATTACCTGTGTGTTAAGTTTGGTAAGGACTTGACTAAGCCTTTAGAGCTTTTTTTTAGCAGCCCCTCATAAAAGTTAACTAAAGCGCAAAATGCACCCCAGCAGTTCTATCTGCTTATAATCTATACATAGAAACGTTGCTAAATATGTTCTTTCAAGGAACTGGAAATATCTTCACTCCTCAGGACTGCGTTTCTTAAACTTATCAGAAGATCTACCACTTTTATTTCAGATGCTAGGACACGGATGCTTTTTCTGGCTTGTGAATTAAACATTTAAAAAGACTATAAAAGTACAAATCTGTTTCTTATTAACTTCCTGGCTGCAGTGATGTTTCATGTACACAAGCTTAAGGTTGGCTCAGCACAAAACATACTGCTGGAAATACAATTAGAAAGAGTTGAATACCCTAACTGCTGTTTCTGTAAAGGACAACTGTTCTAATCTAACTGTTCTTTTTTCCATCTCATTTGAATCCATGTTGTAATTGTGATACAGGATACATGGAGACTTATGCATCCACTGTAAAGAAGTGAGTTGTAATAAATGGTGCATTCTGTGAGACACGTCAAGCTTCTTGTCAAAAAAATTAAAAAGTTGGATTTTATATCAAGTAGCTGTTCTTTGCAAAGCATATTGAAAAAAAGGGACCAGTAGTTAGTCTCTATGGGTGGAGTTTCTCAGCACTGAATGCCGTTTGCTTGTATTTTTTTTTATCTATACTTCATTTCAGAAGCCTTTTTTTGTTACACATTATTTCTAACCCAAAGATACTCCCACCACGGTAGTGTTTTGTGTTTCAGTTAAGTATTTTATCCCATCGTGTTGTATTAAAACAGACATTTGGGTGATGCCAGCTTTATAGTCTTAATGTTACTGCTAATTACTAATTACTGCTAATGTTTGTCTATTTGTTACTGCTGTGACACATCATTGGGTTTAGGAAAATAGTATATAAATTAAACCTATTTTTATTACTATTAATGATTGGCATAAGTGTATGTAATTGCTATAATGTGACGTCCATGATGATTGGTAATCAGTACTACCCTGCTGAGAAAAAAAGCAAGACTGTTCATTATGTACCAAAATGCAAGAACGATCAAGCATTTGCCACTGGAAGCGACTTATAGCGAAGATAGTTTGTCATGTTTGCCTATATCTTTACATGTAGCACTACATCATATAGAGAAATTGAGGGTCCTCAGACAGCTGTGGGTACATCCAAGCACATTTATAAGCTGTACAGGGGGTGTGGAGAAAAAACTCTACAAATGCAGTTACCAACTGTATTTAGAAATATTGTAATTGTGTAATACAGTACAAGTCCTATAAGCAAACAGTACAATAAAGGAGAAACTGGAACCGAACCCGCAACCTCAAAGGTGTGAGGCACAGCGTTACCCACTGCACCATCGTGGGGCCCTGTGTGTATATA
>JBBPCZ010000042.1:6615687-6626071 GCA_037974445.1 Brycinus macrolepidotus | reverse complement strand
TAATCGGTGTACCAGGAAATCGTGCATTGACAAAAGTTCCCCTTTGCTTGGAATGCAAAGTGTGATTAAATGCGTTACTTTTTTTAACGCGTTTTTTTTTTTTCAAATTAATTAATCGCAATTAACGCGTTAAATTCCCACCCCTAATTGAGACATGTCACAGGTTTAATGAAAACACAAGGGATGTTTGGTAATTTGAGCTTGTGCTGTGTCAGCTGGGCGCTACTAAGGCTTTGTTTACATTGTAGGACAAATCAGATTTATTTCTTAAATCTGACTTTTAGACTCGAGTGTTGAGATATCATGTTACATGTGATCAAATTAGATTTGTATGGTCAGGCCTAACCCATGCAAGAGCCTTGTCCTTTCTCCAGAGCTATCACCGATCTTCTAATTCAAGAGACATGGTGCTGTTCTACGACATTACATCGTCCTTAAGTGGGTACTGAATGGCTGTGAATAGTGAATTCTGGCACATTTTCAATTTTAATAATGTTTTCCACATTTATAAACAGGTACCACTTTTTTAGACATGGCCTAAACATATTGAATATTGTTTATTCAATATGTTTAGGCCATGTCTAAAAAAGTAGCACTTGTACAGAGAGATAGAGATTCTGACATTTTTCCACAACCCCCTTAACACCCCCTGTATGGTCACAGCCCCCAGTTTGAGGACCAGTGATGTAAGGGCATAGGTCTGGTCACACTAAAAAAAAGACAAAAATCAGTCACTTACACACACGAATGTGAAACAGCATGACCAAAAGATCAGAAATGAGTGGCAAATCCTATAATGTGAAGTCATTTTCATATTATTAAAGAAGTCTAGAGTTTGGGGACAAATTGTTTGTAGCCTATTTGTTTGTTTTGTTTGATGTAAGAGCGAACAAATGAAAGACAATAGTTTAAAAGACACCGGATGGAAAGAACCTTTCATATAATGATAGGTTATGATGTTAAATTCATTGCTTCTCATGCAGTTAAGCTCATGAAAATATAAGGAACGCTGAAACTACTCAGTTTTGGCAGTAGTACCCCTCGAAAAGCATACTTTTTTACTAGAGTTTCATCTAAAGCTAATAGAGGGGTGGATAGCAATATTTTCCTTACAATATATTCCTTGCACATGGATGCTTTCCAAAACAAACATTTCCTTCGTACCCAAAATGATGCATGTCATGACATTTTGCGTGCACTACCCATTTGTTGAAAAATAATGGGCTCCTATGTATTCAGAACCACTCACGGTGTCTGCATCAGTCTCCATTAGGAAAGGTTAAGAACAACATGACATTGGTTTTTTGAATGTAGAACGTGCTATAGAGAGCCATATAAGCATGAAGGCTCATTAAGCATCAGGGCGATGAGGTTTCAAAGTTTGTACATCTGTGTTTGATTAGAGTCATTAACTCAATGGCTCGGCCACCAGTAAGGTAAAATGACTTAAAAAAAAAAAAAAAAAAAAACAACTCGGACAACTCTCTCTCTCTCTCTCTCTATTTCTTTCTTTAAGGAAATAATGACAATGTTTCAGCTATTGCACTGGAATGGGACACTGAAGGCTTTTAGGGAAAGGAGATGCAGCCGTCAGGTAGGCCTCAACCCCCTTTAACCCCAAATACGGACTAATATCACCCAATATAGTCATAGTTTAAAGCAATAGTTTGCTCCGAAATTGGATTAAATCAATTTTCTTCCCTAAACCTAGTGGATCAGTTGTTTTTTTCTAGTGTTTTGCAACAGAGCTAAGAGACTAATGTAACTGACAGGCAGTGGAAGTTTATGGACACTAAGGATGTAACCAAATATGAATGCATTCAGAATGTGCTTTAAGGAGGCTGAATAAATGCTGCACAGCCACACGGCTGATTTGTAGAATACAGTATGTATCCGTTTAAGACCTCTGTTTCTGCACAGAGGACACCATAAGATGACATAGCAAAGTCTGTGTGCTTGTGTGCACTTGTGTCCTTGTCTCTGGCAGCCTGTATAAACTGGAATCCACAATATGTAGCCTAGAATGTACCATGTTACACGTTGCTGTGATGTAGTATGAAACAGCAGCCCCTTTAAGTAAAAATGTCTTTATACCATTAATATACACCAATTAACACTGTACAAACTGACAGCTTAAATCATCACATATCAAACCATACTGAGGTATATTTAACTAATCTTAAATAAATGTGCTTATGTGATTTCTGACCTAATACAAAAAAAAAAAAAAATGGACCAAAATATGTTGCATAGCAACAACCAGTAGAAGCGAAAATGTACAAGTCTGAATTTGATCTGTCTGGTTGTCTGCAGGGAAATCACCAAAGGGCTTCATTCCACATATATATGAACTGATGATCATTGTCAAAGAGTGAAAGAAACCACATAAACAAGTCTATTTAAGATTACTTAATATGTTGACATGGTATCAGGCAAGTGTGTGATGGTGGGAGGCTAACCTACCAGCTATAAGCTTCCAGTACTTGTTAGCTTCATCAGCCTCGTAGCTCCAGTGCAAAACTAAAGATACTGGTTGACTACATTTAGGGTAAGGGGACAATTGTGTAAATTTGATTAATGGCTTCACCATCTCAACTCACAAATGCTACCAAACTGGGGAAAGGTCAGGCAATGCAGCACCTGCACCTCATCTTCACTGAGGCCTCTGTCTCTCCCAATGGAGCAGGAAGTGATCGCCTACTACTCGCAGCAGAGGTTGGATGAGTTCATGCGAAGCCACATGGCGCTGGACTGGCTGCAGAGGGAGAGGCAGAGGCCTGGACTGCTGTCCCATGAGCTACAGGTGGCTCTCAGGGAGCTGGCCGAGGCACGGCAGGCCGGCCGCGAGCTCCGCTTCTACAAAGAGAAGAAGGAAATTTTAAGCCTGGCCCTGAGTCAGGCCAGCGCAGAGGAGCTGGAGGAGGAGGAGGCATGGAGGGGACATGAGTCTGGGCTGGAGTACCTGACCCAGGGAGGCCACTGTTTAGAGGGCAGCTTGGTGGACCCCTCAGAACACTGTCAATTTTATTACCAGGAGAGTGGCAGTGAGTATGAGTCGCTGGGCTGAGGTGTGTGGTGAGGACTTTCAGAATGAGCTGCCTTTTGTCTATTTTGTAAAATTTGTAGACTCCTTTGCAAACCTTCATAAAAAAGAAGTGCTTTCTCAGCATACTGTGAAAAAGATTTGTTTGTGTCCAAATTGTTCCACTGTAAATCAGATGCATTCTGTAGTACAAATGATACAAGGCTAGCGGGACATTTAGGGACTTTTGGAGGACAATGCATTGTGTTTGGCCCAGAGTTGTACATTTTATTTGCTTGGTTTACTTGCTTTATATTCTGCAAGGAGCATTTGGATTTACTTTGACTTAAAGGGAATTTGAAGCTGGTCGTGCAGAGTGAATGTAAATAAGTGATGCTTTTCTTGTACTAGCCACATGGTGGCGCCATATCCTGTAAATGGCCAAACATATTACAGTATCTGTTACATCACTCCCAAAATCTGTACATGCTCCCCCAGTTGAACTGTATTGAAAGGAAATTTTTGATATTAATATTTAGGCCAAAATAAGGCTGTTTTGCAACCTGTCTCCACCAATCTGTCTCAGTTAATCAGTCTGTCTGTGAGCACAGTAGTGTCTTACAACCCTCAAACATACACTTAATGGATCCTGTGTACATATCACATCCTACATGTACAGCCCTAAATTTCCTAAACTTTTAAATAATTTAAATTAGCTGAGGGTTTTTTTTTTTTGTAAATATGTTGTCTTTTGTAGAAGTAAAATAACAGTTACATCACAGTGAACTACATGATAACTGGGAGTTGCCTGCATGAATATTTTAATACAGTGATCTTGATGCCAGGTTGTTTCTTGCAGTGTTTTATTTTTGAAACAAGCAACAGAAGCAGTATACAGTGACAGCATCTCTTTGGTACTGAAATATGTGACAGACAAGAAGTATAGGGATACAATGCACAAACCATTATCACATATACACAGCAGTATACACTATATATATATATATATATATAATCACACAGATAATTCGGGACATTACAAACCACCTGTCTAATACTGGTTAGGTCCTCCTCATGCCCCCAGAACAGCTCCCCTTCGTATCATGAACTCCACAAGACCTCTGAAGGTGCGCTGCAGTATCTGGCACCAAGACGTTAGCAGAAGATCCTTTAAGTCCTGTAAGCTGTGAGGTGGGATCAGACTACTTTGTCCAGCACTTCTCACAGATGCTAGATCGGAATGACATCTGGGGAATTTGATGTCAGCTCTTTGTCATGTTCCTCAAACCATTCCTGAACAATTTTTGTAGTATGGCAGGGTGCATTATTGAACTGAAAGAGGCCACTACTGTTGGGGAGTTGGGGAGTACTGTTACCACGAACAGTGGACAGGGTCAGCACGGGCACTCTGACCGGTCCGCAGCTATGCAGCACCACATGCAGGTGCGATGCCCTATGTGTTCTTACACCTTTCCATCATAGCCAGCATGAACCTTTTCAGAAATTTGTACTACAGTAGCTCCTCTGTGGGAACGGCCCAGACGGGCTAACCTGCATAAGAAATGACCCTGTTGTCCTTACTTGGACCACTTTTGATAGTTTCCAGCCACTGCTTACAGGGCACACCCCACATAATCTGCTTTTTTGGGAATCTTGAACAGTACATGGTGTTTTTTTTAATGCTTTGTTAAGTATTAACTATTTAAGAGGTTATATTTTATCACTGCCAGGTACTTGTACATGTATGTTGTTTCTAATACTCACACATATTGCATGCATATATATGTTTTGGCTCGTTATTTTCATTGGCTGGGTGCACTACCCAGAGATCAGATGAGAGAAAGAAGGGAGTCATTAGTGCAAGACTCTCCACTTCTTTCACTCCTTGAGCAATTGCACAAAACTAGGCCATAATAGATCTTGTTTTTCCTCAACTTTTTTTTTTCTCCTGTACTGTGGTTGCTAGGAGACTGTTGAACCTAAGGCAAGAAATCATGAGCTACAGCAGGGATGGGCATGTGTCCTCCGATGTGCTCTAAGTGGGAATTGATAATGTTATATAAGATGTAAATTTACTTCTTTTCTATTTCATTTCTGATTGAGCCGAACACGAAGTTTTCTTTCTTTCTTTCTTTCTTTTTTTTTTCTAGTGCGTGAGAAGCGTGGTGTGGTGTGGCATGTGCATGGTAAAGGTGGCCCTGCCACCCCACACTCGGCCCACTCACCACCCGTTTAGGCTGCTTCAATAGCCCACTCATCCGTGGACCACAAACACTTCCAGTCTATAACCGCCTCGTTATTATTCACCCTGGATCACTTATGCATAATGCATGATTTTGCATGAATTAATCAAATTACACAACAACCGGCTTCTGTTCACTTTGCTTTTCTCACACAGTCTGGCCTGCTTTGCCACTTTCTAGGAGGAGTGATGTGTCAAATTGAATACTTATAGAGGTATAGACAGGAAAAGTGCCGAGATAATAGCATATTTGGCTCTGTTTTCAAGAGAACATGGTTTTGCCTCCCCAGGGAAGGAGAGTAATTTTCCAGAGCTAATGCTTGTCAGAGGCCTGATGGGCCAGACTTTGTGATGTTACCAGCTTTCTCCAATTTAGTGGACTAAAACCCATTTGAAATCAAATAGCGTGACATTCCATCCTTTCTGATTTTCAGCTCAGGGCAATGAGATGCAAATTACACAGTCCTGTTCTAACCCTGATTGGAAGGAAGAAGAGACTCTGAATATTAGGCTGAGATATTCTGGACCATGTCTGTGTGAAGCTGATCAAATGAGAGTCAAATCATATTTTCATTTCGGATATTGAACAAATGGACAGATGGGCAGGAGAATAGACTAATCAGGTCCTTATATAGGGCATATTGGAAATTCTTGGTTCTGATGAAAACCTTACGTGCTTAAGACACTTTTGCTATTAATCCCTGATAAAATGTATGTGTTACACTCCTTAAAAATGGTGACAAAAAACAGTGCTATAAAAGAACCACCTTTAGTTCCCTTTAGAACTTTTCAGCGTATGTTTCTTTAAAGGCCAGAATGTGGTGCTGGGAACCGTTTGGGGTTGTTGGGGAGGGTTCTCCTCCTGGGGGGTGTTGGGGGACCATTCTCCTACATTCACACTGTTCTAGTGTGTTCTAGTCCCATTCACACTTGTTCATCTGGTGTAAAGCAACTGCCAAAACTGGAAGGTCAGTGCTTGTCGATTTGGTGTGAGCTAGCCTTCAAAGGCCCATATCATGGAAAACCTCATTTTCCTTCACTATTTTTGAGTTATGATGCAGTACATAAACACTGTTAAAGCTTCAACACTCACTATTCAGTTATTATATGGAACCTAAAGTCATTTTTTAAAAGTATTATTTTTGAGATGTGACAAACAAACTAATTTTTATATATTTACTTATTTTGCCTACTTAGCCCATCCGTTCCTGCTTAAGTTTGAAGGAATGTTTCAATCTGTAGGGCTTTTGACTTCTGAATGAGACACAATACAGGACAGCCAATCAGAATAGAGCACACTGACATACAGTTTATGTCGTATACAAATACAGTGAGTCTTAAAGTCACAGTAAAACACTGCTTCATCCCATTGGATAAAGAAAGGTTGGAAAATAATCATGTAAAATGAATTACATTGTTGTTGTCCACAGATGTTATAAGTGCACTTTAGGGAGAAACAATGTAATACAAGAAGAATGTGGGATAGGAGCTCTTTAAAAGACCATTATTGCTAATTGGGGTGTGGAGTGTGAAGAACACTAAAGAACTTCCACATAATGAAAGATTCTGTGCCAACAAAAGGCTTTTCTTAGGCTCCTATGTCCAAACTAGGAACCATTATTTTTAAGAATGTTCACAATAAAAGCAAATGATTCATTTCCATTGTTAAACATGATCGACTTGCTACCCTGTACGTTAGTGACTGTCCTCGCTGCACTTTTAACCCAGACTGATCAGGTCCTGTCAATGATCTTTTTCTGCCTAAGCCTTCACGGTGACAAGCATCCACTCCAGGTTGATTGAAAGATGAGGAACAAGGTCATGGAGTGAAAAGTGCTTTGCTCTCGCCTCAGCTCACCTATGAGAGCACAGTACACGTTTTCATTTCCCCTCGCAATCCCATTCTAATAGCCATCTCGCCCACACTGCCATCTTTTTGCTGGTTGATGCCAAAATGCGGTGACACACCAGAAAAAGCCTGCAGTGCTGTCAGGTCTGACAACTCAGGGTGAATTTCGGAACAAAAGATAGTGCTCTGTCCTACTCAATGAGAGGGAGAGAGAGAGAGAGAGAGAGAGAGAGAGAGAGAGAGAGAGAGAGATCTCAGCTTTCACAGTCATAATTTTGCATCTCGTTAACCTTGTGTGGGCCCTCCTGTCAAAGCCTGTGTACAGCGTTATGATGGCTGAGCGGGGGCCCAGCGTGAGGGCCATGTGGCCACACTTCCTCTAACACTCTCTCCCACTTCTCTCTCTCTCCTTCCCTTCGCACATGAAGGACATCTCACCCTTTCCTCTCCTCTTTTTCTGCTCGTTTCTTTTCCTTCGCGCTGTTTTCTGATTAAGCTGACGGCATTCGATGAGCTGGACTTCATCATGTAGCTCGAGGCCACAAAATGAAGCAAATAGCATTTGAAATTGTCTCTGCTTGTCGCAGTGTGCCTTGTTATGCACAGATTTGTGATCAAACGTGTCAGTGTGTCGCAAGCGAACGGAGTGACGATTCTGGGAAAGTGACACCATGCCAAAAGAACAATTTGAT
Source organism: Brycinus macrolepidotus (assembly GCA_037974445.1). Lineage (NCBI taxonomy): Eukaryota > Metazoa > Chordata > Actinopteri > Characiformes > Alestidae > Brycinus > Brycinus macrolepidotus. The sequence goes on along the minus strand of JBBPCZ010000042.1, from coordinate 6,618,266 downwards.
ATGAATGATGTCCAACAGACACAACAGTGCAGTGGTAAACTGCTGTGTTGCTGTGTGCTATATGTGTGTGCACGTATCTTTTGACAAAAAAAAAAAAAGAAAAACATTGAGGCAGATGGAACTGTCAGATTGTCCTCTATGCATAGCTGAGCTGCTGAAGCCTCATCCACTTTACTGCTGAAGTCTGCACAACAAAACACTCCGACAGTCCCATCCACTCCGCATAACTAACTCAAGAACAGCTCTGAAATAGAAACCCAGCATGGGCTTCACTCACACTCTTATTTACCGCTCCTCGCTGTCAGCCATGCAAAGAGAATCGGCTCTGAAGAAAACTGTTTGAGGAAACGCCGTAGATAAAGATGAACTTTAAATCGTGGGCCGAATGCTTCCTTTCATAATTGGAGGATCTGATCAAATGAAGTCTTCATTTTCAACTTGCACCCTCTGAGTGGTCTTTAATCAGATGTTTTAGTGGAATAGTCCCCTTGAATTCCCGTGTGCCTTATCGCTAGCGCTGTGCAGTACTCTCCAAGGGCAATGTGTTTCATCAGGAAGAAATTGGTAAACTTCCATTCTGCCCGCCCGTGTTCTCACCTCCTCTATTTCTAATGAATTAAACGTGTGCTTGTATGCCTCTGAGGCCAGCGCTCCAATCAATTTGCTGTATTTACCAAGTGATTGCAAATGACTGCACCTAACTGCATTACTGTATTAGAGCGCAACTTGAACGAGGTCTATTACACCCAGAACAAACACTGAATGCTGATGATCAGAGATCGAGAGTTGCGTGAGATGAGTTGAAAGGCTGGTGAAAAACTATGCCTGTGTCAGAATATTTATAAAAGTGTTTTGTAGAGTTTCCTCAACTATAGGAACTTTGAAGTCTTAGGTACGGATTTAAAAAAGACTATTTTAAAAAACAGATTCTTGCATTTGTCCCAGCTTTCTCTCTAATTTAGTCTCTAATCAAATTGCACTCATTAATGTGTGATTGAGGTTGGACTACCTCAATCACACACTGTCATCAGTGCTGAGAGGGTGAAGGGTAGCATGAAGCACCACAACGGACAGTTCAACACGCTTGGAGGAGAACACTAACTGCCAATTAGCCTTGCTAACATTACACTGAGTGACAGGGGTAGAGCGAGGGCGATATGACCCACCAAAGAGAGCAAAGCCAGTTATGCTCTGTTGGCCAAGGATGGCCATGGCATTGCATCATTTTGAGTCATGTTATAGTTAACTATAGTTAACAGTTTTAGAGATTTTGCTAAACCATGTCTTCATCGCTTAATTTTACTACTTCACAAATGTGTTTTATGTTTAAATATCATTATTTACCGTTGCCCAGACATAGACTTTTTTAATCATATAAAATCTGTAACAAATACTTTTAAGGTGTCTTTGATTTGATCTTCTAACAAACAAGGTAAATACATGCAAACTATATCAGTATTCAGTGGATTTAATGCAACACAAAATGTGTAATCTTTAATTGGATGCGGAAATGTGTTGTCCAACAATAGTGACAAAATGTGTTGTACATAACTGAACGCATAGTTTACACTGTTTGTCATATAACTGTTTAGAGAATACACACAGAGCATTATTAATATTTCTGTGTAATATATGATTTTAAATCTATCCATAGATTAGATATAAATAGCATGACTGGTGATGTGCTAGACTTCAACCATGGCTAAAAGGTCTTCTGAGTAATAATTTTTAAAAATATTTACATGTAGTGTTTTATGCTCACAAAACTATTAAAATGTCTTCAAATTAGAACATCACCTTTATACTCATTAGGACTGTGAGGATTTATTGCCCAATTATGCAAATCGAAAATGACCCCATCCCGCCCCGCCAGCAAAGATCCCACATCTCCCCTCCCTGTTTAAACAACAGCCCTTATAAGAGGGGTTCTTCATACATTCTTTCCTAAAGGCCATGGTTATATACAGAAACATGACAAATTAAAGAAAGATTGGTCTCCGTCAGTACATTTTTGGCTGATTGAGTGTGTTGAATTGGTATCAGTGGTCAGCAGTTGGCTGTAAGAGAGAGCAAACAAGGAGAAAAACAAAAGCAAGAAAGAGAGCAATGCAAGAAAACAACATTCTCAAGAGGGCGCAGAGAATAGCTGCATTTTTCAGTGCCAGTAGAAGTAGCAATGTTTTATCAATAGGAATAAGCAATTTACCTATTTACTAGATTCAAATCATTTTAAAACAAAAAAACATATGATTATTGTATCCCCAGCAGAAAAATTGGATATTGTTATGTACATACATAGATGCACAAGAGCTCTCAAAGTGCCCTGATAACACACTAACTTAACATTAAACCATGGGATACTCTTTACATTTTGTTATATACACTATATGGACAAAAGTATTGGGATACCTGACCATTCCAATAACAGGGACTTTATTGGCATTGCATTGAAATATGTAATATGAAGTTGGTCCCCCCTTTACAGCTATAACAGCTTCCACGCTTCTTGGAAGGCTTTCCACAAGATTTTGGAGTTTCTGTGGGAATTTGTGTCCATTCATTCTGTAGAGCATTTATGA
>JBBPCZ010000042.1:6529746-6546639 GCA_037974445.1 Brycinus macrolepidotus | reverse complement strand
TGTGTGTGTGTGTGTGTGTGTGTGTGTGTGTGTGTGTGTGAGTGTGTGTGTGTGTGTGTGTGTGTGTGTGTGTGTGTATACCCTTCCACATCCACTATTAGTCCCTAAGACAGGATTTGCTCCTTAAATCTTCATTAGCTGGAAGAGGAAGAGTGGCCTAGGGCTGTAGAGAAGAGGAGCTCACACAGAAAGAGAAATGACTGTACTGAGGGTCTTTTATCCCCGAAGACAAGAGAAAGAGTGTTTATCTGAGGATGATCAGTGTGTAATCTGTGACTGATCCAGATGAGCACATTTGCCATAATAGAACACATAGGTTATTTGTACCTGTATCTTTCTCTCTTACTCTCTCTCTCTCTCTCTGCCTCTCTCTCTCCCTCTCTCTCTTTCTCTCTCTCTGCCTCTCTCTCTCTCTCTATCTCTCTCTCTCTATCTCTCTCTCTATCTCTCTCTCTCTCTCTCTCTCTGCCTCTCTCTCTCTCTCCCTCTCTCTCTTTCTCTCTCTCTGCCTCTCTCTCCCCTCTCTCTCTCTCTCTCTCTCTGATTATTTGATTAATTATTTTTTTCCATTTTTACTCATCAATAAAAATGACCATTTAATTATACTTAGCATTGAATTATACTTACCATTTAACAAAATGATTAATAGAATAATTAATCAATTATTTAATGCATTATTCCATTGTGTTCTTTTTTGTTTCATTTTTATTTTTTTGCACGTTATTTATCATTCCTTTTTTTTTTCCACCCTCTTGAAGTGCCACACTGGAGTGCTTTGGCATGTGTGATTGTGTGTGCATGTGTGTGTGTGTATGTTGTTTAAGAGAAGTGGCTCACACTCATATAGCCTGAAAGCTTCTCTCACGAGGATTATTCTCACAAGCGGTGTGTGTGAGCGCTCAGAGCAGGGTGAACACCGCTCCAGCTGCACCCATGTCGCCCTGCGCCCCTCTGCTGCACGGGCTTACACTCTGCTGCTGCCTCACACTGCTGCCACTTTTCATCTCACAAGGTGAGTGTGTATGTGCACGGAAGTATGTGTGTGTGTTCACGGTTGTATGATAACTGTTGTGTGTAAGCATGTTGCATTGTATGCTACAGTTGTTTGACTCATCTAGCCATGTTTCTGTCCAGTGCCAACAATGGCTTTAGGCTCGGTGACTTTCATATGATACAATTTGAGAGCTGGGGGTAAATTTCCACTTTATGCCTTATACCTCACCCCTTGTCAGTTAGTCAGGCCATTCACCATTTAAGTAGTTTTCTTAAACATTGGCCACTGCTGCTTTTCTTACAGCTTACAATGCATTTATACTATACAATGCAGTTACATTACAAGGCTTTGCACTGCATGTTTTTGCACTGATGTTATGCTCTTCCAAACGCAGATATGTGTAATCACGTGTATTCATTTATGTGTGTGTGCCCCGTGTCTTTAATACCGTATCACCCACTTGAGGATTTTAAAATAACAACATATTATTTCAAAATCCCAAATATGGGTGGTATATATATATATATATATATATTTGTATGTATAAAAATCTACTAATAATACTGTTATGTATGACACACATGACAATAATCTGTGTCTTTGTATGTTTTCTGTGTCACCTCCCCAGACTTAGTGGGCTCATTCCGCTTAGAATTATTCACCTCTAATCTTACAAAAAAAAAAACAGATAAACAGTGTGTGTTTCTTCCCTCTCATTTGTGTTTTCTTGCACTTGCTCATATTAGCCATATTTTAATGAGATCCTTACGTAAAGCGTACCAGTGCCACCACATGCACTTTGCCCTTTCGAAAGGACATGGAGACCTCTGACTAAGACTGAAACAGTCATTGTTATTCATACAAGAGTGGACCAATAACCTGCCGCACGTCCACTGTGTGGCAGTGAATATGTTGTCTGGAACGGCTGGTTATGTCGCCTGTGGCACAGGGGGCTGATTTAATATAGCGTAAAATCATCAAGAACATTAGTGCCTTGGCTTCAGCTCAATCAATAATGCATATCAATGAACATTTCTTGGCTGTAATGCTGTTAGCAAACACCGCATGCACAATGTTTGATGTAACACACTCTCTACAGTACATTACACAAGGACACCACAACATTAACTAAACAGCCTCCTCTTCAGATTTGCTGGTGGCACAGCGCATCTAGTGCCACATCTATCAACAGCTGCCACATGAGCACTGGGTCTGTGTGACATGAGGACAAGAGCTGAGTCAAATATATCCATATTACTATAAATGACCTACATACAGTACTATTGTTCTCGCATGTCACTGTTATATCCTTGACTGTACTACTGAGGCACTATGTTAAAAACAGTATGCAGTACATTTAAATATACACTGCATATTGATAAGACCATGACAATATAGAGCACTGTGCAAAACCAGAAAGTGTGTATTTGCATGTAAAAATATATACAATGTAAACACTGGAATAAATACAAACAAACAAAGACACACACAAGTTATTAATATATTGGAAAGAAAAATACAATTAGAAGACATGGATTTATTTATTTACTTACTTATTTATTAATTGATTGTAAACGGGGCTTCCTTAAAGAGAGCCTCAGAGTCATGTCTATTACGATAACATTACAATAGATGATAAACATTAACGCACTAAAAAAAATTGTGCATTAATGTTTTTTTCTTTTTTTTTTTTCTTTTTAAGAGGATCTTTTGTGCTGGAAGTCCCCGGACAGCACATGGATTTATTAAATTTCACCACCAGCCCACCTGATTTAATATACAGTGCTGTTTAGCCAAGCCGGCTTCAAATAATACTGGGGTGCTGGATAGTGGGCTGGGATTGGAAATGGATTAACAAACACATTGATGTACACAACATCACTACTTATTCTTTATTTGTAAGTTGTAAATAACTATAAGTAATCCCTGCTTATGTTATTTGTTTTTATTCTAACAATGAGCAAAGAAAGGCTTACTGCAGAGATAAAAACCTTTTTTAATATAAGTGTCTCAGGTGCTTAGGGAGTTTATATACTTATATAATTGATTCTATGGTGCAGATTTTGATCTCTTCTGTATGCGTGTTGTAGCTGATGGGCTGCAGTGTTATGCCTGTAACATCGTCCAGGGTCAGAGGTATGTGGACGTAGGGTGCACCAGCCCTGAAGTCATCACCTGCTCCCATTCGCACAAAGGCTTCAAGCAGCGCTTCTGCATCCGAACAGAGAGCAGTAAGTACACGTATCTGACCACAGGGCCTCATTCAATACCAAACAATAAGAATTTATCCTTGATGATGGGAACTATGGCACTGACAGAATGGTGCTACCTTCTGGACAAAATGCAAAACTCCGATACTGTCCGTGGTGCTGAGCCTGCCATCCCTTAGTCAGAGCAGCGAGAGAACAGCGGCACACATTATTACACAAACAGCGCACAGAAAAAACAAATGGGCAAAGAAAGTCCCGCAGGCATGAGAGTACAATATAGGGAAGCGACAATCCAACCTTTTCTACCGATTCTGATATCTGAACTCAGGGTACTGCCAAGGCATGGAATAATAATAACATACAATTACTTACAGTACAGCGGATAGTACATAAAGTGCCATAGTGTGACTTTTTTGTGCAAGCCGTACCAAAAAACAAAACCTAGAAGGCTAGTAAAAGGTGCAGTTACAATATAATAAAGTCCATGACTAAGAAATACTATTGAATACAACTCAATCACATATAATATAAACCACTATATAAACCACTAATCAATATTGGATCAATTTAATAGGGTTAGTATAGGTGTTGATATTAGTCCACCATATTAGTGCATTAGTAAAAACAAATAATACATACATACATATATATATATATATATATATTGTTGGTAGCTTCAGTTTCCCGGATTGCTTGTAAAAGAAACAGCACACAGTGCAAAAGAATAAATGAAATTGCTTTGGATTAATAGCCCCATTTGACAGGACCACAGGCCCTTCGAAGAAACAGTGCAATCCAGTCTGCTGAGCAAAGAATCCCCGAGTGACTTTTTAATTCTCTGTCCAGCCCCTTCTAAGTGTAAGTGTCACAACACTGGCAACGTGAGACGCATTAGGGAGGGATGATCACTCTGCAAAATGGAGTGAGTGTGAACTCACCGTCTCTCTGCTCATCACCATGGCCCCCCCCCCCTCCCCCCCCAATTAACTTGCATTAACCCCATATCCACACTCTAATCCCCTTATTTAGTGTGAAAAGCAACACCTAGACCAGCATGATAATCTCAACTTTAGGCTCAATGTCAGTGGCTTGGTAGGGCGCATATACTGACGGGTCCACTTTCAGTACTATTTCTTCGTCATGTCATCTTAGTTATGCTCCTTTAAACATAAAAGAAGAATCTCACGCAACTCCACACACTGAGGTATACAGATTTTGAACTGAAGAGCCCTGGTAACAGATCAGCAGGCCGATATCCTGAGCTAAGGTATTGAGATTGAGAGAGAAAAAGTCGGATCAGTGCATTCCATATCTCTGTTCTGAACATATGGCACATGCATAAAAAATTAACTTTCCAACATAGGTCACACTTCATGTGTAAAAATAGCTTGCCTTACCACTTTCTTGCTTAACGCGTTGCATGTAAGCAATTTACATGTCTTTTAACACCATAAATGTGAAAACAATGACAGAAAGAGGGCAGCCTGGCTCTACAACAGGTGACAGCCTCTCACAGCGGCTCAGTGGCAGGCAGGCTCTGAAATGAGTGACTGGACCCCTGTGGAGTGTTTAGGGAACTCTCTTGGGGGGATTGCTCTCTCTTAGGCTGGATCAGTATTCAGCAGTAATCCTACATTTGGAGTGGCTCATCCACTTTCACACCGACTGCTCTGTCACAGTCTAAGCCAACTCCACTGCTGAAGTCTTGGGCAGTGTCACAGGGCCTACATGCTGGACACATGACCGTGCCCTGAGCCAGTAGCCTACTCAGGCCAGCACAGTCCTCCATCTGTTCAAGTGTATTGCACTTGAATGCATGTAATCCAGCAGTTCTGCTGCTTAACAAGATAAGATAAGATGACCCTTTGTTAGTCCCACGGGTGGAAAATTTGCATAGTCACATGACCAAAAAGTAAAAATCAGAATCAGCATCGGAATCAGAAACCTTTAATGAACCTGAAGGAAATTGCTTACGTTATGACTGCAAAGACCCACAGAGACAAGAACAATATAAAATATAAAGTCTAAATAAATCCAATAAAAATTCTGTAGAAAGAAACTCAATATGAAATACACCATGATATATACACAAACGCTGGGTACAACTACAATAGATAAGAAACTTACAGTTAAGTGAATTACTAACAACACAGATGGTGGTCAGAAGTATGCTATTGCACATAGTAGAGATCAGTTGATTAGATCAGCAAAATTGACATAAGTAATGATATTTACATGGTAAGACAACTGCACATAATAAGATATTGCACATAATGAAATGATTAGCACCCATTTAGAAAACTTCACATGATCCTGCACACAGTAAGACTATTGCACATAATAAGATATTGCACATAATGATAATGTTCACCACCTGATAAGAACATTGCACCATTTTGCACATTAGACTGTTGCACATCATAGCAAAATATTACACATAGTGATACACATAATGAACCCAGTAAGAAATTACACAACAAAGTAGCAACAGGCTGTTGCACAGATTATTGTGTGGGTGTGTGACAGAGAGAGGAGTTCTAGAGTCTGATGGCGGTGGGAAGGAAAGACTTCCTGTGGCGTTCAGTGAAGCACTTTATGCTGGTGAGTCTGTGGCTAATGGTACTTCTCAGTTCTACCACACACTGTGGAGTGGGTGATCAGCATTATCCATGATGGACTAAAGTCTAGACAAAACAAGTACAAACATTCTACTACTAATACTACTACTACAATAAGAAGAAGAAGAAGAAGAAGCAATTCCGTTTTCATATAAGGGTGAATCAAAGGTCAGGAACCAACCAAATATCTGTAAGATGCTTAATGTTGGATTGATCGCATCACCATTATCATTCTGCATTAGATCTCATTACCATTGTGTGTTCGATCAATGAGTAGCATATGTTATAGGTACACCCATTAGTCTGAAGCATAATGGTAATGTTGAGATCATACAACATAACAATATGCAATAATTTCCTTATATTATGGGTTAATCAGTTTCTTCTTCAGCACATGAAGTTCATGCTCAGTTACATTTTAACCAGGAGAACTACTCATTTGAAACTTTTTTCTTTTTTTTTTCCTGATGAACTCCTCAGTTAAGTCTTCACTACATTTTGGTGAATGTGTTGTTGCACGACACACTGTCCAGTGAGTTTGGGAGCAGTTTTTTGTTATTTTTACAGTATTGAATTATTTCTGCTGCTGTGTTTTACACATTGTTAGCATAATGCTAAATTCCATTGGCACCTAAATGGATTTGCCTGTGTTTGCTATCATCAAGGTATCAGTGCTGTTCCTTTGTTCAATGCTTTTAATGCCATCTGTTGATTTGCATGTAAGACCTGATTATCTTACTTTTAATTTTATTTCAGTGAATTCTTCAGTTAATATGTAAACTTAACACAATGGGAGTTGCATGTTAGTTTAAGTATTGTTTGTTTAGTTAAAAGAGTTTTTGAGTTTAGCTATCTCTGTATTTTAATAATCAAGCTAAGCATGTTCTGCACTGGTTCACACCCACACAGTGAAATGAGACAAAAAAAAAATTTTTTTTGGAAGGTTACTGAAATTTTTTGAAACTGTTTGTTGAAATTTTCATTTTTCACAGACATTAAAAAATAACTTTGCAGGGCCTTTAACTTTAAATGTAAGAGATTTAATTCCATGTTGTTTTGGCCTACTAGATTGTTCATCATTAACGACAGCAAGATGTTATTATCTGTCATATTCTGTCAAACTTACCCCTGTCTGCCATAGTTATTTTCCCTGTGCAGTGTGGTTTTTGTTTTGGTTTTAAGTTCCACCCTTGTCCTGCCTCCCTGTTTAGTGGTTCTACCTGTTGTCTGTTTTCCCGCTCTCCTTCTCCAAGTGTTTCCACTTTCCTGTCATGTATATATATACCCTTGTTAGTCAGCCCTGTTTTGTCATGACACTTCCCTGGTTTTCCCTGTGTGTATTTCTCCCGGTACCTTGTATGTTTCCAATTAATCTTCCTTTAGTTACTCGCATCTGCGTCCGCCACAAGTTCTCTCTATCCCGCATTACATTATCAATGGCTTGAGCACCTATCATTAGCATAAAAAGCACATGGTTTGGGGATAGCTGACTTGACTGAAGATGTACACTGTCTCGCACCTTAATGTTGAAGTTACAAGGAGTGTACCAGTCTGGATTGTTTTTTTGAAATGTCTTCCAATACAGGACAGCCAATCAGAATAGATGTTATGTATGTCAGCTCTAAAGAGCCAGAAACAAAAAAAACAGCATTCCAAAAGATAAAGAGAGATTGGACAATGGTCATGCAAAAACAAATTATGGCTGTTTCTAGTACATAAACCCGCACAAAAGTCAGAGAAAGATAATAAAACAGAACAAAATGTTGGATATGGGCCCTTTAAAGCAATGTACATCGATCCCTATTAACCTGACCTTGATTTTCACCTGACCTTATATTAGTGGTTTGACTGATAACATGTCTTCATTTGTGTCATCTCAGTTGCGCTAGGCATTGTGCTGACCAGTGGATGCGCGACATCACGCCACTGCCACACAGAGGAACTACCGGGAGTGAGGATACACTGCTGTGACTCGGACCTGTGCAACAGTGCCTTCTCATGGCACACATCTTCATTACAGGCACTTTGCTCGCTGATGGTCTCTTTCACAGTCGTGTGGCTACAGCTGTGATGTCAACAGATCACATTTGAACTTTTTCTTCAGGAGAGAACAACATTCCTATTGACATGCACTTCCACTTGTGGAATCCATTGGTGGATTGACTCTGGCATCTGTTATATTACAGACAGACTGCTGGCATGCCAAGTCCCAAATTTCTTATTCTGGATAGATAGACCCAACAAACAATTTTTTTGCACAATTAACAGCATGTGTTCCTGTTCTGAACCATCTCTGGTTCTGAGTGAATAATTTATTCTATGTGATTGTCTACTGAAAATGTAGCCTGATGAGTTGCACTTAAAAGCGATAGTCATTTATGTCATTTCGGGGCATTTCTGTTTGGATTTGAGTGGATCAATAAGAAAAGCATTAGTGCACCCATTCTGATAATGATAATTTAGCATTAATTGAGTCATTATTTATCTATTAGCTTAGCTAGTACTTTCAGCAGTGGCACTTCTGGACTATTAAACATGAATTCCTTGTGGGCTCCACACCAAACACCTTCAATCTGTTGAGGTGTCACTGCTGTAGATATAAAAGGATTCTCAATACACTGTAACATTACTTATATAAAGACAAAATAGAATAAATGCAGTTTTGGAGAATTTAGTTTAAACTGAAAACAGGTGTGAAAGGATCAGCCTTATGCTATTCCATTTTAAGGACAGCAGAGTAGTAACTACAAAATACATACTAGCTTGTAGGATACCTTTTCAGAAAAACTTTTTTTTTGACATTCATAGACTGTAAACTGTGTCAACACCAGCAACCATTCATCCACTAATAAAGGCTACATAAATGAACTTTGGACAACATTCTCAGCTTGGCATCTCTTGCCCAAAGGGTTCTTTGACCAGGGCCTGAAGCAAATGCTTGGTTTGTTTGTCGTCTGGCTATGCAGCATTTCATTATTTGTGTTTATGTAATTATTTGTGTTAGCTGTGGAAAAGGATGATGCACGTGCAGTAGCAGGAATTTAAAGTCCTAGGAGAGTTATAAGATAATAATAATAGTAATTATAATAACAATGAGAAGGCAGAGAACACAGTTGATTTAAATGCACCTAATAGTGCATAGTTACTATTAGTAAAGCCCAGATCTATTATATATCAGCAAACAAAATGAACATATACTAACTATGCATCGTTAAAAAAAATATAAATTTATTTTATATTAATCCTGGTGATTCCTGTTACATAAGAACAGTATGCATACTGAAATAGTAATATTTATATAGTGTGCGCACAGTGTTTATGTAATATGAACACTTAAAGTAGTATGCATGCTGAAAAAATAGTATGCATAGTGTATGCATCCTTATGAAAGAAGTATGCTTACTGGAAAAAGAATAATACATGCTTTAAAACTTTTAAATAAAAGCTTTTTAAAAAATAGTAGGCATGCATTAAAACGTAGCAGGCATACTTAAAAAGTAGTAGGCATACTTAAAAAAGTAGTATGGATATTTTAACAATAGTATGCTTAGTTAAAAAGCATTAGACATACACAGTGTGCATACTAAGGAATATGTATACAGTAATACAAGCATGCTTTTAATAGTATCATGCCTAATGTGTGCATACATAACGAAGTAAAAGGCATAATTTAAAAAACTTACATCCATACTGAAAAGCATGGCATGCATACAGTTTGTATACTTTAAAATAAGTATGCATGCTTCAAAAAAGCATGCATTCTTTAAAAATAGTATGCTTACTAAAAACCTATTATGCATTTTTAGTAATACTACACACACTTTTAAAATAGTATGTAAGTGTTAAGAGTAGTATGCATACTGTTTGCATACTTAAGACAGTATGCATGCTTAAAAAGAGTCAAGTCAAATCAGATTTATTTACAGTATATGGTGCTTTTAACAAGTGATGTTATTGCAAAGCAGCTTTACAAAATCTGGGTCCGTTTTTCCAACGTGCAAACCAAGGACACCGGATGGCAAACAAGGATAAAAGAATATCACTGTGGAGACTCATAATATATAAATGGCAGAAGTATACAGACTCAACCACAGATGATTAGTAGAGTCTATAGTTGTTGTAGAATCAGTTAGAGTCTGTAATTAGTATCAGCAGCTTCCACTGCAATTTGTGTGAGTAGTAACAGCTTTGTTCAAAGGATGGGCAATACATGCAAGTCGTTAAACCAGTCTGGAGGACAAAAGAGTCCCCAGTCACAGTCAGTCAGGTCTAGAGTAGAAGTATGCAGGAAGCTCTGACAATGCAACCTCTGGGCATGTAGTATGAATATTTAAAAGGGGTATACATTATTAAAAATACTACATATACAATAAAAGTAGTGTGCATACCAAAAAAAAAAGCATTCCTAAAAATAGGATACATAGATCAAAAGTAGTATGCATTATGATTGCATACTTTAAAAAAGTAGGATGCATGCTTAATAATTGGGGTTTCTATTCACTGTTAAAGAAGTTGTATGCTTTATTTGTCCATACTTTAAAAATGGTATGCATAGTTAAAAAGTTAGCATGCATATTTTAAAAGCACTGTGCATCATGCGTGCAAGAAGAGGTATACATGATTTAAAAACTGTGTGTATATTTTAAAGGTTATGTGCATATTTAAAAAGTAGTAAGCATTCTTCAAAAACAGTAGGCTTGCTTAAAGGCATTATGCATAGCCTACCTAAATAGTAATATGCACATTTTGTAATATGAATTAAAATGTATGTATACTGTCTGCATACTTTAAATAGTAGTATGCACACTTAAAAAAGTAGTATGCATTCTCTGTGCCTTGGGACAAACAATGGAACAAGCTTCAGATGCTGAAACTAAACAAGAGCTGATCCCAGTGTAAAATGTTTGAAAGATGAGAGCAAATGAACCTGCCTCTAATGAAAGAAGACAGAAGGTGGCAGCATTTCTCTCTCTGTAGGTGTAGGTGTCAGGGTCCCACTTAAGAAGAGCACTCAGTAGTGTCTGACAAAGGTTTTTAACCAAATTCTGCTTGATTGATCTGATTAGAAATCGTTTGTTTGTTTGTAGACATAGCCTAACAGTCCTTCATATAGTCTTTTCATGTCATGTCTGCATAATGGTTGGGTGGAAAAGTCAAACATTCGAGGGGTGATTAATTAAGACATTTTGCAGCTGTACCTGGCAGCCATTCTTCAAAACAAAGGCGTATTTCAAAAAAGATCTCTTTGGCTTTGATTAGTTTAAGGCCCAGTCTAGGAGGAAAAGTAGGCAGTTAGAGGCAGAGACCCCCATCCCCCACCCCATCTCTTATGCTCTTCATGACAAGGGGGCCATTTCATCTTTAATCTTACCTCATGATTCATAGAGAAATGAGGCGAGAGAAAGTGCTGAGGCAGCAATCTGACAAGGTAGTGACAGGCCGTATGAAATAGGAAGGCAAACTTGCTTTTTTGGCAAGCCATCAAAGAGCGAAAGAAGCTAACGAGCAGCTATGTGTCTTTCGAAGGATTGTTCCTTAATTATCTAAGACATATTTTCAATAAAACAAACAAAACGAGCGCTGTAATAAAAATAAAGAATCCCGAAGGGCTTTGTAGTTACCAGGCACATTTAAAGGCATGGGCCTCTACTGTGAGCCTATAGCTACAGTGAACTTGCTAACCTAAGGTAGACTACAGACTGCAGCAATTACTGAGCCACAAAGATTTGTACCATACTTACTCCGTGTACTAAAGTTACATTTTGATAGACTTTTCAGGGTTTTCAGATGACACCTTTATTGTTTGCCCTCAAATATACTTGAGAAAAAAAGACTACTTCCAGTTCCATTTCCTTCCTAATGCTTTTCTGTTCTGCTCGTGCAGCACCTGCTGTTCTGCTTTTCAGAACTTCAGCACTTTATTTCAGACCATGAGTCCGAGTGAAAGTGAAGACAGCATCTAAGAAAGTTGGTAACATATCACTGGAGGTCAGTATTTATAAGGCTGCACAACACGTACATAAACTTGTCATGACAAGCAACATTAATCTACATAAAAATTTGAAATGGCTTCAAATTTTTACTAAAACAGACTTTATGACAACAGGCTGTTGCTGAAGCCTTTATAAATGTATGTGTAAGCTTTTGTTAGTTGTCATGAAATGTTTATGTAAGTGGCATACAAAAATGTATAAATGAAGAATTTAGTGAAGTGTTTTGTAATGAGTAGCACTGCACTTCTATAGAACTGGATGACACGACTTCAGTCATAGAGGTATCACACACACACACACACACACACACACACACACACTCGCACAGACACACACACACACACACACACACTCACAAAGGCATGCACACACGCACACATACTTGCACGCATGTACACATGCACACAGAGACACACACACGCATACATACACGTACACACATGCACGCACTACACAGAGACACGCACACACACATACACACAGACACACACACACACATACACATACACACATGCACACGCTACACAGAGACACACACACAAATACACACACACACACATACACATACACACTTGCACGTACTACACAGAGACACACACACACACACACACATACACACAGACACACACACACACACACACACACATACACACAGACACATGCATGCATGAACACATGCATGCACACACACAAGCACACACACACGCATGTACACATGCGCACACACACACACACACACACATACACATGTACACACATGCACGCACACACACAGAGACACACACACACACACGCACACACACAACCACAATGCATGGAGTAAACACTCTCTAATGGCAGATCATATGGAGGTGGTTCATTCCACTAAACAGCAATCATGTGCTTCCTGCTCCAGCATTCAGCGAAGATGCCTCTGACTCATTCTGCTAACAAGGGAGATGGCATGTATGCATATACAGTAGGCAATTTGAGGTGGGGTGAAGGAGGATGTTTACATTGTTGATTGTGCCTTGCTCATACAAATCACTGAAAGTGGCTTGAAGATTTTAAAGGGTCATTGTCCAATGTTTCATGAATGATTCCAGTTGTGTCATTTATTCCCTTGCAACTCTAATTTTTTCACTTTTCAACACTTAATTAAAGAAAAACATTCAAACATTCAAAATGTGTTAACCCATCTCTCCATGTTTTTGCAATTTTTAATGATTCATTTTAGTCTATCATTTGAGTAACAGGGCTGTATTTTTTTCGACCTTGTCAGTCAATAATACAATATCATTAAAAAAGAGAGAACATTTCTGGTAACAGGTTTGGCTGAATGTTGAGGGACGCAACTATAATTTTAGTTCAATTAACTTATAACTGAAATTCAGTTTCGACTTTACTTTTATGTGAACTAAAATAGATCATTCATGAAATGAGGTGTTAATTGGGTTCCAATATCAATGCAAAAAAAATTAAGTAATTTCAAGGTAAAGTGTCCCTAAATTGTGCCTCACTAAAAAAGCAGGGCAGGCTGAAACAATCTTCATAACATTACTGTGAGTGGATTGCTGGCGGCTGAATAAAGCAAAGCGGCCCCTTATAGTCATAAGCAGCCACCAACGGGGGGCACCCAGGGAGCAGTGTGTGGGGACAGTACCTTGCTCAAGGTTACCCCTTTGAGGCCACTAGCAGTCATGGGACTTGAACCCACAACCTTCTATGTGCAAGGGCAACTTCCTAACCACTAGCTGCCCGGTGAACAAGTGAATATAGAAATGTGTTGGGTTTTGTGGTGTCACAAAAAGAGCACATTCATATTATTACTGTTTCCATATGTTACTGTGTAAACTCAGGTGTGTTTTGAAACTTTAACAATCTTCATCAGCTTCCTCAGCAAAACAGACTTCATGAGAAAGCCTTGCTTTTTCATCATATGGGCCCTTTAATTTACCACGGAATGGTTTTGTACATAGAATGTGTTTATATGCATTTGTATATGTGTGCATTCAGCTGCATGGAACTGCACAGATTATGATACACTGAGGTAAGGTCAGTCCTTTAGCTCACACACAGGGATGGTTGAGTCACAACACAAGGAAGATGGTGGAAGATTATTGGCTCCCGAGGGCACACACACACACACACACACACACACACACATGCACAGGAGCTGTCAGAGTCCATCAGTCTTTGAACATGTATCAAGACGGATCTCTTTTCTCTATTCTATTTTCTGTCTCACTTATTTTGAGAGCCTCGTAAAAATTTCAGTGCTGATCTGTACTTTTTCTTCCTTGATCCTATTTAAACCTTTCCTCTGTCTTGGCTGTTGACTCTTGGCTGTTGACTCTCGAGTGTTCTCAGTTTCAGAGTTCAGAGTCATTTTGAAAAGAGAAGGGAATGTATGGTAAGCAAAATATATACACTGGTGATAATATCTGTACGTTTTATACGCACACAGCATATGACTATTAGAATTTGATTTATTAACTGAGAAAATAAAGTTTGCTGCAGTTCTGTTGTAATGTGAACACAGCTGTACAGCAAATGTACTGGTTACTGCTGACCTGTGGTTGACTTTCTAATGACTATTCCCTGTGAATGAAAGTCCAAATATACTAAGGACCAGTATAGACGGGCTCTAGGAAATGGACTTCTGAGGTCATGTGTCATTTTGTAGTTGGTGACACGCCTAAATAATAACTGTGGTTTTCTTGATGGATAGAACTGAACAATGTTTTCCAGCAAAAATGAACTTCCATTTTTTCCTACGTACATTTTCCACTGAAACTCAATGTCACTGGGTCTTCTGGATTACCCATTAAAAGGCAAACTACAAAATGATGTCACATGCTCAGAGGTCTATTGATCAATATATGCTCTGCCCACAAATGTGGTCATTCTCATCAACTGGCATAGCAAAAGGCTATGGAGAGCACTGGCAAAGCCTCCATTCAGCCTTGATTTAAAAACAATTTTGATTTAAAAACATAGAGTATTCAGAAATCACAATGGTTATGTTGAATCTCTCACCACATGCTTTTTCATAACCTGACGTCATGTCACGTCCATTGTTGCCAAATATTCAAAATTTTCAGGTTAGCCAAATTATAATTTCAGAATTAGAAAACTTTATTAATCCCAGAGAAAACTGCTAATGTTACAACTGTACAGACACACAGAGACAAGAACAATATGAAATATAAAGTCTAAATAAATCCAATAAAAAAATCTGCAGAAAAAACTCAATATGAAATACAATATGCTATATACACAAATGCTGGGTATAAATACTATAGATAAGTAACTTACAGTTAAGTGAATTACTAACGACACAGATGATAGTTAGGAGTAAGTTACTGCATGTAGTAGAGATCAGTAGTATATAAGTAATATTGACATCAGTAGTGATATTCACATGGTAAGACTGCTGCACATAATAATAATACAATATTGCACATAATGAAATGATTTAGCACCCATTTAGAAAACTTCACATACTGCATGTGGCAAGACTATTGCACGTAATAAAATACTGCACATAATGATAGTGTTCAGCACCTGATAAGAGCATTGCACAATATTGCACATGGTAGACTAACGTCAACATTAGACTTTCAGTTTAAAATAATATTCTGCTGCTATAGCTTAATACAAACCATCCAGATTGAATAAGACTGTAAACATGCATTTTCATTCTTGGTACATTATGCATGAAAGACTAGTGATAATTTATTGACTCTCTTAATGACCATTTATCTGTTGGGTGGAACCTCCCCACCACAACACAGAAACTATTTTTAAAAAGGGTATTATATTCCCCTCAGAGTCTGATCATTGACTACCACTGGCGCATACCATGCTGCTGAGCTGTATGATTCATTGACTGAACACAAACTGCTTTACAGTTAATGTTGCATTTCAGAGAGACTGTTAAGACAAAGGATCGGGCAGAAGTCAGGCTTCCATTCTGTTTAGTAATCCGGATCTCTGTATTGGGTTACTCAGTCGAGACGCCGGGATCCGTACAATACACCAGGCCCCTCTCCTGCATTCCATACAGCCATTATACATGACTGCACCAACCACAGTGCCTGCATGAGCTATACAGTGGTTAACCACATACAGTATGTGCAAGTGTGTAATGTATTCAGTAACTGAAGGCTTGTTATAAATGAGCATTGAAAAATGTCATGTCAGTCAGGCCCAGCCTCCATTATGTTTAATGATTACTATTATAAAATGGCTCTGTTATTTAGCTTACCACTGCACAGTGTATTGTGAAATAAGCCCTTGAGATGATAAGTTACTTATTGTGGTAATAGAAAAGCACAGGGTGAGCAGATATGTGGGAAAAAATTGCTTACAGCGATGAAATCTCTCTATCAACATGGATTCTGGTAATAGAAGGTTAGATATTTGCTCTTTTGAATTTTCATGAAGGGACAAACCCATCATTTGGAGATTAAAACTTGTAGAATAAGACGCAGAAAACATGTTCCCGTTCTTGTTTATAAGAAAACGGCACATTCTGTAAGCTACTGGCAAAGTTCTGGACCAAAATCACCGGACACCGTGAGCAACCACATCCTCCGTTCCATCACTGAAATATACATACAGACCACAGCCAGAACTACCACAGCATCAAGGGTTCAGGGAAACTCTGCTTGAGGTTAACACCACATTCGTCACAGTGCACTCTTTAAAAGGAAGGTGCTTAAAGGGGTGGTTTCAGAGCTCTGTCATAGAAGAACCACTTTTGGTTCTTTAAAGCAGTGAGCAGTGGTTCTTAAATCGATCTTTAGGGACCCCCAGATGGTCCACAACCTACATTTTTCTTTTGTTATATTTTTTGCTAGAGGTCCACCTATTCTATTCTAATTCCATAACTAATTTTTACATGAACATTTTCCAACATTATCCTTCAGAATTAAATAGATGTTATGTTACTGTATCTCATATCTATATATATATATATATATTAGGGGTGGGACTCTATTAAAAAATTAATCAAATTAATTAGAGGTTTTGTAATTAATTAATCTTGATTAATCGCATTTAATCGCACAAGAAAATTTGCCCCAAAGCGCAAA
>JBBPCZ010000042.1:6507372-6523693 GCA_037974445.1 Brycinus macrolepidotus | reverse complement strand
AGGATACATTTCACTGTGTGTTGTACTTGTATGACTATGCATGTGACAAATAAAGAATCTTGAATCTCTTGAATCTCAGTTATGTGCTCATTAGGGTGCAGCACTTCTCCAAAGTGTGTTGTTAAGCTTAGGGGTAGTTCCTCAAGGGTCCCTTTCCATGAGTGGCATTTTCCATGAGAGACCTTTAGCACAGATTTTGCAACCACTCACCAAGTCCTTGGATTCCCCCCGTCATATCACAGAAATCAGAGCATAATTCAATTGCGGTTCAGAGTGAAATGTCATGCCAGCGTGCCACAGCTTGTGAGTGACTGTCTTGGTAAATCTGGAGTGTAAATGGGAAGTGGAAGTGCTGCCTTCAGCACCATTTTCACCCACGGGCCAGGAGTGACACAGCAACTCCATTGACATCTCATCCACCTCCGTAGGGATGACTACTCATCTTATTTATAGGCCTTCCCTTCAGAGTTGTGGAAATGTCAAAATAGCATGTGAGTCGACAACAAAATACGATTTCAGTTCGAGATTGCATCGTCTTCCACTTTCATAACGGCCCGCTTGACGTAAGTAGGAGCAAAGGACAATAGGATAGAGGACAACCTTCTGGGTTATGTGGGAGATTTTTAGTGTTCTTGCCTGTGTTTAAAAAAAGCAATGGTGACTGTGTGCGCACCAGTCATGTATCTGCATTTAAACCTCATTTAATTTAATCAAACTGTGTCACGGCCACTACGGCCTCCGAACACAGCAACTCCCAGAGTCTCAAGCTGGAAGTCACACTTTCCACTCCTGCTTCCAGGACAACCCACTCTAACTCACTTTTTTGTACTTTTCGCCTGCTTTTGCATTTTAATAATAAAACTTTCCATATTCTTTTTTTATCCTCTTTCATCTGCGCTGCATTCCCCAAGCCTGAAAAATGATTGTCACCCTCACTGTGAAAAGTGGAACTGGGCAGAAATTGATTTGAAGTGTTTTTGAGGTTATAAGTTATAAACGTTTTGCTTTGCATTGATCTGCACTACAATGTGGGTTCAGTCTATTTATGTGAATTAATTTTTTTTTAAATTAATAAATAGAGTTGAGTTAACCCAGTTCAACTGCTTGGTACTGCAGAAAGTTCTATTCATTGATTTTTATTTATTTAATTTTTGGTTGAAGAGAAATTGTTTTTATAGTATAGCACTAACTGATTATTCTAAATTCACTGTATTGTAAAAAAGTTCCAATTTACAAAACAAAAAGCTTTCACATCACTGTTAGATAAACCAATTTAAGCATGTTAACAGGTCTGCACTGGGATGCATCTTTTTTTACAGACAAATAATTTTAAAACAACTTTTTCCCCCACCAGATCCGCAAGTGTTTGAAATGCTCTCATTTACAAAATAAGCACAAAGTTCCTCAGTGTTTTAACTGAACTCAAGTATTTTGACCAACCCTGCTGCATTGTGGTACAACTTTAAAAATAAATAAACAAATAAATAAAACTTAATATAACTCTTCACTGCACAGATCACGAGCTGTTTGTATTTTTCCCCAAAGTATTTCGACAGTAAAAAGTAACCATATATGTTTTAAGTGTGGTGCCTGTATATTTTTACCAGACTTAAACACTTGGCCTGGCATCTGGGAGGAAAAGGAGGTTCTTTGACTACAGTACACCAGTGTTATTTTGTTCCATTCTTCGGTGAAAATAATGACGTGTGACGCCTGGAGAATTTATGTGTTGAAAGAGTTGTTAGAGGAGGAAAACATGGCACACTAGTGCACTCTCAGTGTTCAAATTGCTCTAGCTGTGAGAACCATTTTTCCTTCACTCCTGGAAATACGGGCTTTGAATCTCCAGCCTTAATTTCAGATATGCTGCTCATAAGTAATCTCTGTCTACAGTTTTGAAACAAGGATGAAATAGCTGACTGTAAAGGTCATACAGTTTCTTTTGTATCACACGTAATGCTAACTAAATACACAGCATTGTGCAAAGGCCGTTCTGTATAAGGAATGGGAAAATGTGTCAAATATAGTGTATATTTGTTAATAAATACATAGATTTATTTGTTCATGAATATTTTAAAATGCTGTATATCCATTTGATACAATTTTGAATATAAAGTTTTGAAAAGAGTAAGAGCAGGCAGATATTTTTATTTCTTTAATGATAGTGATATTAATCATAATGTAATGAGTAAAATCCACTCCCAACAATGGATATCATGAAAGAATAGAAAATGTAATGAATATTGGAATGAAACCCTTCTGAACAGACAAAATGCCCTGTTTTCAAGTGAGAGTTTGTTAGTTTAACTGTTTCCAAACCTTTCCTAAAAGAAGCCCAGCATTTACAGTTACTATCCAAAACCCGGTTCTGCTAATCAGCCCTTCAATGGCTGGAGAACAAGTCAGGGATCAAACCTCTGTTCTTCTAACCAACTTTAAACAGCAACTTTACACGCACATACTTCTAATGTTACGTTGAGTGTTGTAACGTCAAAACCACATTCACTGCTGAGATAAAGAGTTTTAAACTATATTCTTGGCTGCTTAAGACTTTGTCACATTTCTGTATGTGGGAAAATACCTTCAGTAGTTACAATAGAGACCAACTGAGTCACCACACATTCCACTCTCAACGACAAAATCCACCAGGGATAAAATGGGTTTAAAATCTTTGACGAAATGGAGAAAAACAAGACTCTCTTAACAAACTGAATTAATGAGGCGGGCTAGTTGTGCATGCCAGTGTGTGCAGGTAATGTTCATAAGCACAGAAAGCAGCCTGGCTCGTCAAGTTGTTTTCAGCTTCTCACGCAGTGACAGCTTGCCATATGGTAGGAAGACTGGGGAATGAATTATGCCAGATAGAATAATGCAAGACACTAAAAGACATTTCTCTCTGCGCTGCTTATCTCTGCTCTTGAAGAGACACAGTTTATTATGGTGAAATCAGTTGGAGAGATTTGGCCTGCATTTCTAACGGTGCTCACTCTGGGTAAAATGGACGAGTGTGTGTCTATACTATAGAGTCTTGGAATAAAACAAAGGTACACTGAAAATTACACTTCTAAATCTTCAAACGTGACATCATTTGTTAATATTAATATATCAATATTAATATTTACATCAAAATGAGCAAAAAAGTTTGAATTTAGTTTAAATGTCAGTACACTGTGCAAAAGTCCTCGGCATCTGTGAAAATGATATGCAAAATCCGGTCAGGAAGCACTGAATAAACACAGCATAAACAATAAAACCACACATTGTGATTTGATGTATATGAGTGTGTTAGTGTAACCAGCAGTCCTTTAAATGAAATCAGATGTTGCTGATTAAATGTAATGCACCAACTGGAGTTCACCGAGAAGTCAGGTACCAAACCTGTATTCTTTTAAGATATTCTTTTAAGGTTTGTTACTTTGTACCGTATTTGTCCATCCACTTTCTGAAGTTCTTATCACCACTGCATCACAGGGCAGACACACAGACCACCACCTTAACACCTAGGGGCAATTTAGTATCTCCAATTTGCCTGACAGGCATGTCTTTGGGCTGTGGGAAGAAACCCACACAGACACAGGGGGAACATACAAAGTCATCAATCAAACCCAGGACCTTCTGGCTGTGAGGTCACCCACTGCACCGTATTTGTGTTTATTTGTATTCTTTTTAATGCAATATAGTGCACAGTTCATTAAAACTTCTATTAGTAAGTTACGTTCTGTAGCTCGTTAGTTAAGTTCTGGCAAATTTATGTAATTTATGTAAGTTCAATGTGTAAACGGTCAGTGGTCAGTCAGCCTCTTCTTAAGTTATATTTTTACTGTTATTATTCTATTTATAGCCAAAAAAGGTGCCGCTTCTCATCCAAGCTCGTGCGGAATTTTGGAACCATTCCAACGTCAAAATGTCTGTTAATATGCGTAGTTTGTAAATAAGATGCTTCGATATAACTTGGTTAATTGGGGTTGAATATTGATCATTTAAAAAGTGGTCGAGATACCTCTGTAATGTCTGGGGAGAGAGAGAGAGAATGGTCAAGTCACCTTTAAAATGTGTGTCGGAGAAAGAGTCTGTGATATCGCAGATAAGGGGGCCAGGAACGGACAAAAAGCCAAAAAAAAAACACTCGTGAAGAAACAAACGCGGAGCTAAACACACAGCACACTCAGAAACGGACTTCAAGACAAAGCTCAGGTCAGATATATAAAAAAAGACATGTGTCACTTTTTGTTGTGGTTTAAATAATCAGCCTGTGAATGCTGCTACGCCTTGAGGCGGCCTTACCCTTAAATGGCTTGGTAAGAGCTGGTGAATTCCTGCCCCAATGACGCAATGCTAAAGCCAGCAACATATTTGATGTCAAGATAAGTAGTTTTAAACTTGGCTGCATAAGATTTTTGCACAGTGCTGTATATAAAGTATTTAGATATTTTTGTAAAATGTTTGTTGGTGAAATTGTAGATCCTATAAACTCCAGCATTCATTTATTCTTGACTCATTCACCACAAATTCCAATAAACATACACATTCAACGCACGCTCCAAATTATTTCCTTGTGAAATTGTACCCAACGTTCAGTCAGTCACTATATGCTGACCTCAGATATTTGAACAAATTTACCGTTATTAAACAACACTCCAGCAAAACATACAGTATAGGTTGTTACACAGTTGATACCACTCACCATTGATTCAGATCTTTTTCTGTGTTATCACTCACATTTCATGATTAATCAATTATGGTCGGACGTTGGAGATGGAAAGATGGCGATAAAAGTCTCAGAAAGAGCCAGTCGGCAAAATTTAGGTGCAGGTGCAGCATTTTTCTGGTTTTTAGGGGTGACTTTCTTCTTCACCTCGGGGGAATTTCTGGCAAAGCCACAACCACTCGGTCTGCACCTCTGATCATTTATCACAGGGCAAAAATTCATTTGAACACAGCAGAGAGGAAGAGAGAGAGAGAGGAGGAGAGAGAAAGAAATATAAAGAAAGATAGAGGACCAAACCAATTCACACTGCCTACAGCATTTCTGAGGAAAAAAAAAACTCTGTGGCACCGCACTTTATCTCCAGAGGAAATAACAGACGCTGTTGGAGAAAGTGCAGAATCTTTATTCTCCAAAGGGCACCCCAGTTTATTCTCACTACCTTTTTTTCCCCTTAGGCAGCACACATGCTTTTCCAGATGCAAGCACATCACAAGAAAACACCAAGAAATTGTCATGTTTTTTTTTTCTAGTCTTTTAAATGGGATATTTTTCATGGTCACTGCAGAAATCTGTACATCTTTTATTTAAACCTAAAAACAGCCGATACCTTTGTGGGTTCAGAAAGCTCTCAAATGCTGAGACAACTGAATGAAAATAGCAGGGAGAGAAACACTTGTAATGTTATAGCTGTATCCTATTGCATTTGTCCTTCATAAACCCCATTAGCGAAGACTTGGAAAAAGGCATTCGGGTAGTTCACATTTCTCTGTTTAGTTTTTTATCTTGATCATCTGTGTGATGTCTTATTTTCACTGTAAAAAACACTAGAAAAAAGTTTGATCATATTTCTGTATGTGAGTATTATGGAGTGAACATTTGTTCAACAAACTTTTCAAATTTTGTCAAATTTTACTGAGTATAGATTCACAAAAGACTATCATTTATCCATGTTTTTTTTTTTTATTATTTAATGTTCTAAAGGCATTGTTGATAAAAGAAATTATACATTATAAATTTCCTGAATACAACATTAGCCTTTCCAGGTTTGAAAAATTTAAAACTGCCAGTAAAGATTTTTTAAGGATTGTATACTTCTAAGAAAGAAAGAAGGATGGAGACCCAGAAGCATGAATGGAAAGAAAGAAAGAAAGAAGAACAGATGGATGGATTTATTAAGTGAATATGGATGGATGGATTTTACTGGTCCCCAAGGTGTAAACTTAACTTAAAAAGAAAGAAAGAAAGAAAGAAGGAAAGAAAGAAAGGAAGAAAGAAAGAAAAAACATTAATAAATAGCTAGATAGAGAGGTAGACATTTGGATGGATGGATGGATGGATGGATGGGTGGATGGGTGGATGGATAGATTGATGGATGGATGACTGGGCAGACAGAAGGGTGGACGGTCAGACAGACAGACAGACAGAGGGACTTTAGTTCCAACAAAAGTAAGAGAGAAAAAAAGAAAGAAAGAAAGAAAGAAAGATATTAATAAAAAGCTAGAGAGGTAGACAAATTGATGGATGGATGGATGGATGACTGGGCAGATGGAAGCATGGACGGCCAGACAGACAGATAGACAGAGGGACTTTAGTTCCAATAAAATTAAGAGAGAAAAAAAATCAGAATCAGAATCAGAATCAGAATCGCGTTTATTGGCCAAGTATGCGAGCGAACATATTCAAGGAATTTGATTCCGGTCGATGGTGTCTCTCAAGCACAACAGTATAAAACAACAACAATAATATGTAACGACACAATGAACAATATACTAAACAATATACTGAACATCTAATATACAGTAATATACAATCTACAATATGAATATGAAATATAGATTTATATTTATAAATATAAAGATAAATATTAATATGTATATAAGTATTATTTGTACATATATGTTTATACTATATATATATATATATATAAAGTGTATGAACACTTTACAATACAATATGATAAACAATCTAAATCTTATATACAGAAAATACAAAGAAATACAGGATGTATCCCACAGAGTGTACATAAAGTGCAGCTGCAGAACTGTAGGTGTGAAGCAGTGTGACAGTTCAGCTGTTTAGGAGGGAGATGGCGAGGGGAAAGAAACTGTCCCTGTGTCGGCTGGTCCTAGTCTTCAGGCTTCTATAGTCAGGTCAAAGAGTCTGTGTCCAGGGTGTGAGAGATCTGTAATGATTTTCCCTGCCCATTTCCTGGTTCTTGAGAGGTACAGGTTCTGGATGGAGGGCAGGGGGGCACAGATGATAATTTCTGCTGTCCGTACAGAAAGAAAGAAAGAAAGAAAGAAAGAAAGAAAGAAAGACAGAAAGAAAGAAAGATATGAATTAAAAGCTAGATAGGTGGACAAATGAAAGGAAGGATGGGCGGCCAGACAGACAGACAGAGAGACTTTAGTTCCAATAACCGTAAATAAGAAAGAAAGAAAGAAAGAAAGAAATGTCATATCTCTATCACTGTTTAAACCTGAGGCTCATCCTGTGGCAGTATGTCTTGATGCACTCTTATCACTGGGCCAGCAGAGAACTTTGAAACACCACTGAATCCCAGTCACCCGTGTGAGAGTGATCAGTGTATGCAGTGATAGAAGGTGAGGGGCCTGGTCTCTTGGCCTGATGGTGCTGACCTGATTCTGACCCACTCTCGGGTGAAGTTCGTCTGACTGTGCTCTCTCTAAGGTATTACAAAATGGCAGAATCGCAAAGGGGTCCTCCGAAGGAGCCTGTGAGGAACGACAGACTGGAAAGTCATGTCGAGCCTGTAAGGCTGGGACGCCTTTAAACAAATCGTGTGAGGAGACAGTAAACTCAGGACTGTGGCACTGCTTATCAGGCTTATCAAGCAGCAATTAAATCTTAGACAAAGCAAAATATTAACCTCTTAAACTCTAACAGCGATGAACACACACCTCAAGTCGTCATTACGTCTTTGTTTGACAGTGGTTATCAATTCATTTATAGTAGTTACACCACAAGAAGTCTTCAAATAAATCAAAAGAAGCCCAAAGTTCATCACCTACCTGTCACAGGTATCATCGCCGACAACAAAAGCATGTTATAATTTGATATTTATGTCTCACCCATTGCTCACGGAAAGAGTCCCCCTGAAAGTGCATATTCTAAAATCTCAGTGATTTTTGCATTTGTTAAAAGTTAAAAACATACATTAAAATCTGATGAAAGTCTATCATGTACACTGATTTTCTTATTTTGCTTATTTTGCTGCAAAATTAAAATTGTCATCACGTTTCTTATTTCTTGACACTGGAACAAGTGGAAAAGGCTGAACCTGTTGATACAGATTCTAAATTGAATCTAAACGTTATCCTTCACTATTCTGTAATCAGAGAAATAAATGTTACATTTTAATAGCCTATCAAAAGAATAACAATAACCTTAAAACTACTATTGAAAAAACAACTTTCAAACAATCAAACCAGTGTGAATATACAGCACAGTATATTAGTTGATTAAGCTATTTGTTATTCATTTGGGTATTTTTTGGGAGGGGCGGGGGTTGCATGGATATAATTCGTTATATATAAGTATGTAAATAATCATGTGATTACATTTAAATAGTAGTCTTAATGACTCAGCTTCTAATTGTTGAGTTTAAAAAAACAGCGGATGTGTGTAATGTGGGTAAAGAACCAAATGAAAGAAATAGAATCACTGAAGTCAGTCTTAACTGAAGTGAGTCTTAGCTGCATTTTCATGTGTGAACTCGTTCATATAGTGACGTGAGTGTAGTCCAGTCAGTTTTTCCTCATTTGTGCTCTGCCTACTTAAAGGCAGCTCGTTCGCTCCAGACTTGGCTCCAATATCTTTGAGCCAGGTGGCTTTCTGAACACCCGTTCCATATGGCAGCCTTTTGTTTACCCCTCACGCTCTCTCTCTCTCTCTCTCTCTCTCTGTCTCTCTCTCTCTTTCTGTTTCTTTCTTCTGTCTCTTCTTCTGTCTATCTATCTACTCTTGTTCTCTCTCCTTCACCTTCTCTCTGTTTATACACTCCCTTTCTTTTTCTGTCTTCCACTCTTTCTCCGTGTTGTTATACTCTCTTTTGTGCATCACTCTTTCTGTTTGCTCGTTTCTCGGTCAATCTATTCTCTCTCTCTCTCTTTCTTCTCTCTATCTAATCTTGTTCTTTCTCCTTCGCGTTCGCTCTCTTTATAGATTCCCTCTCTTTCTTTTTCTGTCTTCCACTCTTTCTCTGTGGTTTTATACACTCTCTTTGTCTTTCACTCTTTCTGTTTGCTCTTTTCTCTGTCTGTCTACTCTCTCTCTCTCTCTCTCTCTCTGTCTTTCTCTCTCTTGACGTCCTGAGAAAGTCCTGGCTGCTGACAGCTATTTGAGCAGAAGCAGACTGTTGTTGTGAATGTATAGTGTGTGTGTGTGTGTGAGAGAGAGAGAGAGAGAGAGAGAGAGAGAGAGAAAGATAGAGAGAGACAGAGAGAGACAGAGGGAGAGAGAGGGAGAGAGATGTTAATGAAAAGCAGATGTGCCATCAAGAGTTTGCGGTCAGAGCTGGACCCTGTGGTTTTATGTGGATATGTGTATGTGTGTGTATGTGTGTGTGTGTGTGTGTGTCAGTGCACAAGGAGCACTCGTGTGTATTTTCGAGTTTGCACCCCTCTTGTCTCCTCACCGCTGGTTGCTCTCCGTCTCTCAGCGTCTGATAGAGCAGCAGTGAAATAACATGCACGCTGCTCGGAGCTGCTGGCCCGCGGAGTTCACAGGGAGTTGACCATCTGGATGAGGTGACGGAGATGCAAACATGGAGAGTGTGTGCCAGCTATCCGGGGCTGCGTAGAAGTCAGCCACACTTCACTCCGTCATTACACACACTCATTACGCTCTACTGCCCTGTAGCAAACGCTGCGCTGCTTGGCCCCCTAAAACGTACTGGAGTTTTCAGAACTGTTCTATAGTCAAACCTGATTTCATCCCTCTTGTAACAAAAAAGTTGATTTTTGGGAGAGTTTCTGTTGTCAATTGTCAATTGTTCAGTTGTCAAGTAATACACACAGTTGATGTTTTTTCTGGTGTCTGCTAGAGGTGGATTGAGGTCTCAGTGTTCTAAAATGAGCGAGTATTGCATAAACTCCTTCTATACAACCTACACAATGGGTTCTTTGAGTGATGCCATAGAAAAACCATTTTAATTCCCTAAAGAACAATTTTTCTAAATGAGATGTGCAACTGTGGAGAATCTTTTAAAGGTATGAAGACCTTTACATACCTTCCATAGGTGTAATCCATCAATGTAAAGGCTCCTCTAAGAACTTTTACAGTATATGAAAGTTCCTTACTTTAAAAACGTTTTTCACAATCACTCAGACTTCTCCTTTACAAAAAAATGATCTTTTAAGAACCCTCTGCTGAAAGGTTATTTAGGGAATTTCATTAGTTGAAAAATGTGGGCATCGATCGATAGAAATATAGATTATTTCCCTTGAAGGCAGAAGACTGTAAAATACAATAGAATTATTCCACTATTTGTCCATTCTTCGTTAATATATTCATACAGCGCTAAGGGCAGAAGCTGTTTTGCATCAGAAGAAATGAAACTACTTGGTTTTTATGACAAATTATTAGATAAATTTGTACTTTTAAGTGATTTTTTTTTGTTCAAAAGCTTCCCATCACTTTCTCATAGAAACCTCAAGGAAACAAAAGACAATTTTAAAATAGTGACCTCTCTGTTGAGACAGTGTGTGTGTGTGTGTGCAAAATCGGTTTGCGTGTGTGTGCACGTCCAGTGAAAAACAGGTTTAATGAGCTGTGCACTGGAGGGCATTCCCTTGAAGTAGAAGGAAGTGTAGAGATTTATGGTGGGGGCTGATTGCCCCTCTCTTTCCTCCATGGTGGCTGACCAGCAGAAAGGGGGGGGGCAGTGAGAAGTACTAAATCACGGCCCCCAAGCCCCTGCACTTGGCGTTGATCCCTGAGAGCTCAGTCAGAAAGCCATATCTCAATTTGTCTGTTGTGAACATGCTGCCCTGTGGCCACGGCAGAGCTTCGCTTTATCACCTGCTGGACACTCGGCTTTGACAAAACCCCAGCTCTCTGTGTTTTATCATAGCGCTGCAAAACATTAAAACTGGAGTTGTGATAGACTTCCAAAATTTCTACTCACATTGTGCAGAGAAAAGCATAACACTACACAGTATTTTCAACTGCATGGAAGTAGAAACAGTACAAAACTGGTACAAGGTCCTGACTGGTCAATACTGAAATATGGATAAGCTCCTGGACAAATGGTGCTGAAATTGGTGCTCATGCTATGTTTATGGATTCTAACTTAACTGGCATTTTCAAATGGTTCTTCAATGGGAGAGATGGGAGCGGTGCTTTGCGCATCACCACCACACGTGTTGATCGCTCTTCCCTCATTATACAGCTTTGGAAAAAAATAAGAGACCACTGCAATTTATTTTTAAATCAGCATCTCTATGATTATGACAACCATTCCATGCCAGTGTCTGTTAAATTCCTCCACAAGCACCTCATTCTGCTTTATGAGGTAGTGATTAGGTGATCGCCTGAATCAAATCTTATTTAATGAGGAAAAGTATAAAAACACTGCTGTAATCAACACTCTCCTCTTTCTGTAAGCACTGCATCATTTCTCTTATTTTGATGGATTGTCTTTTCTTTTAAAATTATGCTTTAAAGAACAATATTTTTATTTGGAAATTAGGAGAAATATTGTCAACAGTTCTTTAAAACTAAGGCAAAGCTGTTCAGTTCAATACTCGCACCTATAAAAGATAAAACCTGAGAAACTGAATGTTTTTGCAGTGGTCTCTTATTTTTTTCCGGAGCTGTATATACAGAAACTCAGGAAACAGTTTTTTCTTCAAAAAAGTGATGAAATAAATATCTGTCGAATCTTTTAACATCTTTTTTGGTATGGATAAGCAGTATTAGTATTGATAGTGGTATTAGTAAAATCCTAATGATACTCATCTCTGCCTGGATGAGAGAAATGACTAAAATGACTGAGAGAAAGAATAAATTATTACTCCCTGCATTTCAAAGGTAGAGTTCATTAGATGACACTAATGAGACAATATTTGAGCTGCTGCAAGTTTGGTCAGATTCAGAAGAAGAGCAAGTCAACATCAAGTTCCAAAACTGTCATTGTGAACAATTAGACTAAAACTAGGTGGAAATGATCGAAATACAGTACTACAAATATGATGGGCTATAAAATGTGATTCTCAAGTTACTCTGGCATGTAAAAAACTGAGCTGAAATATAACACAAATGGCCGAGAAACTGTTAGTATATTAAAACATTCAGCACAAGGGTTGGGGTTACTTTCATTTCTTTATTTGCAGAGCTGTTATATAAAAGCAATCGAACACTCAAGGTCAGGTGTTATCTATCTGAGATTACTTAACAACTTGACACAGTGTTCGCAAGTGTTTGGTGCAGTTTGTGAGATGCTGATTATTTCCATATCTTAAAATTATTAATTTTTGGTAATAATTCTCTGTTGGTTATCATTTTGTGTTTTTAAAAAAACATATTATTCCGATACTCGATTATGTAATTTTGTGGATTATCAAGGGTCAAAGTTAATATGAAACTGGTTGTCTACCTTCTCCATTTCTCCCCCTCACTGCCCCCCACAGTGTGTGCGATAACAGAAAGTTGACCTCAGGGTCACTTGTGGTTCCTGAGCCCTGCTGTGGATTGTGAACATCAACTGAGCAAATTCTTCTCTAATTGCATGCACATTCGAAAGGAATAGTGTTTTTATGTTGGCAATATATTTATACCATTTGGAGACACTGTGCCTTTTATATTATCTTTGGGCTTCTTATCCGCCAGCATCTTGTTCAAGATTTACGTTCCTCCTTAAATGAGTCACGTTATGCATACATGGAATATGACTGTTGAACCATTTAAGGTGGAATGGAAAACTTGAATGAGAAACTGGCAAAAAAGGAGCCAGAATGTAACTGTTGTGCCATTTAAGGTGGATCAGAAAATTTGAATAAAAAACAAGAGAATAAGGAGCCAGAATGAAACTGCTGCACTTGTGTAAGGTGTATTACCCTAGGCTCCTCATTCATTTTTCAATACAGATCACTAACTTTGTCTCTAGCTTCTAGAATATGATTGCAAAAGATCGGTGTTTACATTTGGGCGCCAATAAATAAGGACTTATTAAATTCAGATGTAAAATGTTATCAGGTTCAGAGTCAACCATTCGTCTTAAAGAGGAGGATGAAATAATTTGGTCCATAAATCACTAGACAGAGCTAAAGGAACTTTCAGACAAGTTATGACTTCCGTAGATCAGGCACAGACCACACAACTGTGATCTGAGGAAGCACATCATATTTGAAGGAATGGGCTGGACCTGCTTGCCTCTGGGTGAGGAAGTTTGATCTGAGCAGAGCCTGCAGTCATTCTTAGTGGGGCGTTCTCCTCGGACGACGTCGTTTGAAAAGTTAGGCTGGGCTCAGAACCTTTCAGGCTGTTGTTGTAACCTCTGACTCTCATCTCATTTGTTTCCCTAGCCTTGCCTGGCCACAGAGAGCTGCCCAATGTTCTGGAGGTCTAAAGTGATCTGTACATTAAACATAAATTGCTTTTCAACCTCTTATATCACATTTCTATTTGTTCTGAGCCTGTGTGGTCTTTGTTTGAACAAGTGTTGGTAAGCAGGGGGTCAGTTAGAGCTTTTAGAGCACAGTAACACACACTCTTAATAATAAAGTTCCTAAATGGCTTGTAAGTATGGTTCTAGGAGGAATCCTCAATTGGTATAGAACCATTATACTCTGTTGAGGTTCTTCAGACTTTAAAAAGGTTCTTCATACATACACATCTACTTTACAAAGTAGATCAAAATCGATCCATTGAAACATTCATTCTGGAACCAAAAGAGGTTTTCCTAAGCCATTGCTCAAAAGAGCACTTTTTGGTACCTTTAAGTCTAAGAGTCTCTCAGTCTTCCAAATAAAGGCTCCTGAATGGTTCTTGCTTGGATGTACAGTTCTAGGAAAGCTCTTCAATCGGTATAGAAATCTTAACATTAATGTGTACGTTCTTTGACATTAAAAAAGGTTTTTAACACTCATACACCTCGTTACAAAATTGAGTCTCTGAAATACCACCCACTGAAAGATTCTTTAAAGAACCAAAGCTTGGTCTCCTACAATCTTAGCAAAAAGGGTTCTTTGACATTTAACAGTAACAACAATAACAATACATTCTTCAAAAAAAATGGCTTCTTCAAGGGTTCCATTAAAGCCAGTGGTTATTTATAAAACCACAACAACTCAAAAACACAGATGAATTATTCTATAACTCTTTCTATATAGAACCAATTTGGAGCCTTCAAGGACCTTCCTGGAGGAGAAATATCTAACCTTGCAAGGAATAACCATTGGCTTTAACAGAACTCTTGAAGAAACCCTTTTATTTGAAAAATGTATGGAACCATTCTGAAAAACTGTCCACAGTCAGATTAAAGTCTTTAAAATCTGATTTGTACAAACTGATTTTACCTTTTTTATTGATTAAATCGTTGGGCCCAGACCTTAAGAATCCACCACTGGCAGCTTATGTAGCACACTTCAGATTCCCTCAATGTCAAGAGATTCCTCATGCGCTGAAGAAGAACATGAAGGCTGCCTGTATCTTAAGCATGCGGGGAGAGTACGAGAAGATCCCGACCTAATTTCCTGACGATATGACAGGGCTATTAATACGATAACGGCAGCTTGAGAGGAGCTAATTGCTCCTCTTCGTTTTATAGTGCACACATTGTTAAGAAGCACATGTAGCTGTGTGAGGAGAGCATGTGACAGCACATAAGAAGGCGTGTGTGCCGTAGCGGGACATATCCCTAGGCTTATTGGTATTCTGCGAGGAGACAGTCTTGTGAGTTTAAAGTATTCTCTCTCTCTCTCTCTCTCTCTCCCACTCTTCTGCTATGCTGTATCTATCTGTGTCTGATCATGTAGCTGTATCAACCCCCGGATATGACCATAGACTCATGATAGAGATCATTATCAAGGCAAATTTGCATCTCACAAAAGCCCCAGCTACTTTGTGGCTTGAATAATACATTTCGGAATTCTCTATTACTTCCAATATAAAATGCAAATTGAATTTTCAAGCACGCTGACCCTCCCCTGTGCACGCTCACGTGCAATATCAGCACATTCACTGAATGTCTTATTTAAATTCACTTCAGTGTTCACTGCATAATGCCCACGACTGCTTTTGATCTTCAACGTACAGCGAGCATTAATTAATTATGAATTTTATGCAGCATACTGCAGCAGTACTCATGCACTCAGCAAAAAAAAAAAAAAAAACAAAAAAAAACATATGCAGTCTTTCAATGGGTACTTAGAGAGCATCGGAACTCTATGTGGCACAAGCAAGAGAGCCTTGCTGAAGCCTCGCCTCATTCTGGACAGATGAGTAAAGAAAAGACACTTCATTTTCAGGCCGCAGGAAAGCTAACCCTACTGATGCTTTGCTGTGCTGGCATTTTCGCCAAAACAATGTGTAAAAACAATGCTTATGTCAGCATACCTTTTGTTTATTTTCCATTGTTTAGCATGCCTTTATGGAGACCCTCACAGAAATCAAACCCTCACTGATCCTTCTGGGATTTTAACCCATCAAACATTCGGTAACTGCAACCAATTATTTGATAACTATTATGAGACTGATATATAGTTATTACATAAGGAACCGAAGCAAACCCACACAAGTTCTTGGAATTAGCGGGATTAATGACATTTATTTAACAGTATTTAATTATCACAATCATTTTGTTGCATCAGTAAAAACCTCACAACAAGGAAAGGAAAAGCAACCAGTACAATGCAAGACATTATGAATAAGGGAAAAGCAACACTGGTTCTAAGCAAAGAAGAACATTTATTATCTTGAAGATTAGTTCGTATTTTTAAAAAATAAATTAAAAACTCAGAAAGGAATTAGTAATCACAAAAAAAAAAAAAATTAATAGACATTACAGTATGTCCAGATGTGGTATATTAATGAAGAGTTTGTCCTTCTGTTGCTGCAGCAACAGGCTCTACACTGGAGCTCATATCTATTGAAGAACATTGCTGTGAAGATTTGATTGCAGCCATGAGAACATTAGTGAGGTCAGGTGCTGGTGATGAGTCATCGTAAAGGTAATGGAGCTCCATTACTCCAGAGAATGCCCTTTCACTGCTCTACAGACCACAGGAGGGGGGCTTCATTCCCCTTTGGCTGATGCTTGGCTGCTCCAGAGCGTCCCACTCTTTTGACAATGCTTTTCTATGGAGATTACACAAACTTGATGTAACCCACTTGTGACTACAGCAGGCGGGCTTCGACCTGGAGAGTCAAGTAAGCTTTCCTTTTATGCCTGATGTAAAACTAGAGTGAAAAATTATCACTGAGTGCTAATAAACAGGATCCTGGGTTCCCTGCTGGCAGTGTTGAATTCACTGGATTTCCCTCAACTATTAAAAGTGTGTAAACTGACAAATATTTCAGCTGATTCAGAATGCAGCTGCGAGGTTAGTCTTCAATGTTCCTAAATTCTCACATACCACACCTCTACTACGG